>CM034701.1:134027971-134048207 GCA_020142125.1 Phrynosoma platyrhinos | reverse complement strand
AGGCCCGCTTGCAAAAAACGGTGTTGTATGCAATGGCTACAGCCTTTTTGCGATGGCCTGAGCCTTAAGGACATTGGCCATGTGGTTGGAAAGGTGCCAACCTTGCTCAGGTTAAGCCATTTGCACCATCCCCATGAACACAGAATAACTCGACATCCAGTTGGGGACTACTACTCTGCCTTGGCCTCCCGCCTCCTCTTCCTGCTGGATCTGGGGGAGCAGCCATTCACCCAGCAGGTTTTAGCAAAGTAAAAACATCTACATAGTATTCTTTGAGGATATGGCTTTTGATCTTTTTGAGCAAATGAAGGCCAGGAGGGTCCTTGTTGTCAGTGAAGGTGGGAAAGGCAGAAGCGTGGGGGTCCTCCCCCTCCCAATCCTGGACCCCTTGTCTTGCACCTGATGGCCGAGGAAGTCAAACCAGGTACCAATGCTCCCCCATCCAATAGTCATCCCTGCCTGCAAGATCAAAGGACTCAGCATTCCCATCCCTTCTGCCCTGGCCAGAGACTTTTTGGCATTCTTCTTGCCATCTCACTTCTGCTTCTTGCTTTTGTCATTAGGTGAGGAGGCCATGGAAGAAGAACTGCTCCCTGAATTACAGCTGGATGAGGTGGTGCTGGTGCTTGTACCAGATGAGATGATGGCTGTGGTGCTGGGAGAGGGCACATTCTCCTCCGGATCTCCACCTGACCATGCTCCCAGCTCTTTCCTTGGGTCTGGTCCACCCCTTCCTGAGCTGTTGCCAAGCCTGGCCCAGGGACAGGTAAGGCCCCTGTACACCTCACATGCTCTACAAAAGCAAAGAAGGTGTGGGTGAAACCTGCTAGCATCTCCTCACCCAAGAGTAGGGGTGAAGTGGAGGCAGCTGGTGGTGGTTGAGCAGGCCACTTCTGCCTCCTCTTGGGGGCCAAAGCAGCCTAAGATTTTATCATCTGCTCTGCCTGGCCTCTGGTGGTAGGCTGTGCAGGCCTAGATGCCTTGTTGGTTCCCTTGGGTGGCATGACCAGGGCTTCTGAAATCCCAAAATCCTGAAATTCTGGGGGGGGGGGAGGGCAGATAACAGCCTGCTGGCCTTGGTGCTGCTGGCCTGTCTGATTGCTGCCCAAATTGGCCCCCAACTGTAGCTGCCGGCAAGAAGTGGAGCTGCCGCCACTTCAAATTGTTACTACTCCTCGAGCAGTCTTGAAAGGCCCAGGTGTCCACACTGCGCCTGGTACTTGTTCTTGGCTCTCGGTGCCTCTCCCCCATAAGAGCCAAGATGCATAAGAGCCAGCAGTGAAGGTGGGAAAGGCAGAAGCGTGGGCATAAGAGCTGGCATAAGAGCCAAGATGCAATAGCAACTGTCTCCTTGACCACATGCCCTTTAATAGGCCTAGCAGATAATCAGACACCAGATGAGGCCTCCTGGCCAACCAAAGACGGCTCCTCCACTGGGGCCAACCAATGGGGAGGCACTTCCAGCTCCCATGGCACACTGGGAGATGGAGCCAGAAGTACTGCCCCCTGAAGCCCTGGCAGCCAAGTGGGTGCTGCAAAATGGCCCCAGCACTTGCTGAGAGAGTGCCCGGGTCTGGTCTGCACCGGGGAGGCAGTGAGGAGCTGCTGGATCCCCCCCCGGTAACCAGGCTGGCCTGGTGAGATAGGCAGCCCCATATACTTGTGAAAGCTGGATAGTGAAGAAACCTGATACCAAGAAAATCAATTAATTTGAAATGTGGTGCTGCAGTTCAACTGATACCGTGGACTGCTAAAAAACAACAAATAAATGGGCTCTTAGAGCAAATCAAGCCCCAGAAGCAAAGATGATTAAACTGAGACTCTCATAGTTTGAATATATCATGAGAAGACAATAATGCTTGGTAAGGTATAAAGCAGTAGGAAAAGAGGAAGACCATATCCCAGGAGGATTCATTCAGTCAAGGAAGCCATGGTCCTGAATTTGCAAGACTGAAGCAGGGTTGTTGATTATAGAGTGACCTGGAGGTCTCTCATGTATAGGGTTGCCATAAGTCAAAGTTGACCTAACAGCCATTAATAATAAGGCTTCCACTTGCAATTTTACAGTATGTGTGAGAAGTGTGTCACTAGTTTCAATTTAAAAAAATAAATCTGAATCTCTCAGTATACACATACACACACACACACAATAATCAAGTAAACCTGCTGATTTTCTTTCCCACCATTTTAGCTGCATTTGTCTTTTCAGTTTATTCAAGTTAATTCTAAATTTCCCTGAAGCCTCATCTTAATACAACAAAACAAAATATATGAACACATACACACACCACCACCACCACCACCACCACCAACAAGCTAAATGTTGTCTTTCAGCCAATGGTAGGAATGCAGTGAGTTCCAGAGCAGCAACTGCTAGAAAGGCTGCACACTTCTCATTCCTGCCCAATATATGCAGCCCGTAACTATGGTTATTTTTTCTTTCCATTCTGTCTGTTGTAGAGACAAGTATAACCCAAACACTTACATAGCCTTATGGTGTCACACTTTAGTGTGCCTATTTTATATAACCTCATACAAGATTTGGTCCTTAACCTGATATATCCATTACAGTGGGCCCTTGGTATCTGCTGGGGTTTGGTTCCAGGACTTCCCGAGGATACCAAAATCAATGGATGATCAAGTCCTATTTTATACAACAGGGTAGTAAAATTCTTGCTCTTATATAAAATAGAAAAATCAGGGCTTGTTTTTTGGCATTCTTTTTTAAAAATATATTTTCAATCCATTGATTATTGAACCTGTGGATACAGAATCTGTGGATATGGCTCAGCTGCTCTCTGTCCCTGTTCTGTGAAAATCTCTTGCCCTTCCTACTTAAAATGTGTAGCTCTGATATGTTTCCTAAATCCTACTTCCCCCATCCCATCCCATCTCCTCTGAGATCTGATGGTGAAGGAAAGGACAAGAGCTATATTAGAACATACTGTTAACAACTGGAAATCTCTGCCCACTGAACTCTTGCATAACTGTGGGCTTGTCAGCACCTTCGGCTCACCTTCAACTGTAACAGCCTGGTGCCAACCAGGCCCTGCCTTTTGAAAGAGCCAGGCCAGCTCCTTAAAAATGTTTTTTTTAATAAAAAATCTTTTGTTGTTTCATTTCATGTCAGAAAGGTAGAGGTAATGAACTGAAAAGCAATCCAAGAGGCAATGAAGGAAGAAAGAACTCATGCCAAGCTGAGGAACAGTGGGGCATTAAATACACAATTGCCTCTTAAATTCCAAGACTCTAAGCACACACATCAAAGCCCTGAGTTTTGGCCAAACCATCTTCTCCACCCCTCCTCCCTGTGTTAGAGCCTATAGAAAGAGGATTTCACAACCTGGGATAGGCATAGTCCTTTTTTTTCTTTTAAAATGTGAGTTCTGAGTTGCAACAGAACATGTGATATATGTCAACAGTGAATTTGGTGTAGTGTATGTATGCTATGGAATCAAATGAATATATAAATGACACACAGAAGTTTATTGCATCTTTAAATAAAGAGACTTACCTGATCTGGCTTAAAATTTAAATCGGGCGGCATCCTGATATTATCACAAGGATTTAGAATTAATGGTATGGAAAACATTTTATATAAAAATTATATTCTAGACTGAGATAAAGTAGAAAAGGGAAAGAGACCATCAGTATAAAAAACAAAAACAGAGACAGCCCCCAAGCTGCCCTGGAAATGAAGAATTTATTAGTCCTAACACATTTTGGGCAAAACCTTTCTGTCAGGGGCACTGTGTTCTATTGTCTTGCAATTAACATGTGATAAAGAATGCAGAACTCAGTGCCCGGACAAAGACTGTTCCTTCAAAATTGCACATTACTTACTAGTGTACCTTGGAGGCTTCTTTTATTGCCGATGCAAAGCATCTGTACCTCTGATGCAGAAGAGGGAAATTTGACTGAGATATGAAGTCAGGAAGTGAAAAAAAGTTCCTATTCCCCCCCCCCCCACTATTATCATATTATGCTTATATGGTTTGTGCAGGGGTGAAGAAAACTGTATGTCTTGAAATTTCTTTTTGTGTTCTGCTACTAGAGGCCAAGAACGCCTGTATTGTTCTGAGAAAAAATGATGATAATATTAGTCAAAAGCTCACATTTTGTCAAGATGTGGCTATTCTCAGTTCACTTGGTATTGGAGGGACAAAGGACAGAAGTCCTCTTGCTAACAGAATTTTACAATAAATAAATAAATAAATAAAAACAATTTCTTGGAAAGCCACATGGCCAGAAGGAAAAGAGTCCTGCCTGCATGAATGTCCCAGGCTTGGGAATAACATCATCATTATTTTTTTTCCTCCTGTATGATTTTTAGCATCTTTTCCTGATGAAGAAGCCAGTGAAGCTTCAAAAGCCTGCATCATGTATTTTCTCCATTTTGATGGGCCTGCCAGTAAAGGTATCACTGTTGCTCCAGATTTTGGTTGTTATCGCACTTTGCTACATAGACAACAAGGCTACCCCTGGATATGTTTACTGCAGTTACCTGCAGCTTTCCCCCTTGTTATGTACACACACACATACACATAACACACAGGCCCCAGCATGCTTCTTGCAGCTGTGATGCTCTCTTAGCAGTCTCTTGGCTCTGACTGCATAACACTGTGTCATGATGTACTCTCAGAGCCATAGGCATTCAAGCACAGACAAGCAAACCTTGGGAGCATTGTTCTTGCCTTTCCAAGTCACACAAATTGCTGAAGAAAGTTGAGTCATAGACTTTTGAGTATTATTTCTTATTTGCATACATGTGTGACCCAAAATGGCATTCTGACTATTCCACTCAGAGATTCCTCTTCAGGGGCCTTCTCTCTCTCTCTCTGTGTGTGTGTGTTCTGTGCAAAAATGCCTTCAAGTCATTTTTTACTTATGGCAAACCCTATGGGGTTTTCTTGGCAGGTTTCTTCAGAAGAGGTTTGCCATTGACTTCTTGTGAGGCTGAGAGCATGTGACTTGCTCAAGGTCACCCAGTGGGTCTTCAGAGTCATAGTCCAACACTCAAACCACTATGCCATGTTGGCTCTCTCAGGGGCCTTCTACCTACACAAATATTGCACTATGATTCCACATTAACTGACATGGATGCATCCTATGGGATCCTGGGAACATCAGTTCAGGGAGAGACATTTAGGATCCTTAGCCAGGGAGCTCCTCTGGTGCCTCTGACCAAACTACAAGACCTAGGATTCTATAGGAGGCAGCTATGGCAGTTAAAAAGTCAAATTATAGTGTCATAACGTTGTAGTGTAAGTGAGCTCTTTGTTCCTCCTCTACCCCCCAAAAAAGAGGGGTTAGTTTCAGTACACATTATTTCAGCATACTGAGTAGTAACTTTCATTAGTAAGTACACTTGTTCCTCCCCATTCACTGGGGTTAGTGGCACAAGACCCCTGTGAATGTGGAAAAGCTGCAAATAACAAAACCACTATGTTATTACACGACAGAACACTTCTCTAGGGATCTCTAGGTCCTCCAGGGCAACTCTGTGGTCAACATCTGCCAGACACTGACCATAGAATTGCTCTGGAGGAGCTACAAATGCCTAGTGAAGTATTCTCTGTTGGAATCTCTAGGTCCTTCAGTGCAACCTTTGATTAAAGTTGACCATAAAGTTGGTGCTAGAGGATCTAGATATTCCTAGAGAGACAATATTAATAAAATTTGTGAATAATCAATCTGCAAAAGTTAAAGCCACAAATGTGGAGGAATGAGTGTATTTATTTATTTAATTTATATTCCACCTTTCTCATTATATGGGACCCAAAGCACTTAGGATGTAAGTTAAAGCAAAATATAGCTAAAACAATGCATAATACAACAGTTAAAAAACAAGCCAAGCTAAAACATTAACTTTTAAATATTTAAAAATGTAATTCACACACACCATTTATAAAAAAGCAAACATCTGTCTGAGCCAGTTAGAATCTGAAGGCTTGTTTAAATGGGGGGGAAATCATCACTACTGAAAAGGCCCTCCAGACAAGCCTGTGAGGATAGTGGGAATGGAGAAAGCACTTCCCTCAAAGATCATAAGATTTTTTCAGGCTCAGCAGTCTTTGCTGCAATGGGACGGGGGTGGGTGGGGGGTTATTATTACATCCCTAATCCAAAAATTCAAAATCTGAAGTGCTCCAAAATCTGAAACTTTTTTCTGTAGGTGGCTGAGATAGGGGCACCTTTGCTTTCTGATGTACACAAACTTTGTTTCATGCACAACATTATTTAAAATATTGTACAAAATTGTCTTCAGACTATGTATATAAAGTGTATATGAAACATAAATGAATGTCATGTTTAGACTTGGGGCCCATCTCCAAAATATCTCATTATGTACAGTAGCCCCTCCCAATTTGTGGGGGATCCATTTCAGACCCTCTGCAAAAATGGCGGCTCACAAATATTTGAGCACCATTGAAAATAATAGTGTGCACGCCCATGGCACACACCCAGGACTGTGGGAGGGTGTGCACCACATTTTGTCCCCCTCCATTTGCTGCCCATGAATGGGCGAGGGATGCGGACTTCAAGTCCACAATAACAGAGGGGCGGCTGTATATGTAAATAGTCCAAAATCTGGGGAAAGGAAGATTTAACCTTTAATGGCAAAGAAAACAGTTTCCAGGAATAGCAATGCTCCTGTTGTCTGAATAGAAAGCCCTCACTGCACTCTAAAAGCATTTTAAAGTACTATGAGTGGTCTTTTGTTAGGGGGGGTTTATGTTTGATTTTTGCATTTTTGGCTATCTGACAGGCTAAATAATAATAATAATAATAATAATAATAATAATAATAATAATAATAAAATTTATTTATATACCGCCCGGTGGCGGACCAATCTATGCCGTTTACAAGTAAAAATTACATACAACTTAAAATAACATAACTCCCTCCCCCCCTTAAAAATCAATTAAACTACATATCAGTTAAAAACAATAATTGTTAACATAACAATAAACAATAAAAACAATGGAATATAAACCAATAAACCCCGTATGACTTCAGTTCTAACAGGGGCTGAGAAAACAGTCTTAAGGGAGAAATCGCAAGTCCCAAGGTCCCGAGGCCGAGTATTTTAGTCTGGAAAGGCCTGCCGGAAGAGATCCGTCTTGACAGCTCTCTTGAAACTGTCTAAAGATGTCAACTGAGGGATCTCGTCCGGCAGGCCATTCCAGAGCCTGGGGGCGACAACTGAAAAGGCCCTCTGGGAGGTCACCACAAGCCTAGATTTTGGAAGCTGCGGAGATTCCTCCCAGAGGAGCGGAGAGCGCGGGGAGGATTATAGGGGAGGAGGTGATCTCTAAGATAGCTTGGAGCCAAGCCATTTAGGGCTTTAAAGGTGATAACCAACACCTTGTACTGGGCCCAGAAACCAATAGGCAGCCAGTGGAGGGACTGCAAGACCGGAGTGATGTGGTCCCTCCTAGATGTTCCCGACAAAAGTCTGGCCGCCATATTTTGAACTAACTGAAGTTTCCGAATCAAGCACAGGGGTAGCGCCATGTAGAGTGCATTGCAGAAATCTAAACGTGAGGTTACCAGTGCGTGCACAACAGTCTCGAGATCCCGTACTTCTAGAAAAGGGCGTAACTGGCGTATCAGCCGAAGCTGATAACAGGCGCTCCTGACCATCGCATTAACCTGATTTGTCATCAGGAGCAACGAGTCAAGGAGCACCCCCAGACTGTGAACACAGTCACTGGAGGAGAGTGTGACCCCATCCAGGACTGGAGGTTGCAACCCTATTCTTGGTTTCGGGGCCGCTACTGTGAGCACCTCCGTCTTGTCTGGATTTATCTTCAATCTGTTTTTCCTCATGCAGCCCATTACCACCCGAAGACATTCATTGAAAGAAGAGATGCCATTGGAATTCAAGGCTGACGAACGAGACACGGAGAAATAGATTTGGGTGTCATCAGCGTACTGATAACACCCAGCACCATAACTCCGTATAATCTCACCCAGCGGCTTCATATAGATGTTAAATAACATCGGGGACAAAATAGCTCCTTGAGGGGCCCCACAAGTGAGTGCCCTCTTACTGGAGCTACAGTCCCCGAGCAGCACCCTCTGGGACCTACCCGAGAGGAAGGACTGGAACCACTGCAAAGCAGTGCCCCCGATACCCAACTCCCTCAGGCGGTCCAAGAGGATGCCGTGATCTATCGTGTCAAAAGCTGCTGAGAGGTCTAAGAGCACCACCAAGGTCACACTACCCCTGTCTATGCTCAGACGCAGATTGTCAGTCAAGGCAACCATGGCAGTCTCAGCCCCAAAACCTGTCCTGAAATATACAAGCTATGAATAGATACTCACCATGTGGAACTTTTCTTCATTAAATAATATATGCCCCTCACAAGATGATGTGTATTTTTTCATTGTACAGTATGGTAAGAATCAACTGCCATATTCCCAGTAGCAGAGAAAGGTAAATAACAACCAAAACAATGACAAGAACAACATATCCTCCAGCATTTTACAGATAAAAATTGGGACATATGTAGCCAGGCACCATTAAAGTGTGGTCATGATGCTAAATGTTATTGAGGAAGAACATACAAGGCATGAGAGGCTGCAATTTTTTAGCCAACTGGAAAGAGCAAGACGCCATCCTCCCTGCCCTGCTGAGTTGACTGCACTTTAAACTCAGTTTGCAGCAATTCAAGTAAGTTGAGGACAAAGGGAGAAGGAGGAGAGAGAAAAGGGACATCTTAAAAGTAGATGAAAAAGTGGGAAGACAGGATTAATCAGGACTGTTGGAGCATATGCAACAACAACAGAACCTGGGATGCAGAGTACAACTGGCTTATTCATGCAACTGGTTTTTCATATGTGGCAAATTCAGGCCTCATTCCCACTACAAAATAAATCGGTTTTGGAATCGATTTAGTGCTGAATAGATGTTCACACTATTCAAGTTGCTGATTTACTTACTTGTTCCAGTTTAATCCACCTTGCGTTCACATTCAGCGATGGATTGATTCAACATGGTTTTGCCTCATGTAGGTGACTGTACCACAGGGAACTGATTTCGATTTGCATCCCAATCACACGAGTGCTGAATCAATTTATTTAAAAAGTCACGCAAAATTCAGTGGATCTGGAAGAACCAGTTTAAATGGGTTGAATGCTGGGGCCCCCTTGACAAACCAAACCGAAGACTTGGCAAAAGTGTGAACAAGGGCTATTTAAACCAGTTCATATCGGTCTGCAAACCAGTTTATTGTGTAGTGGTAATTAGGCCTCAGTATGTGTTACAAATGGTATCCTGCATTGATTTTGTTCCTATCATCTTTCTTAACTGTCCAGCTCTCATATCCATACATAATTCCAACTTTTCTTCTGAGTTGTATATCTTTGCATTTTAGAATCTTTTCTAGTTCTTTCATAGCCATCCTTCCCATTCTTAATTTTCTTCTGATTTCCTGACTGCAGTCCCCATTTCTATCAATGTTTCATGCCAGGTATGGGAATTCTTTTACTATTTCTATTTCTTCATTGTCTAGATTGAACTTGTGAAGGTCCTTGGTGGTCATTATTTTTGTTTTCTTTATGTTCAACATTAAGCCTGCCTTTGCACTTTCCTCTTTGATCTTCCTTACTAGGTGTTTCAGGTCTGTGAGGTTTTCTGCTAGTACTATGGTGTCATCTGCAGATCTTAGATTGTTGATATTCCTTCCTCCTATTTTCACTCCTCCTTCTTCTGTGTCCAAGCCTGCTTTTCTTATAATCTGTTCTGCATACAAGTTGAACAGGTAGGGTGAAAGGATATAGCCTTGCCTGACCCCTTTGCCAAATGGGAACCATTCTGACAGTAGCCTCTTGTCCTGAGTACAGATTCCTCATCAGGACTATCAGATGTCTTGGCACTCCCATGTCTTCAAGGACATTCCATAGCCTTTCATGATCTATGCAGTCAAAAGCTTTGCTATAGTCTATAAAGCACATGCTGATTTTCTTTTGGAATTCCCTGGTGTGCTCCATTAGTCATTGTAATGGACCTTTGTGCTTCTTCATTTCCTGAACTTCGCTTGGACCTCTGGGATTTTTCTCTCTATGTATGGTTCGAGTATATGTTGCAGAATTTTGAGCATGATTTTGCTTGCATGGGAGATCAGTGCTATGGTTCTATTGTTGCTGCAGTCTCTTGTGTCTCCCTTTTTGTGGATGGGGATGTATATTTATCACTTCCAATCTGTTGGCCATCTTTTTGTTTTCCATATCTGTTGACATATGTTGGCTAGCACTAGAGTTGACTCTGTCAATGTGGATCGCAGCAGTTCAATTGGAATATCATCTGTTCCTGGTGTTTTTTTAAATATTTTTCTTATTGCAGTTTCCACCTCACTTTTTAGAATTTGGGGTTCATCTTCATATGGCTCTTCATTCCAAGTGTCCTTCATCTCTTTTGTATAATTCTTCTGTGTACTGCATCCAATGTCTTTTTATTCCTTCTTGGTCTTGAATTATGTTATTTTTATTGTCATATGTCCCAGTCCTTGGTTTGAATTTTCCTTTGATTTCCTGAATCTTATGAAATAGATCTCTTGTTCTTCCCTTTTTGTTATTGTCTTCTTTTTTCTGCATTGGTCATTGTAATTTTCTTTATCTTTCCACATAAGCTGTTTTACTGTTGCATTATAAGTCTTAGTTTGTTCCTATCTAACTTTTGTTTTTCTTCTTTTCTTTACTGCTTGTAGTATTTTTTTCTATCATCCATGTTTTTTTCACTTTCTTTTTGTTTATTGAAAGTGTCTGTTTGCATTCTTCTTTTATTATGTCCCTGGCATCAGACCATAGTTTCTCTGGTTCGCAGTCTATTATGCTTAGTAATGCGAATCTGTTTCTTATGTTGTCAGTAAATTCTGTTGAGATACTATTTAGATCATATTTTGGTATAATCACTGGTTTTATTTTCTTCTTGAGTCTTACTCTTATTTTTGATATGAGTAATTCGTGATCTGTGCCACAGTCGGCGCCTGGTCTAGTCTTGGCCACCAGTATAGAGTTCTACTATCTTTTGCATCCAGTTATATAGTCTATTTGATTTCTGTGTTGACCATCTGGTGATGTGCATGTGTATAGCCTTCCTTTTGGCTCTATGAAGAATCAGCTGGTTAGCTCTGTGCATAGATTCATCATCTGAAAATGTAGCCAGGTCTTCCACATTCATCCATTTTAGCATAATTTCTAGACCTCTTATCATAGCACAGCGCCTAAGCAGTGCATAGCAATACAATGACAATAGATGATTTAAAATATTTTTTTTAAAAAAGCTGAAAAAGTATCCTCATCTTCTGAATTCAGTCTGCTCATTTCTGGATGAATCAAGCTGCAATATTCCCACATACTGAGATGATATATAACCAGGTCCCAAATGAAATGAGTTCTGGATTACATTTCATCCAGCAAATGCTTCAGAGACTGAGAACATTGCGTGCATTTCATTAAAGGGAATGGTTTCAGTGCTGAGGACCACCATTGCCCTCCCATGTTTTCTTGCCTTCCTTCCCCCCCTCCCCAGTGATTCCATGGAGCTGGATACAATATAACATAACATATTGCAGTCACATCAGAATACAAAACACATGAGGAGATCCTGAAGGGATTAGGTACTGTTAGCCTGGAGGAAAGATTATTGAAGGGCGGGGTGGTGATGGGATGCACAGTAACAGCTTTCAGATGTTAAGAAAGCTGCTATACCCAGGAGGGAGAGCACCTCTTCTTTGTTGACAGCCAGGGGGAAGCAAAGGATAGGGATGGACCCTTGTTGACTGGAAGGATTGTGGCCTTACACCTCAGTCCTATCAGAGAAAGCCAAATGTCCAGAAAAGCAGCTTCTTTTCTGACATATGTCTACTGCCTTTGATTTAGGGCCAAACTAGATGTAGCATTATGTGATGGGCTAAAGAGATAAATAACAGTACATTAAAATAAAAAAAATAAAAACAAAAAGTGTGTATATGCTTGGGTTTTGGGGAATGCAATGAGAAACAGATCTGTAGCCAAGGGTCTAATTTAAGGGGAATTTATGATTAGCTCAATGTTGCGAGATGGGCAGGCTACTATGCCCTGCAGTATCGTCTTCTCTAGGTGTATACCGAGAAGACCAGGGAGTCCCAGAAACGGGGCTGAGACAGATACTTCCAATAAATGTATTTTTATTATAAGGCAAAGTCACACACTAACATGCACTCACGCACTCACTCAAGACTCAGGAAAATCAAGGTTGGAGGTTGGAATAGATGGCAGGCTTTACTGAGGGAGATGCTTACCGAGATGTAGTCTTCCTCCGGGAAATGGATGGGATGAGAGGTGGTGGTGGTGGGGCAAGTCTCACTCTGCAGCCTGGGTTCGAGCAGACTTGCAGGTGACTAGCTTCAAGGGTCAGAGTGACGTGGAGTCGTTTAGACCACAAAGATAGCACACCGACTGGCTAAAATCTAGGGTTTATATAGGGCTAAATGGGCCCTGGGGCGGAAGGCGATAATTGCGATGATGGCACCCTGCTGTATAGGGTTCCAATGTATTTGGTGGTCTCAATCCGAGGGGCCAATATCCTGGGGGGACATGTGAGTAGGTGATGCACCTTCCGATGGGTGGGAGTGTGTGAGACTGGGTGGCACAGTACAAACATTACACCTTGGATGGCTGAGGGTGCTTGTGAATGGGTGACACAATGCACCTTTTGATGGTTTAGATGATCTCATCATGGAAAATCCCATTCGCAACTCTCCTAGACTATCCGGGGGGGAAAATGCATACCTTAAGGATTAGGGTGGGCTGCCCAGGTCCTGGGAGCAGAGGGCTTTTGCCTCCAATTCCACTGCCAGAGTTCATCTGGAGGTCATCATGGAATTTCACATTTTTGGTAGCAAAGGAGCTATGGGTGCCATATAGGTTTTTCATATTTTTGGATATGAAGGGGATTATGGGTAACAGATCAAGATCATAGGATAGTGAGTGAGGCTTAACACTTTGACCTCTCTTTTAGTCAGAATCTGGTCTTCTCATGCTTGGTATTTGAAATGGGAAGAAGGTTCCCATTAATATCAATGGGAGGTTCCTCCTACACAGATAGCAACTTCAGGGCCTCCAGATTTTGATCAGAATCACAATGGGGATAAAAGGCTAAACCTCTTTACCACACACCATGGGCCATATTTAGCTCCCGCTGCATATCCTGGTTTATTAAAAATATGCATAAGTGTAACAAAGTGCATGATATCAGATCTTTTGTTTGTTAACTACCTTCACATCGATCTGGAACCATGGTGACCCTATGGATGAGACATCTCCAGTCCCCCCCCCCCCGTCCTCTACTGCTCAGCCCAGCTCCTGCAAACTAATTTTCGTGGCCTCTTTAATAAAGTCCATCCATCTAGCATGTGGCCTTCCACTCTCTTTATTTACCTCCACCTTTTCTAACATTATTGTCCTTTCCAACAATTCATGTCTTCTCATGATGTGTCCAAAGTATAACAGTCTAAGGATGTTATCATATGTGGGCCAGAAAGCGATAATAAAATGGAAATGAGGCATTCCGAAAATAAACGGAAAATAAACCTTGATTCCGCAAATGGCTTTCACACGTAATTACCTTAATTGTGAATTTACAGTAATCGCATTTAATGTTCACACACAAGTGAGAAAAGCCCATAAATGTACTAGAAATGATCTTCTTGCACATGTGCAGATAGAGGAATGATCGCTGGAACAATGGGAAAAGCAGGGAAATGCTCCCAAATTCGCATTTGCTTTTCACATTACGGTAAATGCGAAATTACCTTTATTTCACATTTGCATTTCCTCCAAACAACCAAATTTCAAAAGATCTCGATTAACACCAGTTTCTGTCTACTTTCTGCCCAGTTTCTGTGTGACATTGTGTGAAAACGCGGGGCACAAATCCAGTTTCTGTTTGGGATTTGTGTGGTTAACCAGCAGATTTGCCCCCGTGTGATAACGTCCATTGCCTTGTCACCTTGGTTTCTAGAGATATCTCTGGCTTGATCTGCTTTAGGACCCATTTGTTTGTCCTTTTGGATGTCCATGGAATCCTCAGCACTCTTCTCCAGCACCACATCTTAAATGTGTTGATTTTCCTCCTGTCTTCTTTCTTGACTGTCCAGCTCTCACATCCATACATGGTAATAGGGAATACAATGGCTTGTATGATTCTGACTTTTGTGCTGAGTTGTATGTCTTTCATAGCCACCCACTCCATTCTTAATCTTCTTCTGATTTCATGGATGCAGTCCCATTCAATCAATGTTTGATCCCAAATATGAGAACTCTTTTCCCCTTTATTTCTACTTCCTCATTGTCTAGTTTTAATGTGTGTAAGTTCTCTGTGGTCATTATTTTTTTTTATGTTTAACAGTAAGCCTGTCTTTGCACTTTCTTCATTGATCTTCCTTAGTAGTTAGTCCAAGTCTGTGAGGTTCTATGCTAGTATTGTGGTGTCATCAGCATATTTCAGATTGTTGATATTTCTTCCTCCTATTTTCACTCCTCCCTCTTCCATGTCTAAGCCTACTTTCCTTAGAATATGTTCTGCATATAGGTTGAATAGGTAGGGTGGTAGGATACAGATCTAAACCTCCCCAATCATTCTTCCCCCCCCCCCCTGGAAATTCTGGAGACAATATTTCTGAAAGTGACCACAATGTACCTCTAACTGTACTAAGCAAGGCAATTCATGTATATGAACCATATGCTTTTATTTCTGTGATGGAGGCAATTATTTCTTCAAAGAATTTTCAGCACTCAAACAAAATTATGTAATTGATAAAACTGGGGAATGAGGTCAGGGGAAGCCATGATCATTAAACATAATCATTAAAGCACATTTAGTTTACAGGATAGGTGTGTTCTCAGTTATAGTTTTACCATGCATACTTCTCTGAATGCAACTCAGAGAGATTTAACCCCAAGGTAAATAAATATGCACAGATTTGGGCTTACCATAATAGTAAGCATGTAATGTGTATTACCTGGATACATGGAAAGCAATTCAGAACAAAGGTTGTGGGCTTTGTGTATAGCAAAATGGGCCAAATTGTTTCCTGAACTGATATGATGCAGATGTTTAACATAATATTGATTAGAAAGAGAGAGAGGGTGAATTTTCTATATTTCTCTATTTATTTATTTATTTACTTATGGTGTGTGTGTGATCAACACTGAGTGGAGATAGAAGAGGAGCCATTTTTCACATTTTGAATTAATCTCTACCTGGCTACAACACTGGGCAATTTAATGACTGATTCATTGGACTTCAATCAGGTGGAAATGTGCATTGGACTTCAATAGTGTTTAGACTGAGACTGAGCTGAAATGAAAACTTGGTTGCATTACTGATGCAGAGAGGAAATGCAGGAGTGTGATTGCATAATCATTTGTTATTGTTAACTACGTTTAAGTCAGTTGTGGCTTATGGCAACTCTGTGAATGAGAGCCCTTCAACAGACCTTGTTCCTAACAGCCCTGCTCAGGTCTTGCAAAGTTAGTGCTGTGGCTTCCTTGAGTCAATCCATGTATAACATGCGCATTCTCTTTTCCTACTGCCTTCCCCTTTGCTGAGCATTATCATCTGTTCCAATGAGTAATCTTATCTCATGATATATTCAAAATATGGGAGGCTTAGTTTAGTCATGATGGCTTCTAGGGATTGTTCAGGCTTGATTTACTCCTGAATCCATTTATTTGTCTTTCTGGAGATCCATGGTATCTACGGAGCTCTTCTCCAGCATAACATTTCAAATGAGTTGATTCTCTTCCTATCAGTCCAGCTTTTACAACCATACATATGGTCAGAAATATGGTGGCATGGCTTTGCTATTCAATGGCATAGTTTTACACTTAAGGATCTCATCTAGCTCCTTCATAGCTGCCATTTCAAATCCCAGACCTGTTCTAATTTCTTCACTACAGTCTCCATTTTGATTAATATCTCAGCCAAGGTATAAAACATCTTTAACTATTTTGATGTTTTCACCATCCACTTTAAAGTTATGTAAATTTTCTGTCATCATTTTTCCTATGTTTTCTTAATGTTTAACTGTAATTGAACCTTTGCACTTTCTTCCTTGATTTCTTCAATAGTTATTCCAAGCCTTTGCAATTTTCTGTTAGTAGTATTGTGTTGTCTACATATCTTAAACTGTCAATGTTCCTTCCTCCAACTTTCATGTCTTCTTCCTCTGAGTCTGATCCAGCTGTCCATATTATATGTTCTGAATATAAACTAAACAGATAGAGTGATAAAATGCAACCTCATCAGACCCCCTTGCCAACTGGAAACCGTTCTGTTTCTCCAGTCTGTCCTAACAAATGCTTCTTGTCCTGAGTATAGGTTACACACCAGGACAATCAAATGTTGCGGTACACTGATTTCTTTTATAGCAAACCATAAGAGCTCAGGATCTACACAATTAGACTTTGTTAAAATACAAAAAGCACAGGCTGCTTTTGTACTGAAATTCTTTAGTATGCCCCATTATCCAATGTATGTGTGCAGTATGGATCTCTTCCTTTTCTGAGCCTAGCTTAGGGCCTTTGCAGACTGCCAGAAATAGTGCACTCAGTGCTAGGGAATCATGGGAACTGTAATTTATTGTGGCACCAGAGCTCTTTGACAGAGAAGGCTCAATGTCTCAGAAAAAAAAATATAATTCCCATGACTCCCTAGCACTGAGCCAGGGCAGTGCCTCAATTTAATGTGCACTATTTCTGGCAGTCTGCAAAGGCCCTTAGACATCTAGTTTCATTAATATTTATGTCTGTCCAAAAGGTGTCCCTATTTTCAGTGACTTTCTGAGAGAAGCTCAAATGGGCACAGACATTTCTGTGAGACGCCAAGGCAGCACTCTTCTTGCCCACACACTGCACTGCATTGAGGCCCAACAGTTCAGTGCAGCAGGATGTGGAATATCACCAACATTTAAATGAAGGACAAAGAGTGAGGTGTATTTGGCTTCATTATTTTCACCTAGTAAACTATGATTGATTATATGTCACTATGGCTGCATTGTCACTGTAGAACTAATGCAGTTTGAGACCACTTCAACTGTTATAGCTTCATCCCATGGAATCCAGCTGTTTGTAGTCTTTATGGCGCCAGAGCTCACTGACAGAGAGGACTAAATATCTCACAAAGCTACAAATCCCAGAGTTCCATAGCACTGAGCCATGGCAGTTAAAGTGGTGTCAAACTGCATTATTTCTCCAGTGCAGATGCAGCCTATGACATCATCACATTCAAATGAGGCAATTCAACACAACAGTGTTTACTTGCCAGATCATCACTATTGCTTTAGTTAAGAAATTGTTCAAAGAAAAAACAAAAAACAAAACACAGGCCTGGCATTTGTTTCTCAATGACATAATGTAAATTCTGCCTGAGTTTTGCAGGAACTGACTTTTTTTTTAAAAAAGAATGACAGCAGAAGAACAAAGATTTCTAAAAAAACAGAAGATTATATGGATATTTTAATTTTCTTTTATCTTGCTATCTGCATAGGTCAAGTCAGCTTCATTTTAGTTCTGCCAGTTCCAGGTCTTACTTCATGTCATCTGAAGAAATGGAGTTATCTATGATACTGCTGAAGTTTGTATGAGTGGTTTGATCACTGGTACAACTGGTGCAACCTACAACAGCTGCTCTTTGGGCAGGTTGCAAAATAGATGCTAGATGCCACCATAAATACAACATAAAACAATAAGACCTCAAAGCACACATTGTTAAGACTTAGGCCAGAGTGAGTAAAGGCCAGAGTAAGCAAATAGGTCTTTGCTGGGCAATTTTGCCCATAAGATCTAATCTGCGCTGCAGAAATAGTGCAGTTTGACACTGCCATGGCTCCATGTTATGGAATATTGGGATTTGTAGTTTGTTGTGGCATCAGAGCTCTCTGACAGAGAAGGCTAAATATCCCACAAAACTATAAACCCGAGAATTCCATAGTATAGCAGCCATGGCAGTTAAACAGCATTAATTCTGCGATATAGATGCAACTGTGATATTTGTCTGAAGTATAGATTAACTAAATCCCTTTCTGAATCCAGATCTTATTGTCACTCAAAACTGCATTATTTCTGCAATTGCAATTAGATCCAAGTGTGCCAGCAGTGAATCAGTTTTAGAAAAGTTAGTACAAAACTAGAAAGGCCATGCCAAAATGGTCTTCTTTTTAGTGGTCACTGGCTTTGTTCTACTGGGAGGAGCAACAGGATCTCTGAATGGGTACTTATATTTCAGGTAGGTACCTAAAGAAGCAGCCATGGTCATTTCCCAGATTCCTTCAGCTTGGATCCAGAATGCTGTAACATTTAGGTATGGTTTGGAATGGTCCTATTTTTGACCTCCCTGCATGAGCGTTCCCCATTTCTTTTCTGCAGTTACTGTGGAGGACAGTGGGCCTTGTGGCTGTCCTGGACTACAGCCAGCCTCAGTTCCCACAACTGCTGCTAGGGATGGTAAGGATGAGCAACAAACAGCAAAGCCAGCTACAAACCTTCCTGTAGTCAAAACAAAAACAAAGCAGAGTCCAGAAGTCGAAGTCAGTCGGTCTAAGGTCAGGGCAGGCAGCAATCAACAGAAGTCCAGTCCGGTCCGAGGTCAAGGCAACAGAGTTCCACAAGACAAGAAGCACAAAGCAGGAAACAAGGAGCCACACTGACCGTAGTCTCACAAGGAAACTACAATAAGTCTTGGCACTGAGGAAGACTTTTGCAGATGTTTAAATAGCCAAATCCTACCTCAGTGCCAGCTGAGGCTTGTTGAGCAGCTGCTTTTCAGCCAGCCTCATGGACCTGCGAATGCCAGCACTCTCAGCTCTCCTCTGCCTAAAGGAAGGTACTGGCCCTGCTGTATCTTCCTGATTTTCCCCACTAGGCAGCTGAGCCTCCATAGGAGTAGCACTAGGACCTGGCTGCTCTAGGGCTGGGATAACAGAGCTTGGCTCAGGCAGAGCAGAATGAGAGCCAGGTGGAGCCTGTATCTCTTCCTTCTCTGGAGGAGACCCATCCTCCTCCTCGTCCTCCTCGTCCTCCTCATGGCTGGCCATGACATCATTCCCCCCTCATAATGGTCCCCTTTGGCGGTGGGGAATGTGGCCTGTCTGGACAGTGGTGGTGGAACGCCCGAACGAAACGTGGAGCATGGACATCCACAGCGTCCACTCATGAGCGCTCCTCCAGCCCATAGCCAACCCAGTCCACCAGGTACTGGAGATGCCCCCGACAGTGACAAAAGTCCAAGATCTGGGCCACCTCGAACTCCTGCTCCCCATCTACCAAAATCGGCTTGGGCGGGCGCGTCAGGCCAGCGTCAGGCCGAACTTCCAAGGCCGGAACTAACAAGGAGTGGTGGAACACAGGATGAATCTGCCACGTCCCAGGCAGATGGAGCCAGAACGCTACCAGATTCACCTGGGCCACAATCTTGTAAGGCCCCACAAACCTTGTGTCCAACTTCCGACAAGGCTGCTGCAGGGGCAGGTGATGCATAGAGAGCCAGACCGAGTCCCCCACCTGCAACGGAGGCCCCTCCTGATGGTGCTGGTCTGCGCCCCTCTTGTAAGCCTCCTTGGCCACCTCCAACTGCTCTCGCAGCAGAGACTGCAGCAGAGACTGCGCTGCCCGGAGCTCCTGGAGCCACTGGTCCACCGCAGGGCTGACGTGAAGCACACCTTCAGGTCCTCGAACGAAGTCTGTGCCGCCACCATCCACTGGAATCGGCCCTTCCCCCGCAACAGTTGGGAGATGGGGCTTGTGAGGTCTGCATAGTCCTTGATGAACTTCCGATAGAAGTTAGTGAACCCCAGGAACTGCTGCACATCCTTCCTGTTGTGAGGGGGCTGCCAAGACAGCACCAACTCGATCTTGTCTGGATCCATGGCCACGCCCTGTGCCAAAACAGTGTACCCCAGAAAGTCCACCTCCCTGAGATCAAAGGCACACTTTTCCAGCTTGGCATACAAGCGATGTTCCCTCAGGCGCTGGAGCATGGCACACACATGGGCATCATGGGCCTCCTGAGTTGGGGAGTATATCAGGAAGTCATCTAGATATATGATGACGAACCGATCCAAATAGTCCAGGAACACGTCATTTACAAAATGCTGGAAGATGGCGGGGGCATTACAGAGTCCAAAGGGCATGCCCATAGTGAGTCTGGAAGGCCATCTTCCACTCATCCCCAGCCCGGATCCTCACC
>CM034701.1:133987428-134000922 GCA_020142125.1 Phrynosoma platyrhinos | reverse complement strand
CCTGTAACTGTGAGTACCTCCGTTTTGTCGGGATTCAACTTCAGTCTGCTTTTCCCCATCCAACCCATTACTGCTCTGAGACAGTCATTAAGAGGAGAGATGCCATCTGAAGTCTGAGACGATGATCTGGTTATGGAGAGATATATCTGGGTGTCATCAGCATACTGAAGACACCGAGCTCCATTCCTCCGAATGATCTCTCCCAGCGGTTTCATGTAAATATTGAACAACATTGGGGACAGGATGGCGCCCTGAGGGACGCCACAATTAAGCTCTATTTTAGAAGAGCAACTGTCCCCGAGCCTCACCCTCTGGGATCGACCCGAGAGGAAGGAACGGAACCACTGCAAAGCAGTACCTCCAATTCCCAGTTCTCTCAGACGATCCAAGAGGATGGCATGATCTATGGTATTAAAGGCCGCTGAGAGGTCCAAGAGCATCAGCAGGGTCACACTACCCCTGTCGATACTCAGGCAGAGGTCATCGGTCAGAGCAACCATGGCAGTCTCAACTCCATATCCTGTCCTGAAGCCTTTTTGGGGGCTGAGAGTGTGTGATTTGCCCAAACTCACCCAGTGGGTTTTTATGGCTAAGAGGGGAATCAAACTCTGATCTCCAGAGTCATGGACCAGCACTCAAATCACTAGCCTAAACCAATTGGTTTTGCTCTACTTCCGGGTTCCAGTTACCTCTCCCTTTTACATGGTAGGAAACTAACCAAGGCTGCATCTGCAGTGCAGAAATAATGCAGTTTGAAACCACTTTAGCTGTCATGGCTCAATGCTTTGCAATTCTGGGATTTGTAGTTTTGTGAGATATTTAGCCTTCTTTGTCAGAGAGCTCTGGTGCCACAACAAACTTCCATGGCATTGAACCATGGTAGTTAAAATGATGTCAAACTGCATTATTTCTGCATTGCAAATGCAGCCTATATTAATCTGCTGCTATACCTGAAACCAAAGAACAAGAAAGAACCATCTCCAATTCTATGTGTAAAATCTGGCCAGACTAGGTTAGCAGCTCCTCAGTTCTGGCAATGACGCATCTGAAGCCAATAGGCTAGCTTTCTACTTTCAACTCCCTGCTCAGTCTTGAAGCAGCAATGGACAGCAGAGTATATAGTGGCCCCTTGGTATCTGCTGGGGTTTGATTCTAGGACCCTCTGTGAATACCAAAATCTGTGGATGTTCACGTTCTATTAAATACAATGGATAGTAAAATGGTATCCCTTACATAAACTGGCAAAATCATGGCTTGCTTTTCAGAATTTATATATTTTAAAAATATTTTCAAGCTTTGGATGCTTGAATCTGTGGATAAGAAATCCATGGATATGGAGGGCTGACTGTATATTGTCCATGTCAGTTTCTCATGCATTCATTTGGAAGCCCATTCCATTATTTTTCTGCAATGTAGAAAAGAAATCCTTACCACATCCACTCCTCCCATATTTTCCTTGAATTAATTTTCTCCCAGACTATGCATTTCTAAATATATTTTCTCTGAATACATACACACATACTATTTTAAAAGGTTATATTTCATTGAGCATCACAATATTTGGAGAGCTGCAAAATCCAACAGTGATTGCCAGTTTCTCAGGCAGTCATGTGGCATGAGAGTCTACTCCTTTTCCCTCTCCCCCTCACTATTCCCAAGCAGGCTGTTTTCCTATCCCATTGCCATAACTGTGCAATTGTGGTAATAATAATAATAATAATAATAATAATAATAATAATAATAATAATAATAATACTCAAAAAGCATGGCGAATAGGGCATAAGGCAGGAAGGCAATGTTATGGAAGTCAAATGGAAGAAAGAGTGCAGGACCATACATTGCCAAAGCATGTTTTAGCACTATTTCAGAGAAGTGTGATAATGAATGTTCCCAAACTGATATCTTTCCATTTCTGTAAACTAACACAATTGCAGTGACCCAACAGCTGGGATGATTAAACTATGAGAATTATGCAATTGACATTAAAATATGCTTAAAACAACATTAACACAAATATTCACTGAAGAACCAGGGAATAACCAGGCAAGAAACACCAAAAAGGCATTAACCGGAAAATTCCGTAAATCAGTTACTGTTGTTTCTTGCCTGGTTCTTCACAGGATAATGGCACTTTAATCACATTTCATCTCAGCGTTGTCTGAAAACCATTTGCACATTTCTGTGCAAGTGTGGGTTAATCACCGATTCTGCACAAGATAACAGTACTTTGTGTGTGAAAACCATTTGTGCAATTGTGGGTTAATCATGGGTTAACCACTGTTTATACTTCCAATTTTCCCCCATCTGAGAGTTTGACTTGCCTTATAGTACAGTTGGCCCTCCATTTTCATGAGGGATCCGTTCTGGACCCCCCCGACAAAAACAGAGACTCACCAATATTCAAGCCTCATAGGCTTGAGTGGGGTGCACCCCCATGAGCATGAGTGGGCATGTGCCCACAGTGTGCGCCCCATTGATTTTAATGGAGGTTGCCCCTTCCTGAATATTCAAAACCATGGAGGGGCGACTGTATATGAGGTCATTGCTCTTTATTGCAACCCTCCCCCCATAGCCAAGCAGCAAACAGAGAGGAGACAAGTTCCACATGCTCAGAGATGGTTAATTGGTATTTAGTGTTTTAAAAGCCCAATGCGTTTCAGCCACACTAGGCCTTCTTCAAGGGCTTAAAACATATATAAATACACTTAAAATATAGTATTTAAAAAGATAGGACAACACTCAGTTCTATAAAGATATTTGTGTATCATAGTTTGCTGAGTGTTGTCCCAAGAACCACATTACCATTATGGATAGAGTACAAATCTGCTTGCTTTGAGTTCCTCTTCAAATTTTATCAAAGAAAAAAAATGTCACCAACTAATTGTAGAAGTCATTCTTACCTTTGGCTGGTGGCACTTCAGGTAAAATCAGACATTACTCCAAGTCCTTGATTAGCTGTTGAGAGATGAGAAACTAGGGTGATGTTTCAAATTGTGGAAGGCTTCAATTATGAAAGACGCAGAAGACATTTTTTTCTGTGTTACGTTTCCTTCTACTGCACGTTTCATACAAATTGTTTTTGATTTCTTATCCCATTTCTTACATTAAGACACTCTCTAAAGTAGGTTAGGTTGAGGTGGAAAAGTAATAACTCAGGGATGAGGAACATCTGACCATTCAGCTATTTAGGGCTGCATCTCCCATCAGCTCAACTAGTATAACCAATGTTTTTGGCTTCTGGGCATTTAGGTCCAAGGCATCTAAAGGACCACCCTTTCATTATATAGACCTTGATAGCTTTCCCACAGTCTCCTGCAAAATTTCATCTCATGCCCTTGACTTGTCATGCATGATGGTCATGCATGATGCATAGGGCCACCATGGGTTGAGATCCACTCGAGGGCAATTAACAACAACAGCATGCATAATGACAGTGGCTCAACTACATCCCAGAAATATCCCAAGGCATTATAGTGCTTGGAGCAAGAAGCCAAAATAGTGCTATGGTAGGAAGAGAGTTAAATTATATTACAGACAATTCCCATCTCCTCCCAAACTTACACATGTGTTTCACCATAGCCCTGCTAGTAGAACAAGCCCTGCTTCTCTAGCAGTGCTCCAAACACAACAACAAAAAAATTGAGCTTTGCTAGGGAGTATTTGGAAAGCAAAATATATCAATTAGTTTGAGCCTTCTCCCTCTCCCGATCTCCCTGCTGCAACAAGTTGCGTGGTTGGGGGCATAATGAGGTCTGTTAAGGGAGGAGTAGTTTTTCTTTTTTTCCATCACTTAGTTTTTATAGGACCTCTTTCAGCAACTCTGTACCCTGACTCAGCCAGATTAGGTTATAGAGTCTCTAAGGGGATGAGATGAAGTTTTGTGTCAGTGACAGGAGGTACTGACGCAGAAAGTTTTAAAATAATACAATCAATCTTTCTGTCTCAGGCTATGCATGCACTTACTTGGAAGTAAGCTCCAATGAACTCAATGGCATTTACTTCCAAGTAAGTGTTGGCAAGATCCAGGATGTTAAAAGTATATAGCATTATTTAGAATATATATGCAAAGCCCCCAGATACCTTTCCAGCCATTCACAACAGGGCCCAAAGAAAGGCCTCTCCCCACCTTACTGTGTCTAGCTAAAGACTTATGGATTTCTACACGGGTCATTAAGACTGCATCAGCTCATGAAGCCTATTATGGTGATTGGGGGAATGTTGGCTTTTCAGCAAGAGAACCATATGGGAAATGGAGATGTACCACATTTTTACAAGTCTCAGAAATGTCCACGGGAATGATCAGGAGGCTGGTCTCCTCCCCCCCACACCTAAAGACTAAAACATTTAAAATCTTTTTCGTTGCGAGGGGGTATGCTGAGTGAGGCTGCTGTCACACTATAGAATTAATGCAGTTTCACACTGCTTTAATGGTCACGTCTTCATCCTATGGAATCCTGGGATTTGAAGTTTGTTTTTGCACCAGAGCTCCCTGATAGAGAAGGCTAAATATCTTACAAAACTAAAAATCACAGAATTCCATGGCATTGAGACATGGCAGTTAAAATAGTATCAAATGGCATTAATTCTGCGATATAGATGCAGCCTAATGGCTAGGATGATATTGTATGACATTATGAAAATTACTACAAGGATTAATAGAGTAATTACCCGACCTTAGGACAAACAATTCTCTGTGGTTCAACAGCAATCCAAGGCAGCATTCATGATACAGTCTTAATTCATTTCCACAATATACCACTAGATTAGCTCACTTGCATACTTGACCACAATCTTTGTGGAGTTATCCTACATACTTGCTGGAACCATGTAAACTGGAACAGTGCATCTTGCTTTCAAATCACTGTTCTGGCAGGTCAAGCTCAGCTCAAGCAATAGTTTTATGGGCATCAGCAAAGGTGTTGTCAGATGTGAATACTGTTCTTCAGAGCCTGTTGAAATATTTCAATGAATGCCAGGTCCCTCCTCTTAGACTGTGCACAGTGGCACATGCTCCAAGAACTGTGTTTCACCCTTACAAGTGTTGTGTCCAGGGAACCTAGGTTGGAACTCTCAGATCTCCCAGCACAGTTGTTGGGAGCAGGGGTTGGCAAGTGCAACCCACTAGCTGCATGGCTCTCCCCTCAGAACTTGCCACATTTTAAAAATCCCCCCCATTTTTTTGTCTCAAAATATTCCCAAATGCCCCCCGAGTTTGTAAGAAGCAATTTTAGAATTGTAGGGCCCCCTCATACCCTTCCTAGGCCCAGGAAAGGCCCCTCTTCCATCAGGAGGTGATGCAGTAGTTGGTTTCTGGACCACTTCTGTTAAACAAAAGTCCGTCTTGGATCTAAAATGGCAGAGGGGACTAAAAACATAGTGAGATGGCTCCCTGTGCCCCAAGAGACATTGGAAAGCATTGGAATAAACAAGGTTTTTGCATTTTTTTTCAGGGGTGAGGCAAGGCCCCTCAAAGGTCCCCTGGAGTCCCAATATACCCTGCCCCCCTAACCTCCAATTGTTGTTTTGGTTTGGAGCAACATACTGTCATATGGGTCAGATGTGGACAATCAGTTCCACTCTCTTGGTCATGGAGATGGTGTGATCATGGAATCATACCATGAAGAAATACCACCCAACCAGCAGTGCATGAAGGGGGCTTTCAAGCATATCTTCTAAAGCAAATAAACAAGGAGACTTCAAAATGGGTCAGCCAAACATGTCTCTTTAGTGCTGGTTGAAAACTCTGTTGAGCTAGAGAGTAATCGTTGGTTTGATCCTGAATTTTTAATGTGCTTATTATCTTCCCTCTCTAGAGACTCTGACTTAAATCCAGTCACTAGTCCCAACTGTTGAAGCAAGAGGATTTTCACCAGCAAAAACTTTGTGTTTCATGGACATTGTATCAATGGGTCTGCTGTCATTAATTCTCAGTTAGAAAATGCATTCTATTCTAGTAAGTCCCCATTCTTCTGAATGGAACTTTGATTGTTAGCATGTTTTTTCTCCCCAAAAAAGTGTTTGGTGACCCAGGTACGTGACAGTTTACCAGCCAGCTAAAAAGAAACAAAGGGTGTGGAGGAAAAGAAAGAGTAATGTTTGTTCAGCTGAAAACAATGCAAAAAAAAAAAAAAAAAAAAGCAAGGAGGGGGAATGTAAATATAGCTGAATGAATATCATCAGACTGACATCATGACATTCCTTTGTTCAAACGCTTTGTTCCCAACTGATAAATTAATTAAAAAATCACTTTAGACACCACCCCCCCTTGTTTTATTGTTTAATAAAAATTGGTGTGGTTATTATTTTGTTTCCAAAAGGCTTTGGCCAAATGGTGAAGAAAGGGTCCAAATCCTTGCACATGAGCCTAAGGAGGGTGCTGCTGGCCAGATATTTTAGGGGCAAAAGGGAGAGAAGGAGGCAAAATGTCAATTTCTTTTTCTTTTTTCTTTTGCAGCAGGTTTACAGTTTTGGCTACTGCTAAAGTCCTTGAATGTTGCCAACACAGGCAGCCTAGGTATGTAAGTAGCTGATGTACAACTCGACCAAACCAGATCTTCTTTTCTTTTCTTTTTTGAGTTTCTGCTTGAAGATTTTTATTTTCTACTTTGGGTTGCCTTCGGTGGCACCTGTCTTTACAATAAATTAAGTTTCCAGCCACCTCAGAGGAAGCAGCTGGAAGGCTATTGTATGATAACATGCACTTTTGACAAACAAATGAAGCAGGCACTCATTAAAATCTATTAGTTTTTATGGTGATACTGATTGCCAAGTCTCAACCAGGGTTCTCTCCCCTTCCAAGTGGTAATTGTATTTGTGTATGTGCATTCAGGTGTGTACATATGCACACACAATATACAGGGAGGGGATTACTAGCCCTGATATTACAGGAGCAGTTCCTAAGAAAAATGTTCCTCATGAAATTGGAAGTTGCTTCTGATGCTGTGTAACAGTCTGTTTTATACAGTAACTTATAAAATGAATGCAGAGAGACCTGTGATGAGAGCATTTCTGAAATGTTCTCAGTGTTCATCATACCCAACTTCATTATTGATTTAATCCCAGCTATGACCTTAAATTTAATCTATAAGAACCAGGAGGTATATACCGTATGTACATGTCAGTCTGCCTGACCACTGATTATGGGTATTGTCTGCTTTGATTGGTGTTTCCCCAGCCCTGAAAGCTGAGATCCTTTAGATGCCAGTGACTGGATTCTCTGTTTATGATTTATAGCACTTCTCTGGTCATAGTCTCCCAAGAATGCCCCCCCCAGCCCCCCAGTTGAATGGAACCTGGGTCATAAGCATGGATGAGGGAAACTCTAGAGATCTGAAGTCTGAATTTTCAGCCTGCTAAGCCTATTTACATAACCACCATACCCACTGCCGTGAACCTTAGGCATAAATATTTATGGGAACCACAATCTATTTATCCTTTTGTTTTGGAAAAGGCACATTCATTTTGTTACATAAGTGGATAAAAAATATTGGCTACAATAGGTGGCAAATTACAGTGGTGCAGGGCTCAGAAAAATTATTTTTTAAACTACAGCTCACAGACTTTACCTACCCCAAGGGCAGTATTGGCTGGGAAATGTTGGAAGCTGTCACACAAAAAGTACCATTTCCAAGCCTTGTAATGGAAGATAGAAAATTATGCTACTTGGATGGCTCAAACAAAATGACTGCTTTGTGGTTCAGTGTGTTCTCCCATTTTTAGCTTTGACTGTACAGTCAACCCTCCACATTTGTGTCGTTGAGTTCTGCAGATTTGTTTATTCACAGATTTGATTAATATGATTTCTCTAGGTCCTCCAGCATGACTCTTTGGTCAATGTCTGCCAGAAGTTATGCTGGAGGACTTAAAGATTCCTAAAGAGAACACTTCTCTAGGCATTTGTTGGTGTGCAGTTCTATGCACTGGAGGACCTAGAGATTCCTAGAGAAGTTTTATCTCAGGTAAAAAAAAACAGGGTCTTTTTATTTGTGATTTTTCTACTTTCATGGGGGATCCTGCATTCCTAACCCCAACAAATGTGGAGGGCCTAATGTATATATGGTCAATTGTGTTGGCTGTTATCATAACCAAAAAACAAAAAACAAAACAAAACAAAAAACAAAAAAAAAACCAGCCAGTCATCCAAGACTTAGCTGGATAGGTATGTAGTTTGTTTGTTTCATTTTTGAAGCATCTTGCTCCTTCAATCTGACTGAAGGGGTGCAAAATCACTTTCAAAATGCTTTCAACTTTGCACATTCTGTCTCACCTGGATGTTTTGGATTGTGGCCTTAATCTGGACATAGACAAACAACTGGTGCTGTGCTTCTTTGAAGAATGAGGATCTCCAAGTATTTTGACCACAAAAGCTCCATTTCACATAGCTTCACAAAAGTCACCATTGACTTTATGTTTGTAAAATACTAAAAGTAAAAAGTCTCCAGAGATTTGTGCTGGAAAAGCAAAAATGTGTGTCAGCAGCTGTGAAGAAGCAACAAAAGAAACCCCTTAGATCAGTCGAGTGTTTTGCATTAAAATAGGAGTTGCAAGTTTGCAGCTTTTTGCTCTGAAAAAGCCACACTTCATCTGCTTCCATTAATTATGTAATTGTGAGCAAAGTGTGGCTTATTAAAATACTGCTCACTATGACAAAATAGCTAGAAGCATGAAGAAATTCCTCCCCCCTCTGTCATCCTTGGTAACCTTTCTCTTTTACTGAATCCATCACTGGGGTGGCTTAAACTTTACACTTGCCTCCTCATTGTTCTCAAGTGTTTGCATAAACTCTGTGAACTTCGTCATGTGCACTGATGTTTATATTTACATGGGCTGCTCTGCAAGTTCTCTGTTTGTCTTGCCACCACATCTATATGGCTTGGCAGGAGCCCCACAGCTTGGTTTTGACTGCATATAAATCAGCTTCCTACCCACCTCTCAGCATTTCTATGAGTTGATCTTGCCTGATTCTGCCCCCCCCCCCTTTCTTTCCTGAAGAGCCTATGGTGCACCAGTGCCAATCTGCTATTGAACTTTCTCATGCTAGGATGGCAATCTTGCACTCAAAGCAAGTCATGATTTATTGCTTAATTAATCATACTTATATTTCACATTTCTTCTAGAACTTGGACTCAAAATCAAGATTAAAATACCTACAACTAAATGGTTAATGTAATTGGTGTATCTCTGGGTTACAGCAAAGATTGCACTTTTTACATGCATGCATAAGGAGCTATCTAGTACTCCTTTATGTAAGCAGTTCCTCATTCAAATGCAGCTCAGTGGGCCAGTTTAATGGTTGGTGGGCCAGTTTAATGGTTGGTCTGGTATGTGACAGCTCTGACCGTTTGCAACCACAAATGGCTGTTGAAACAGTCTGGAATTGTGCAATCTCACCCACTGTATAACAGGATCTTGGTCAAAAGCAGATAAAAACAGGTATAATACTAAAAGCAACTAACAATTTGTAATATGAATAAGCTATTGAGATTAAAAAAACACCTGAAAGAACTTTAAATTTAAAAAAGTAAAGCACCAATCAATTAAAGACCTCTTTGTTGTCAGCCAGCCTAAGATTTATAATGCAATCCTAAACTTGCTTACTCAAAAATCATTTCCCCAGAACTCAACTGTGTTTGCTCTAAGTGTGCATAGGGTTGCAGCCTAATCAAGCAATGAGACATACTTCCAGGTAAGCATATGTATGATTGCAGTCAATGCCTCACTGAAAGCCAAAAACCTTAAGGTTAGTCGTATTTTCAAGGGTTACATTGTGATCTCATGCACCGTATCATAAAGTGAGGAAAGAAAACATATACACATATTTAAACACCTCTATGGACCTTATTGCATGCAAAAATAAAACTCCTGATGGGATACAGTTGCTTACAGGATGCAATTGGGAATTATTGCATTAAAAATTCTGCCAGTGCCACTGGGTGACTGCATCCTGGCTCTCAGCTGCGTTCAGCTGGCTGATTTGCAAACATGGGAAGCTCCTATTTTTGAAAAGTGGCAGGCTACGAGCAGCTGGGAGCTGGGATGCACCTGGGATGCCCAGCAGCATTGGCAGCATTTTTAATGTGATAATTGCCTATTGCATGCCATATCCCAATTGTATCCTGGCATGAGTAAGTTGCTTTATTTTTGCATGCAATAAGGTCATATGTCTGTACGTGGAAACTTGGGCCAGTAAGCTTTCCTAAAGGTGTACACAAGGGTTTAGGTCACACAAGCTTCCTAATTCTTAGTACTGCCATGCTTTATACAACAGGTGGAAATCATGTTGCTCTCTGCAACTCTTAGCAGCAATCATCAATGGCAAAGAATGTTTGGTATTGCATCTGGGGGGGGGGCGGGCTGCTCGATTCCTACTCCTATGCTGTGTATTGAGAGCAAAGAAAACATTCTTGCCCATTGACAATAGGAGCCGTGTTAGGGGATACCCATTGTTGATAAAGTAAACCACTGATCAGTTGGTTGATTGACAGTGGCATCAACATACACAATACAGGAGAGATTAACAAAAGGGAAAAAGAAGCATAATTCTCTGCTTCTGTAATTTACAATCTTCAGTTTGACTGTTTACTTGCAGCTATTTTGTAGCCCCTGTCAGGAGACTGAAGGCTGCATTGGCACCACAGAAGTCCTGTTTGCTAAATAAATGAATAAATAAGCAAGCAAGCAAGTTTTCTAGGATGTGTTTTGCCATTCTTTGAGGGGGCCTCCTGGCTCATTTTTTTAACAGGCCCTTTTTTTAACAGGAGTAAGACCCAAAGTCATGTCTGGTCCACTTTCTGTTTAAAAAACTATTTTCTTGGGCATAAAAAGGTCCAGGGTGGTGAGAATGAATGTGACAAAAATGTGTCCATGCCTTTTTAGAGAATATTTGTCAGTATTTGGAGGCAAGCTTTTTTTTTTTTTTTTTTTTGAAAGAAAAGTTAGAACACTGAGGCAGGTTGAGGGATACAAAGCACAAAATTTCTGGTATTTTATAGAGATTATGGTCTATCACCATACTAATCTACTGTTCACTCAGCATGTGAACAGTTACAATGGGGCTTTGGTATCTGCTGGGGTTTGGTTCCAGGATATTCCCCCCCCCGCCCCCTGGGATACCAAAATCCATGGATGCTCAAGTCCCATTGAATACAATGGCATCATATAAAATGGCAATATCAGTGTTTGCTTTTTGGCATGCACATATTTTTTAAAATATTTTCAATCCACAGATTAAAAAAAACACACATGGATATGGAAAGCTGACTGTATAATTCATCACAAATTCTAAAGATGAGTTGAGAATACATTCTCAACACCACAGCATAAAAATATGTTGATGTGGAAGTAGGTGTCCTTTTGTTGTTGATGTTGTGTGCCTTTAAGTAGTTTCCAACTTATAGTGACCCTAAGGTGAATCTATCAGGAATTTCTGAGGCTGAGAGTGTGTGACTAGCCAAGGTTACCCAGTAGGTTTCCATGGCTGAGTGTGGAATCGAACTATGGTCTCCAGAGTCCTATTCCTATGCTCAAACCACTCTGGCTCTCTTAGGTGCTCTTAAATTTGAATAATGACATTTAGATATGGACTAAGATAGAGATGCTGATCCAGTAAACTCATAACCACAGTAAGTGCTTATGGAAATATGTTAGAGCTTTGAAACTGCATATTCAGCACTAATTGCAGTTTTCAGGACATTTTAAATGACAGCCTCCACATAACACTTTGCCATAATCCACTCTAGCAGTTAGCAGAATGTAGATAACTGTAGCAATTACATCCATGATCTCCAGTCCAGAGTTACCAGATATTGGATAAGACAGATTAGAGGCTTTCTCTGTTCAGGAGAAAGACTACTGTTGGTGCACTATGGCTATACTGTTGCTTCTAGAATGTTTTTGCCAGCATGGATGTCACCTAGACATCCAGTGTCTGAGCTGGATCAAGATGCACTCCCAAACTATGAAGGTGGCTTTCAGGGAAGAGGAAATCACATAACTCATGAATGGCATAATGTACCTTGAGAACACTTTGCAGTAGCATACAAAAAGGTCACATCTAGCTTCGTTGGGAGGTGCTGGTGTAGTTAGTTACAGCTCCAGGTGTGGTGGAAAATAGCACCCAGATCCTCTGACATTGTCCTCCCCGATTTTAGTGCAAGATCTTCAGGATGAATATTACTTTCCCAAATATATTATCCGCTCTCCAATATAACTTCCATTTTGTTGACATCGAGGTGGAATGGCCCTCAAAGAGGAGGAGGAAATGGAAATGCATCATCAGTTTTGGCAGTGCATAAAGAAAGCAACTATATTTTCAACAAAAAGTGCATCTCCTAATTTATTCTTACAGTTGCAAATTTAGAAACAGTGGCTATAATTTAAACATTGATTGGTCCAAAACTGGACAGTTAGACTGTTGACTGGCACTGGCCAATATGATATGATCATATTACTGTGTGGTGGTGTTATAAAATCTGCACTGCCTGCTAGTTCCTTTCCCAGCCAATTTCAAAGTGCCGATTCCAACATTCCAAGGCTAAACAATTTAGGAATGGGTTACCTACAAAGTTTCTCCTCCAGGTTTTCCCACCAGAGGACGTAAGGTGGGCAGCTACAAGAGGGGAGGCCTTTTCAGTGGTAGTAGCTCAGACAGGCTTATTTGGTACTTAAATTATGGTCTTTCCATCACCAAATGGAGCACTTTTTAATATATTTATTTATTTAATTTATATCACACATTTCTCCCAATATGGAGCCAAATTCAAGATCCAAATATAAGGCCCAAAGAGGCTTACAATAGTTTCTCATGTTCCATATCTTTTGCTCTGCTAATTGTTTTAATTTAATTTAATGTGGTGTGTGTGTGTATAATGTTTTATTGGTTTTATGTAAAATGATACAAATGTAACAGGTAATGGTTAGTTTAATAAATCAAACATAATCACATAACAAATTGAGGTAAAATAAAAGAGGATGCTGATGAAAAGGGTTATACAAGGGCTGTGGTTTCATATTCTGTAGCCTTTAGTCATTGTTTCATTGTATTGTTGTTTTCTTGCTGTATTCTATATTTTTAACTGACTGGTGGAGTGGTTTGAGCATCGGACCATGGCTCTGGAGACCAGGGTTCAAATCCCTGCTTGGTCATGGAAACTCACTGGATTATCTTGGGCAAGTCAAACTCGGCCTCAAAGGAAGGCAAAGGCAACATTCTTTTGAACAAATCTTACCAAGAAAACCCCATGATAGGTTCACGTTATGGTCACAATAAGTTGGAAATGACTTAAAGACACACAATAACAACATGACAGAAAACTCTGGTTAGTTAAAAAATGCAATCAATTAAAACAAGCAACCAATAACAAAAATATACATCTCATAGAATCATAGAGTTGGAAGAGACCACAAGGACTATCCAATCCAACCCACTGCCATGCAGGAACTCATAAGCAAAGCATCCCCAACAGATGACCATCCAGCCTCTGTTTAAAGACCTCC
>CM034701.1:133973718-133987328 GCA_020142125.1 Phrynosoma platyrhinos | reverse complement strand
AACATACCCAGCTCTCTAAGTTGCTCCTCATAGGGCATGGTTTCCAGAACTTTCAGCATTTTAGTCACCCTCCTTTGGACTCATTCCAGCTTGTCAACATCCTTTTTGAACCGTAGTGCCCAGAACTGGACACAGTATCCCAGGTGAGGCCTGACCAAGGCACTGTTACTTCTCTTGATCTAGACACTATACGTCTATTGATGCAGTCTAGATTTTTGTCTGCCAGATCACACTGTTGACTCATGTTCAACTTGTAGTCTACTCAAACGTTTAGATCCTTTTCACATGTAGTCTCGTTAAGCCAGGTCTCGTTAAGCCATCCTATACCTATGCATTTCATTTAATTTTTTTGCCCTTACATTTCTCCATATTGAAATTCATTTTGTTAGCTTTGGCCCAGCTCTGTAATTTATTTAGGTCATTTTGAATTTTGATTCTGTCCTCTGGGGTATTAGCTATTCTTCCTAATTTGGTGTCATTTTCAAATTTGATGAGCATGCCCCCTGTTCTTTCATCCAAGTCACTGATAAAGATGTTGAATAGCACTGGGTCCAGGACAGAACCTTGTGGCATCCCACTAGTCACTACTTTCCAGGAGGAAGAGCTACTGTTATCACATGAACTCACATGAGCTTTTCAGTCTGTTGTCTGGGTTGTTGATGGACAAATGTAAAACCCTGTCATGCTCTCCTGTATTATGGTTCTTTGGGCTAAATCCAGTCTAGTCCTAATCAAAGTAAACCCATTGAATCAATGAAGCTTATATAACTATTGACTCACCAAGTTCCAATTGATTTAAAGGTTTTACTTTTTTGGATTTAGCCATTTATATTTAAAGAGGACTTCCTTCAACAGGGGGCACCTTCAAATAGAGGACTGTGTTCTGCAAAATAGCACATATACATAAACATTACACATTGCTGATCCCAGCCATTCTGTCCATTGATCAAAGAAGGCTTACATGGCTCCACTCCTTCATGCTTTTGAGATTTTAGTAGACAGACTTTCCAGTCTAGAGGCCCAGACTGGGAATCAACATGTACAGATTAATGGTTTTCCATCTTCGATTATGAACATTTACAGATTAATGGTTCTTCTTCTTCGACTAAAATAAATGGGGCAACCCAATCTACAGGAACACAGTTGGGAGCTTAGATATCTGTATGTCTAAACTCCCTGCCCTCACCTCCAAAAAACACAACTGCTTTGTGGTGGTGAACTACCTTGCATTACAAAGCTTCTCTTGCAACCAGGGAAAGCAAGTTTTACAATAGTAGCAGTGCAAGAGGAGAGCCTTCTGGTTTTATTTAACCCCCCTCCCTTAACAGACAGCTGGAGTATCTGCTGATTATATCCATTCAGAGTTCAGGATCTTGGAGTGTTAGCCATTAGCATCAATGAACTTACACAATAGCTCAGCCCAGATCAGAGATCTCGGAATATTTGAATCTGACCATCATCTCAGAAGTGTAGGCATAATGGGAAGCTAAATGCTCCCTCTTCAACCCTAGAAGCTTGCACCAGGTGTTTCATATGGGCTATCATGTGTGTGTGTGTGTGTGTGTGTGTTATCTCTGAAAGAGAAGTGAATGCACATTTCATAAGTTAAGTTCATGAAGCCATATAATAGCAGACCTGAAGTCAGAGTGCCTATAAAACATTTTATGACATAGAGGCTGAGGAGGAATTTCTGTAACAATTACCGGATGTGGTGGGAATTTAAGCTGGCCATAGAACTGAGAGGATGATATGAAACTCCTCTTTTTTCTTTTCTTTTCTTTTCTCTTTTTTTCTTTTATTGAGGAAGGAAATCCTACCTTGTAGAATGCCATTTTTAAAAGAAAAGGAAGAACAATTTTCTGCTGAATTGCTAGGCAATACAGGTCATCCTTTTGACTATTAAACCCTTGTACCGGTTGTCCTTCCATTATCATCTAGATGGGCTCCTGGTATTTTCAACAGCCATTTCAGTCTTTCTCACAATGGTGCCAGAGCTGCCAGTTAAGGGGCTGGCTAATCATGTAGAAGCAAACTTGTAAAGGTCAGACAAATCATGGGAATGCTGGCTAAGAGTCTGCCTACTTTTTGACACAGTATCTGGAAGGAAATATGATATACTTCCATGAATGCACATCTATTAAATGTCTGGGAACCTTTTTTGATGGCTGCAGTTTGTTGGCACTTAAATAAAAACTTGGGGAGGAAAGAAATACTAGTGTTGGAACAGGTTGGTCAAGCTCACAATTTAGCATATTAGAGAATAGAATTTTTGCACAGCTAACACATGAACAAACAATTTCTTTGGGCACATTCACTGTTGCTGTTTTCATATTTTAACCTCATATTTCCTTCAAGGAAAGGTGAATCTCTACAAGTGATAAACCTCTGAAAAGACAAGGTCCAGCTCTGGGTGAACTCCTATTCAATTTGGAGCAGGTGGAAAAGTTGTTGTTAGCTGCCCTTGTATCTGCATTGACTTATGGTGATCCTGTGGATGAGACATTTCCAAGAGCCCCAGTCCTCAACTGCTTTGCTCAGGTTCTGCAGGATTAGGGCTAGGGATTCCTTGATCAAGTCAAACCGTTTGGTCTTCCTCTCTTTCTATTGCCCTCTAGCATCATTGTCTTTCCTAGCATCATTGTCTTTTCCAGTGATTCATGCCTTCCCATGATGTGCGATCTATCTGTTCAACTTGTATGCAGAACATATTATAAGAAAAGCAGGCTTGGACACAGAAGGAGGAGGAGTGAAAATAGGAGGAAGGAATATCAACAATCCAAGAAATGCAGATGACACCATAATACTAGCAGAAAACCTCACAGTCCTGGAACACCTACTAAGGAAGATAAAAGAAGAAAGTGCTAAGGCACTTAATTTTGAACATAAAGAAAACAAAAATAATGACCATCAAGGACCTTCACAAATTCAACCTAGGAGTTATCACACAGGGGAAATCCTGTGCAAAAATGGGATTTAAAAGGTGGGGGAAACCCGCAAAAGCAGGCAGATTTTCACACACATTGCTGTTAAAATGGGGTTAACCCGAATGGAAAGTAGTCAAAAACTGCCTTTTTTTTACTTTTGGGATTTTCCGAAAGTAAAAAGAAGCAGTTTCTGACTGCTTTCTGTTTGGGTTAACCCCATTTTAACAGTGATATCGTCTGAAAATCTGCCCACTTTTGTGTTTTTTTTTTTAAAATTTAAAACTCCGTTTCTGCATGGGATTTCCCCCGTGTGATAAACTCCCTAGACAATGAAGAAATAGAAATAGTAAAAGAATTCCCATACCTGGGATCAAACATTGATAGAAATGGGGACTGCAGTCAGGAAATCAGAAGAAGACTAAGAATGGGGAGGGTGGCTATGGAAGAACTAGAAAAGATTCTAAAATGCAAAAATATACAATTCAGCACAAAGTTGGAATCATACAAGTCATTGTACTCCCTGTAACCATGTATGGATGTGAGAGCTGGACAGTTAAGAAAGATGATAGGAAGAAAATCAATTCATTTGAGATAATGTGGTGCTGGAGAGGAGTGCTGAGGATTCCACGGACAGTCAAAAGGACAAACAAATGGGTCCTAGAGAAGATCAAGCCGGAAACCTCCATGGAAACCGAGGGCCTCAGCAGATGGTGCAAAGTGCCATTTTTGAGGCCAGGAAGGGGAGGGGCAGCCTCATGCTGTGCACCCCAACCCCTTCTTGAAAATGTCGTCGGAGCGGCTGGCCCTCCACATGGCCGGCACTCCGACACCACACTTCTGCTGCAGCGTCCACACACACTGCAGCAGAAGAGGCGCCGAAGGTGCGCCGGAGGCTTTTTGCAATGCACCTTTGCCGTCTTTGACATCTCTATTTTAGTGCTCTTTCCTGGGCCTGGGATGCTGCACCTCGGGGCCGAGGAGTGCAGATACCTTGGCCCTGATCCGCAGCTTCCCGGGGCAGCCCCGTGCAGCCCGTCTGCTTTCCCCCAAGATGACCAGACTGAGACTGTCGTACTTCAGACACATCATGAGAAGGGAGGGATAATTGGAAAAAACAATAATGCTGGGAAAGGTGGAGGTAAGTAGGAAGAGAGGAAGGCCACATTCCAGATGGATGGACTCTATTAAGGAGGTCACGGGTATTAAGGGGTTGCAGGAATTAAGCAGAGCAGTGGAGGACAGAGAGTCTTGGAGATATCTCATCCATAGGGTCGCTATGAGTTGAGATCAACTTGAAGGCAGTTAACAACAACATCAACATGATGTGGTCAAAATATGCCAGCCTCAGTTTAGTCATTCTGGCTTCCAGGGAGAGTTTGGACTTGATCTGTTCTAGAACCTGCTTGTTTGTCTTCTTGGTCATCCATGGTATCCTCAGTACTCTTCTCCAGCACCACATCTCAAATGAGTTTATTTTCTTTCTTTTGGCATTATTTGCTGTCTAGCTCTCACATCTGTACAAAGTGATAGGGGAAATGATGGCTTGGGTGAATCTCACTTTCAGAGTTTAGAGTGATGTCTTTACACTTTAAAATCTTATCTAGTTATTTGATTGCTGCCTTTCCCATTCCAAGTCTTCTTCTAATTTCTTGACTAGAGTTTCTGTTCTGGTTAATGTTTGATCTCAGGGGTAGGCAACCTGTCCCCTTTAAGGGCCGAGGGACTTCAGCTCCCAGAATCCCAGGAGCTATTGGCCAACATGGGACTATTGGCCAGCTTGGCTGAGGCTTCTGGGAGCTGAAGTCCCTCGGCCCTTAAAGGGAAAAGGTTGCCTACCTCTATAAAATATTTCAATTTTCTCATTTTCTGATGTATTCTTGATGATCTTCCATGGTTATTATTTCGTTTTCTTAATGTTCTACATTAAGCCTACCTTGGCACTTTCCTCCTTGACCTTCTTCTGTAATTGTTCCTGATCTTTGTTGATTTCTTTAGTAGTATTATGTTGCCTGAATATCTTAGGTTCTTAATGTTCCTTCCTCCTATCTTCACTCCCCTTGCCTTTGATTCTAGGCTTGTTCTGTGTACAATATTTTCTGCAGGTTGAATAGATAGGGTGATAGCATGCACTTTGTCCCCTTTGTCTACTGAGGGCCATTCTGCTTCTCTGTACTCAGTTCTGACAGCAGCCTCTTGATCTGAGTATAGGTTACACATCAGCACAATCAATTGTAATGGTGCTCCCATTTCTTTAAGAGCAATCCAAAGCTTTTCATCTGCCCAGCATGCAAAATCTGCCTACATGCTGAGTACAAATAGTGCCACAGCTATCATTTCCTTTTTCTGTTGTCACTCTGATGCTTCTGCTCAGGCAAAGCAGCACCTGTCAACCTTGAGATGAGACAGAGAAACTAGAGAAAATATTGCATTGCCCTTTCCTCCCATGCTAGACATGGGATATGTACTTCAATAGGTGGATCTTATTGCTCATCCCTGTGTCCTGGCAGTAGGCATCCCGTACCTGATCCAGGCATCCCGTACCTGATCTGGGCTTCTCCAGCACTTTGCAAAGAATGAAATTTTCCCGTTCTTTGCAAGGTATGAGAGAAACCCAGATCGGGTATGGGATGCCTACTGCCTGGCCATGGGTGTGTGTGATAAAATCCATCTACTGAAATTTACATACCGTGTCTAGCACAGGAGGAAAGGGTGGTGCAATAATCTCCTGAGAGCCTTCTAAGCAGCTATGCAAAAGGTCAAGCTATGTGATCAGTAAATTCTGGAGGGCGCCAAATGTTTCAGGATGGTTGTAGTAATAGTTAGGCCTGGCATTCTTTATTGACACACTTCACCCATCCATTTCATGGGTGTGCTGCTTATCCAGCACAGGCATCTAATTAGTTCATAGATTGTACAGGAAGAAATAAAACCAGCCAACAAGAAAACTAACATGGTAAAAGACACAAAACTAGTCGAAAGCAGCATCCATTCCTGGTATTCCTTCTTGTCCTTTTTGTTCTGTACCCTGGTGCTGAATTTGTCTCCCATGGACATGTATTTTTGTATCAGCCTGCCCCAAACAAGCTACCATTAAGAAGGCAATCATGCCGAATTAAGATCAAGCATTTGATTTGATTCTTTTAGGCCAGGGGTAGGCAACCTTTCCCCTTTAAGGGTCGAAGGACTTCAGCTCCCAGAATCCCAGGAGCTATTGGCCAACATGGGACTATTGGCCAACATAGCTTAGGCTTCTGGGAGCTGAAGTCCCTCGGCCCTTAAAGGGGAAAGGTTGCCTACCCCTATTTTAGGCAATTATACCTCTCTAGAATTTTGTTTTGTTTATGCTCACCTCAGAAGAAGGAATTACCGTAGGTGCTTTGCAAAATGGCAGAATGGTTATAATCCCATTTCTAGCCATGTAGGGAAACTGCTTAAAGCATTCACTGGAATACAAGGCTATTCATCTTAAGCATAACAGCAGGAAACATGTTTATGGCTTTCTGTTGTTCCTGTTTGTGCATTTTATACAGCCTCTATCATATTTTATTAGAACAGTTTAACAAGGCCTTTGGGAATCTGGAAACCCCCCCAAAATAAAACAAAAATTCGGCAAAGTGGATGAAAGACACAGAGAGTCAGGGAGAAAACTTATGTCTGTCAAATCTACCTCTTGTTTGTACTTTTAATGTGATTTCATGTTGCATACATTTTGGAATCAGGATTCCCACATATTCTTTTGAATTTACATAACAGCTGAAGCAGTTGCACTTCCAAAGAGATAATGTCCTGTGTGGTACCTAGTCTATAATGCAAGAAAGAATATACTTGAATAACTGTCAAAGCATGTGAAAGAGAAAGGGAGGGGGACAAAAGAAAAAGGAATATGGCAGAACCTTTAATACTAACTGATTTTTATTTTAGCATGAGCTTTCATAAATATAAACCCACTTCGGCAAGAAGTTATTGTATATTATTTAGATGTCTCATTGTGTTTTTACTTGTGTTTTTATACTGGCCGAATGGCTATAATAAATGATTGATTGATTGAAACCCACTTCTTAAAAAGCATGTGTTGTAAATCTACCTTTGTCATCTACTGAGAGATTGGGGAAATTCCAGACAGGGATTTGGTGAGCTTCATTTTCCAGCTCTAATCATGTTGAAAAATTTGAGAGATAGTACTGGCTATCTCAAGCAAAGTAATCAAAGAAGAAGCTGAAAAACAATCAGTCCCATTCCTTTCCCTCACAGGCTCTAGCCGAAAAGGAAACAAGCTTAGTTTTCTTTGTAAAACATATAAAGTAGTTTTACTAAGTAATTAGTTTATAGTTAAACATATGGTGTAATAGAGGAGAGAGAATAAAAAATAGCTACAAGTTAGAGTGATATAGGAAGAAAGTGGGTATGGAAAAGCAAACACATAGGAAGTCTGCAAAAATGCAGATTATCAATATGTGAGTATAGGTGTGAAAATGTTACCATCTTCAATATGGAAAGGTAGGAACAAAGAAATCAAAACACCCTGTTCCTTCTAACTCAGTTCTAATTTTGTGTGAAAAACTACATGTGCGAATATTTTCATATTTAGTCATGGCCTTGCCAATGCAAATTTATATGCAAATACCAATGTATTATGTCCTTATTGCAGGTTGGAGGGGAATGTCAGGGACAGTCCTGATTAATCCTTTACTGTACTGTCTTTTATGCTGCTTTTAAAATATCCCAGCTTCTTTCTCCATCTCCCATTACCTCCCTTTGTGCTCAGCTTATTTCCATTGAGGTAAACTGAGTTCAAAGTACAAAACTAGTTCATACTTAGTTAATTCAGCAGGGGGGAGAAGAGAGGAGGGTCGGAATCTTGCATTTCCCCATAGCCTCAAACAAAAACAAATTGCTGCACCCTCTGACAGCTTGTCTGTTCTTCATTAATAGCTATTGTCATGTCAACCACAGTCTCTGATATAACATGTGTCCCAATTTTCATCTGTGAAATTTTGGAGTGTATGCTTTATGGTGGCAGATGAAATAGGACTTTGGCCAGATCCAGCAAATGTCTTTTGCCATTGTTCATTCTATTCTTTGCTACCTTTCCTCCTTTCTCCTACATTCTTTAGACTGAGAAGGTCATGCCATATAATTTTCCTAATTGTTTTCCATTGCATTATAATATCACAATACTTTTGGGCATCCTTTCGAACTCTGAAGAATAAAGCAGGACAAATGTATGTAATACCACTTCCAGGATAATTTTGCCCCAACCTACCAAAAAAACAAAAAACAAAAAACAAAAAACAGTGTCAATGTTTCTTGGCACCAGGGAAGCTTGGAGATTTTGTTACCTGCCATTCTTGTGGCCCTATTTTTTTCCCTTTAAAAAAGAGAAGGCAGTGAAGCCAGCATTGCAGTGAAGGGAAGATTTGACCCTTGGAATTAGAAGCTGTGTGGTCTGTCAAAATTTGGAATCCATCAGACTCCAGATGCTTTGCACTCCCAGATTTAGTGTATGACCTTCAGTATGTTGCTTGACCTTAGTTCATGCAGCTGGAAATGCAAGTAAAAGCACTGGAGAGAGGGAGAGAAAACCCTGCTCTGAAGTTGATCTTTTTAATAACATTTCAATCTTAAGATGAATGCACTTAAATGAAAGGAAAAACATTGTGGGCTTGGTGGAGTTGGACAGGTAAAGCCTGGATCTGTAGTTAAGAGTTTTGCAAAACACTGGAGGCCAGTAAAAGTTACATTTTATTTTGCTTCACCATGACCACCACATATTATTTATGCAACTCCTGAAGTATAGATGACGTTTTTACACAGATGAAGCCTCACTGTGGTATAATATTTATGTGACATACAAATTTTCCCTTGCCTGTCACTCCAAGTATCTCAGAGTATCAGTGTCTTCCTCAGAGGTAGTAGAGACACACATCAACAAAACCTCTTCCCATTTCACTTTAGGACAGTATTTTCCAATGGTGCTGCTGTATGACATTTCTTTGCCTTTTATTGTTAACATGGTACTCACATTATATGCCAGGAAAACTGGGAAAGTCTTGTAGTACCACCCTGTCTGCCCTATATCTGGCATTTATCAGGGAATGGTAGTGATGAATCAGATGGACACTGAGCACCATGGAAGAATGCACAAAATGCCACAGCATGTCAAAGAGAAGGGTTCAGCCTATCTGAACAACATAGGGGTCATTTCCTGTGGCATAAGAACACATATACACCCACACCCTGCAGTCATAAAATCCAGGAAAACCTCTACCACTTAATCCTGCTGATCATATGATTTGGTCAGGAAACCACAGAATATAGACCACATATCCTGACATGAACATTAGTACTGGTGACTTCTATAATTTCGGAACGTTGCTTGAACCTTGATAGGTATGTATAGTTTTGCCTGGGCTCCCTATTAGTTTTGATAAATATTCTCTTTCTTGGGGGTTTCTGGTTCAGAGTCTAGAAATAGTTTTCTGCATCAGCCACCAGGATTCTTGTTAATATCTTGGAACTGTGCTACTCAAAGCGGTAGCTTTGAGTGTTGACCAGTTGTCCATGGTCACTGGTCAATGTCACCTCAAGGTTGACAGGTGTTGCTTTGCTTGAGTGGAAGCAGTGAAATGATAAGATACCACTTGTCCATGGATCAGTACTGGTTTGTGAGCTAATGGCTGCCAGTCTGTGGCAGGTTTTCAGGGGGAAAAAAAGAAACAGCTGTAGTCATTGGGCACAAATATGGTACCAGTCATTGGCATATTGGACAAATCTCCCATTTTAGTCCCTTACATCAGATATCTTACAAGCCATTGTCCTGGAAGACATTATGCCAGCTTTCAGTAACCTAGTGCCCTCCAGATGTGCTGAACAACATCTCCCACATCTTCTTGCTGCCTGGGGATGATACGGACTATGGACTGGGGAAAGCTGCATTATTTACATCTAACAAGGTGAAGGTCTTCTTTTTCTTGGGGATTATTATCTTCTGGACATTTATGAGAATGAAATCTCCATTCCATTATATTTTCCTCTGCAAGAAATAATTCCCAGACAGTAAAGCATTTTCATTGCATAGCACAGCTTGGGATTCTGGACTGAGCTATGTGTTTGGGAGATAATGTAGACGTAAATGAAATTGTATGAAAGTCATGCCAGATTGGATTCACCTCTGAAGCTGCCAAACAGCTGCCAACCCTGCTGTGGTCTGGGGATACAGCCAGGTTCCTTTGGGTTGGGGTGGCGTTGGTGGGGCAAAGGGAGTGGAGTGTGCAGAGCTATCACTGAGAGTGGGATAGAATTCTATATCCATCTTTCCTTGCAAGAATTTATAGATATCTTGCTGTGTTCTGCTCCTTGCAGATGTGTCAACTAGGTTGTCCATTTAGTGAGGTTTTAAGGCAGTTGACCTACACTGGGAATGCAATGCAAGTGGCGCTAACCGTTAGCAGCTGGTGCATGAGATGCAGACTAAAGCTATTAGCAAACAGTGGATGCTAAGAAATTGCAGTGACGCAGGGCAACAAAATGTTTCTGGGAATCTGTAATGGGATACAAAGCTTTTCAGTGCAGCTCAGTAATGGATATTGAGCACGAGCCAGTCATAATAACTGAAACTTATCTGTTTAATGGACCAATTGTATATATACAAAATGGAGCTGGGGTAGAATAGGCTTAGAGCAGTTATTTTTGTGCCCCCCTCCTCATAATGGATTAATGATTCCATAGTAAACTTTGCACCAGCTAAAAGATTCACTTTCATTACAAAAGCTGTTCTCCCTTTTTCTCTTCCTTACAGAAAGTAGCCATGAACATAAGCGGGGGGCTCGAGGAATTGTTAAACCTCACATGAGAAAATGTTCTACAAGTGTTAGTTGTGAGCCAGGGACATGCTGGGTTCATATCTGGTTACCTACGATGGTAGACAATTGGCATTGGACATCTTTACAGTTCATGGTTTAGTTATAAACTCATTAGGTTGGCCACAAGCAATCTATTGTTATCTAGGAATTGCCCTCCCATCCCACTTTCATATAATATAGAGACAGGAACAATTCTGTAAGAATACCAAAAAATACCATCAATACTGTTTGAAAGGCTTAAAACAGCTGTAAATAATCCAACCACAATCCAGAGCAATACAGTCACTACACTATGGAATATTCACTATTTGCCACCAAGAATAGGGAATCAAACAACTATACACATTGGCAGAGTTCATTCTTTGCACACAGAAAGTCCCAAATTTAATCGGACTTCTTCAGTTAAAAATACCAAGCAGGAGACTCAAGAGAGCTGCAGCCAGTACGGACCAGAGGGCATGTTACAATAAGTGCTTAGTTTGGCACATACTTGCTAGGTGATTACAATCTTAGCATGCAGAAGATTGTGGGTTCAACATACAATCTCAGAAAGCAGGTGGTGGGAAAAGGTTGTGGTGAAGAGTTGCTGGAATTCAGAACAGGCAATACTCAACTAAAGGGAGGAATAGTTTTGTCTTGTATGGAGCAGCTTCATATGTTTACAGCTTTATAACAGAGACATAGCTGTGCTAGCCTGAAATATCAGTACGTATGCAAAGGAGTCCTGTAGCACCTTTGAGAATGAATGAAAGACATTGTAGCATAGGCTTTTGTAGACATGATCTACTTCCTCAGATGCCTGGAATGAACTAATGCTCTGGAAGAACCTTTATAATCAGACTGTATAAATAGTCAATGAAATGCAAAACTAGCAATGAGGTGATAAATTTATTTTAAACTATGGTTGTTGAGGGACAAAGGCAGGAGGAAAGGCCAGAGTGGGTAGATGGCCATATGGATGGTGGAGTGAGGTATGGAATGTAGTTTGTGGAGGCTGGGGACCAGAAAGGTGATGTGAAGAATTAGCCAAGAGTGTCCTCATGAGGCTGGGGTGTTAACCAGTGTACCAGGAACCCATTGTCTCTATTCTTTCCACTATTGATGGATTGGAGTTTGTGGATATATTGTATTCCAATTCAGCTGTTTCTCTTTCAGCTGTTTTATAATACTTCTTGGTGATTATTTATTGGGTGCTCCCCAGGGGTATAGCTGCAAGGGCATTGCCTTCTCTAACTATAAGAATACTGTTTCCTCCCTATGAATTTTTCCTTCACTTCCCAAATTTCTAGAACTGCAGAAGGAATGGACTTCCATATTGATCAGTGATGAAGAGACAAAACACACCTGTCCTTTGCTATATTGTTGGTTTGTTTACACCAATTAATCATCTTTCAGTGAAAAAGATTCATACCCAATGGATCTTCAGATTCATTGTGCCTTTACTGCTACAAAAATGTATTAACTATATTATAAGGATCATTGATTTCTGTAAATTTACTGGAAACTGACTTTTAAAATCTATACATACATAATTTTACATATCTATTTCCTGACACTTTGGTTCTTATTTATCAGTTTTGTGAGTGTCCTTTGTTGTGTGCTTTGATGTAATTTCAGACTTATGGTGACCCTAAAGCAACCTATCACAGGGTATTCTTGGCAAGAGTTGTTCAAAAGCAGGTTGCCTTTTCCTTTTCCTTCCTCTGAGGCTGAGAGTATGTGACTTGTCTATGGTCACCCAGTGGGTTTCCATGGCTGATTGGAGACTCAATCCCTGGCTTCCAGAGTCACAGTCCAGTGATCAAACCACTGCAAAAGGTGGGAACAAGTCAGGTCCTATTTGCCCTTTTTTCTTCTCTACTTGAAGAGTATGCTAGAGCCTAAACCTAATCTATCAAAGAGGTCTATAGAGCTTCCCAGTCTCTCCATCATCATCATCATCATCATCATCAAGTATTACAAAAGCACCTCAGAAAGTCTTTATCCCACCTGTCCACCTTTTTTAAACCACAGGAAATTTCACACCAGTCCCTTAATCCTCTCTTGTTTTAGCTCTCAAGGTATCTTTTATCCCAAAAAGGGGGACTATAGGACCTCCTGTTTTCCTGCACCCTATTTTTTTAAACTTCCCTGGAATATTAACAGCAGTAACTGAGAGAACCCTTTCACATCCCTCCATTTAAACTTCAGGAATCAGAATAGAAGAACATTAAGCCTCTCCTGTTTTCCTGCTTTAGGAAAATCTTAACAGCAAGGCCCCCAAAAGCTCTCTTGTATCTTAATGAATTGTGGTGAAGCTCTCCCTTCTAGGAAGCTCCCCATTTGGAGTGTTGAATTGCAAATATTTTCTGGCTTCCCATGTGAAACAGCACTCAGCAGTCAGGGCTCTCAACTGGACAGCTAGGTGATACAGATAGTTAGGTAGCCAGCATTCTTGCTTGTGATGTTCTCCCTCCAATGCACAGAGATGGTTGTGGTGACATGACAGTGGGACAGGATGAACAATATGGTCTCATTCTCTTCCTTAGACATGTAATCATATTGAGAAGAATGCTGAAAAGGGCTAAGCATAATTTCTAGGTTGCCACAAAATCTAACTAAGGTAATTGTTCCAAAGATGTTGACTGACTGCAAAGAGGGGGAGTTAGGATTTTTATCACAGCAGCTTCCCCTCCTCAGATCAGCCATGTTACTGAAGCAAACTGGAACAGGTTTGAAAACTTTGAATATCACTCTTCTCTGCAATCATGTGAGTGTGTTGTGATTGTAAGTGACAATCTAACAGAAAGGAGAAAGAGAAAGAGGCTTTCTAGGCAGTTTCTGC
>CM034701.1:133956790-133969172 GCA_020142125.1 Phrynosoma platyrhinos | reverse complement strand
TTTTTTTTTTTTTTTGTTTACTTAATCAATTACTGTGACTTTATAACTGAAAATGAAAAAAAGGAAAAACAAAACAGACTGAAAGGCATGTTAGGAAGGGCATAGGACAGGAAGGCAGGGTTATGAAGGGTGATGTGCAGAAGACAGAGCCCAAGGCTGTAGCATTACCATGGCACTTTTGAAGAGAGCAGAAATGACTGTCTCCAAACCTGTATGCTTGCATTTCCTACACCAATGTGCCTGTGGCCTCTCAGTAACTTAGTGTGATAAAGTCCTGAGACTGAGGGAGGGAAAGCTGAGATTGAGAGTAAAGAGGCCAAGCCCAATATAGTGAGCTTGTAGCACTTCTACCATTTTATAATATTCACAGGTTTTGCCTTTTCAATTCATTTGGGATTAATTTATTTTTTAATTTAATATGATTCCTCTACTTTCCAGCTTAAAAGCACTTTCTGACTCCCCATGTTTATTCAAGCTTTTGACCAGACATTAATTATTCTTGCAGCATATGCAATAGGCATATATTAATGTTAGGACAGGAGATGGACATACCCTCCATTCTGTGAGATCATCAGTACAGAAATATACACTGGTGGGATTTTGTTTATTATGGGGAAAAAACAAGATCACAAGCCACTGGTTTTTGTTTTTTTCTAATGGTTGTGTTTTAGCACTGTTCCCCTTCATTAACGTATACACGATTGAATTTCAGACTCTATTGCAAAAGTGGGTGACGGGGAAAGCCACACACTTAGATAATTTTCCATATAAATCCAGCATTGTCCCCAACCCCAAACCACATCAACACCCTTGCCACTAGCACCACCCATCATTCATATCCCAAAGAGAGAGGCAGCAGGGAATATTTCATGTGCCTGTTTGATCTTCTGGATGGTGCATGACCAATTATCCATAACCAGCCACAGTCCTGGAACAAGAAACATTAAGTCTAAATCATGTACGTCTCCCAGCAGCTGAACAATCAGGGATACTGGGAAAGCTGCATGAAGTGATTTCCTCCTAGGGTATGAAGAGGGGTGACTGTTATCTGGCAGAAGACACATAATAAACAGTCAGAGAAGTCCCCCTGCCCTCCACCCATCAAGAGATGTCAACATTGGTTATCTAAGCGGTACATTCTTTTCTATCGCAGTGAAGAAAGAAATTGTTTGTCTTTTTAAAAAGCAACTTGGAGGCCACAAAAGATGCATTGTTTCCAAATGAGTTGATTGCAGGAGGAGCCGGGTAGTTTGGAGGTAGGGGGCTGAATTTATATCATCATTTTGTCTAATTACGCCTGAGTTTTTGTTGTTGTCATGTGGGTTACTACAAAAGCAACAGCCAGCTTATGTCCCTGAAAGCAGACTAAACTGTTATGCTTACAAGGCCATGAGGTTTGGTTTGGTTTTGTCCCTGCTCCCCATGCCCTCTGCCTGCCAGCCTGCCATGCAAAGGACACAAAGCAAATGTTGCCACAAAGCTTTTGAGGAAGCTTGTGATAGGCAGTATGGTCTTTCTTCACAAAGAAATCAAACTATGGAGGGATCTCAGTAAATGTTTAGGAGTCTCTGGCAGAAAGATTGATTGGAAATACCCTCCCCTCCCTTCACAATCTAGGAGACATAGCTGTGTTAATTTGTACAGTATATTAGTCTGGAATATTGGTATGCAAAGGGATCTTGTACCACCTCTGAAGACGTTATCACATGGGGGAAATCTGTAGGTTATTCCACACAAATCCCAAACAAAAATCGAATTTGCGCCTCACGATTTCACACGACATCACACAGAAACTGGTCAGAAACTGGTATTATCCGAGATCTTTTTAATTTCGGGAATTTAGAGGAAATGCATTTGTGAAATTACAGTACTTGTGCATTTACTGTAATGTGAAATTCAAATTTGCACAAACAAATCTCCTTTAAGGCTTTTTCCCATTTCCCATGGTCCGCTGGGGCTGCTTTCACTTCCTGGTTTGCTTGCCTGTCAAACATTCTCCACTTTCTCCTTCATCAAAGGATGAAGAAAACCATCATCCTTTGGCTTCCTCTGCCCCTAGCCCCAGGAAGCCTCTTTCCTGCTCCCCAGATCCCCAATATTTAGCCGGTTTCCCCACCTGCTCTGTGTGTATGTGTGTGTATTTGTGTCTTGCCAGGATCTGGCTGCGATGCAGCCACTGGCGGCTGCCAACCCCTCCTTCCCTCCCTCCCTCTCGGATGAAGTTCCCACACACACATCCCTCCACACAACACACACACCAGCACGGCACTGGCAGGCAGGCAGGCAGGCAGGCAAGGCAAGGCAAGGCAAGGCAAGGCAAGGCAATGCAAGGCAAGGCAAGGCAAGGCAAGGCAAGGCAAGGCAAGGCAAGGCGCTCCACGATCACTCCCTTCTCCTCCTCCTCCTCCTCTGCAAGGCAAAAGATCAGCAACCCAAGTCCCCAGGGGGCATTTGCTTCTCCTCATCCTTCTCCCTCACCGCTTTCCTAATTCACCTCTCCTTCCCCCCAAAACACCAGCCATCCTCCTTTTCCAGGACATACCCTCCTTTTCAACCTGTCCAGGAGGAATTTCCAAAATGTCCCCCAGAAATCATGCTTCTTACTCCTGCTCCAAATGGAGGACAGTTTGACATTTCATCCTGGAGAGGGGAGAAGGTTGAATGAAATGCAGGACCCGCCCTGGAAAAGGAGGAGTCTCGTCACAAAACACACCCATTTCTAGTACATGTAAGGTTTTTTTTTCACTTGTGTATGAAAGTCAAAAACGTATTTTTTCCGCTTTTACTGTAATTACGCTTTTACTATAATTACGTGTGAAATACTTTTGCGTAATTAACCTCTATTTTCGCTTTAATTTCGGGATGGTTTATTTCCACTTTATTTTCTCTTTAACAACAAAACTGGCCCACGTGTGATAACGTCCTGAGACTGTGTGAAAGAAGTTGTAATATAAGTTTTTGTTGACTAGGGGTGTATCCTCACTGCAGAAATAAAGCAGTTTTACACCGCTCCTGTGGAATTCTGGGCTTTGTAGTTTGGTGAGGCACAGAACTCTCTGACAGACCAAGCTGAATACCTCATAAAACTGCAAATCCCAGGATTCCACAGGATAGAGTCATGACAATTAAAGTGATGTCAAACTGCTTTATTTCTGCAATGAGTTTACACCCTAGATTTACTTCCTTAGATGGATGGAGTGCATGCACCTGAGGTAGTAGACCAAATCTACAAAAGCTTATGCTGCAACTTCTTTCACACAGCTAATCTCAAAGATGCTATAAGATCCCTTTTCATACTGAAATAATTACATATGACATACATTTTTAAAACATGAGTGGCATTGAAAATTAGTCTGCATCTTTGTTTCAGCTATTGGAATGGCTATTACATCATTTTAAAATATAATAATAATAATAATAATAATAATAATAATAATAATAATAATAATGTGCCTATTTATCTTTTCAGCAGCACCAACTGTCTCGTCAGCTCAAAATTTAGACAATACACCTGAGAATTAACTCTGAGCATAATTCTTCACTGAAGATTTGCCAGTCAAGGGACTATCAGGTTTCACTGAAAGCCCCACTAAACTGAAGGATTACTACATGTGCTTCTACCACAGTTCTCAGCACACTGTCAGAACAAATGATGGAACATGCCTGCTGTTTAGGCAGAGATGAGATATTGGTGGAATAGCTGAAATGGTGGACAATATGGCTGTGGCAATGGCTTAGTAATGGAGATGAGCACTGCCCCCATTCATGTCAAAGGAAAAACTTTACCTTTACCTATGGCTGTGGTAGTGGGCAGAAAAAGTTTTACCTGTGAGGAGTGTTGAACCAACTACCCTCAAAGCATATAGATATGTGTTTCTTAGCAGAGTATCCTCAAGGAACTCTTGCTTATGGTTCTGCCTCTGTTTCTCTGTACTGTTTTGCATGTAGGGAGCATTGTAACATGACAAGTACACCTTGGAGAAAGCTTTGAAAGGATTTTCAAATCTCAGGAAAAACCTGCATAAAAATCATTATATCTGTAGCTCTAAAATGTCCCCTCCCCTGCATTGTCATGGACCCCTAGTGACTTTTTGGAGAACTCTGACTGAGCAACCCTGCCCTAGGGTATTTGGGCAACAGTACTGGCTGTAGCCTTCATTGGCATAGACTGGTGAAGTTTGCAAGAAAGTTGGGGAAGTATCTGCCAACTTTCCTGCCATTTTTTGATCTTCTGAGTGTGTATTCCCTCCTCTCTCAGACTGGGTGAGCATAGAATGTGGTACTTGTTCTGCTGGTGCTGAAGTGACATATCTCCTCAGCTGAAAGAAGTTCCCTCCTCAGGCTGAAAAAATTGCTCTTCAAACTCAGAATTTAAAATCCGGCTAATAACTTTCCAAATTCCGAATCAGAATTCATGAGATCTACTCAGACCAGTCTTTTCTATTCTGAGGTCAAAATATTCTAGCATAAAAGCATTTCTTTCCTCCAAGAGTTTCTCCCCATTTAATCTGAAACTTTTGTTTAAAATATTCATGATCTATGAAAAACATTTGCTTTTTGACTATGAACATAAGAGCATTCCAATATATGTATATGTGTGTGTGTGTGCATGTGTGCAAATGGACAAATAAGAGAAAAGTGTGGAAAGGGGAAGGGCAAAGAACTTTTAGGAATGAAATGATGAAGAAAACCTTTCCCTTCAATTGAAAGAGTATATTTGATTGTTTTGTAGTTGTTAAATGCACAAAAGCCATGCCAGGGGGAAAATGTAGCTACCTTATTTGTTATTTTTTAAAAATTGCACCTTGTTATGATTACAGAGCCCAGGGAAACTTTCAACAAATCATGAAGAATAAAAAATAAGTTTAAAATGCAAATATAATAAACCAGGATATGCTTTATGGACATCTTTTATGTGTTTTGACTAACACTGAGCCAGAAAATTCATCACAACATTTTCCAGCAATGAGGAAAAGTGGTTATAAGGAGTTCAAGAATTTTCTGACAAAACTTCAGTGGTGATGGTGGTGAATTGACTTGCTTTAGCTTTGGATGAAATGGCTAATGGATATCTGTATTGTGTTATCTTCTTAAACAAAGAATAATTCTTCACTTGCAGTGAGCATATCTAAATCTAAGGGAGAATAATGGGCTGGACCTTTCTCAGACATTTGTCACCTCCATCTGAACTCAGCAGAACCCCCCTTTCATTAGCTCTGAATATGTTTCCAAACATGGGGTGGGATATGGGAGAAATTCTTAATTGTGAGATGTAACTTTTCTTGTGCTTTCTACAGCGAACCCTTCATATTGGTGGGCTGGCAATCTGTGGATTTGACTGCCCACGGATCACCACAACCCCTTCTATTCAATGGTGGTATGTACATGCAGACACACTGATGCATCCACACTCTGCCATTAAATAATGAGTACAACCATCAACATTTTTTGGCATCTGGACCTTGTCCCAGAACCAAACCCCTACAGATAGGAAGGGCCCACTGTACTTAGGAATGTCTGTATTTAGGATGAAGCCATGGCAGTTAAAGTGATGACAAACTGAATTATTTCTACAGTGCAGATGCACAGAGAGAGAGAGAGAGAGAGAGAGAGAGAGAGAGAATCAGCCTGCAATGTATCCCTGCCTCTCACTGCACGTCTCTCTGAGTGTATTAACCCCCCCCTTTTTTTTTGGCCCTTGAAAACTCTGACCCTTTAATACTTTTCAATTCACTTTTCAATCCTACCTGCAGTGGGGAAAAAAATCACATTTCTCTCCTAGATACTGATTCTGGAAAGAGAAAGAGGTTATTAAAGGGAGAGAGAAGGAAAATCTCCCAACTTACTCTCACTTTACATGTGAGTTTTGAACCATTACACTCATTGGGAGTTCACAGATGTAATAGGGCCATTATTTTTTATGGACTCAGGAAGTCCATTAAAACCCCCCAAAATTCTGAAAGCCAGAAATGTTCCTTTCTCAAGGTGTTGGCAGTTCTTACACAAAGCGGAGCCTGTGTTGGGGCAAGTGGGGCTGTCCTGCTTATTACTGAGGTTTACATTGATACAAGACAGGGTGAGGCATTTGAACAAGATGGCTGCATTAAGGCACTAGTGGAATCATGGCCTGCTCACATTAGGTTGCAAGGCTGAAATTTCTTTTTTGGTCTCTGCAAAAGCAATGAATTTTGTTTCTGCTCTCCCCCCTCCTCCTGCAAATATGTCTGTATAGTTTATACAGTATGCACAAGAGAAACATACTAACTCTTTTAAATTTGAACCACAGCCTCTAGAATCATGGCTATTTAATAGGGCTCGCTCAACCATTTTGCTGTTTGAGGCAAAGGGCAGGGCGTTCTTATTCAGGAACAATTTATTTAGTGACAAAACCTTCTGGAAGGTTTAAAGGCACAATTTATACATGTTGTGTCACGATAGCAGACAAAAACATTTTTATCTGTCTCTCTTGGCTTATCTTTGGGCCTAGTCCAGACTCTTGTATCACTGAAAGGGAGATTATTGTAGCAAATAACTTTTGCCTGAAAGGGGTGTGTGTGTGTGTGTGTGTGTGTGTGTGTGTGTAAATTTTTTATATATAAGGGATGCCATCTGGTTAAAAACAATTGTCAATCCTTGGGTTGAATCAATTAATAAATCAATTAAACATGCCCTTTGAAATGTGCACAAATGGTTCTATGTTTGTGTGCATATTTGCCTTCAAGTTGCCTATTGACTTATGGTGAACCCACAAATTTCATAGGGTTTTTTAAGGCAAGGAATACTCAGAGGTGGTCCCCCCACCCGGTCCTTCCTCTGAAACATAGCCTGTGGCACCTGATATTCATATGATTCTCTACTCCTGAAAAATAAAATAACAATAAATATAATTAATATGAAAGAGACACTGTGGTGTAGTGCTTTTAGTGTTGGACTAGGACTGTGGGAGACTAGAGTCTAGTCCTTGCTTAGCATTGGAAGCCTATTCAGTGACCTTGGGCAAGTCACATTTCCTTAGCCTTTAAGGAAGGCAATGGCAGAGCTCCTCTATATAAATTTTGCCAAACAAACCTTATAATAGGGTCACCATGAGCTGAAGTTGACTGGAAGGCACATATGAATAACAAATAATTAATATAGCTGTAACGTTGAGTGCAGTCTGTTATTACAAGCCTATCCAACCTCAAATATTTTCAGCTGATATTAAAAGGATACTGATTCTGAACATGGTTGTTCTGCTCCTATCATGACTAATTAAAAAACTAATTAAATTTTTTGGAAAAAAAATTCATGTGTTTCTTTAAAAAAAAAAACAATTATGAATCACACCCTCCAACTAATAGGTGCCCAGGGCGGTATGCAATAAAAATACCATTAAAAACTTCACATCATAAAATAATAAACATGAGATTGCAGCCATAAATAAGATAAAATCCAAGAGCTACAATTAAAATTAAAATTAGTGAGTGAGGCAAAACAACATAAAGCAGCATTAAAAGCACAACCAAAGAGCCATGGACTTCAGCATCCTGTTCTTAAAAGTGGATTGCCAGCCACTACCCAAGACATTCCATTTCTCTTGCTCTGTGTTTTCTCTTTCTTTGTGTTGTTGTTGTCATTGTCTAACTGTTCTGGAAGAGCTCAGGAGGACCTCCCTGGTCCTCTGTGAAGCCCTGAGTCCCAGAAAAGAGCTAGATGTTCTTTCTGAAGCTCAGTGCTAAATCAGCTAAGTTTTCCCTGTTCTTCTCCAGGTCTGACAGAAGGGCAGAGAAACTACCGATTCTTAGTTGTGCTATAAGAATATATTCATCCATTATTTATTTATTTGTTTGTTTGTTGTTGTTGTGTGCCTTCAAGTCATTCCCAACATATGGTGACTCTAAGGCAAACCTATCATGGGGGGTTATGGGGCTGTGTGTGTGTGTGTGACTCACCAAAAGTCGCACCATGGATTTTCGTGGCTGAGTGGGGAATCAAACCCTGTTCTCCAGAGTCTTAATCCAATGCCCAAACCACTACACCATGTTAACAAATACTTATTAATCATGTTTCTGCCCACCAGGAATGTACAATAAAATATGTAAAACACACACACCACCACCAAATTTGAAAACCATAAAACTTTTCCAAAAATCAAAGCCCAAACAGAATAATGCAGCAAGGAAGGAGTTGGCCTAGTTTTTTTTTCAGCAGGGAATTTCCCCACTTTCTTATGTGCTTCTTAGCCTTAGAGTGATAGGACATGCAACAGAACCTCCACTGAAGATCTCAAATTCTGGATAGGTTCATAGGGATGGGGTGGGGTGGGGACACTCTTTAAGGATCCCTAGTGGTGAAGTGGTTAAATGCAGCCACTCATTCATAGACCACAAGGTTGCAAGTTCAATACTAGCCAGGGCTCAAGCTTGACTCAGGCCTGCATCCTTCCGAGATTGCTAAAATGAGTACCCAGCTGTTGGGTGGCAATGAGCTTACAGTTGTAAACCACTTAGACCAAGGGTAGGCAACCTTTCCCCTTTAAGGGCCGAGGGACTTCAGCTCCCAGAATCCCAGGAGCTATTGGCCAACATGGGACTATTGGCCAACATGGCTGAGGCTTCTGGGAAATTAAGTCCCTTGGCCCTTAAAGGGGAAAGGTTGCCTGGCTTAGACACTGCATAGCGCGATATGAAGTGGTATATAAATGAAGCTGCTTTGCTTTGCTTAAATAGTTCTTTCTTTATGGCTTTATAGGTCAAAACCAGCACTGTGCACTGAAGGGAAGCCATCAGGTTATTTAGGACTGATAATGTATAGCCTCTTAAAGCATGCATTAGACAACTATCTGGTTCCTGTGGAGGGGGAGGCACGGTAAAGAAACAACACTAGGATGCAGAATTTGAAGGAAAAAGGCTGCAACTTTTTTGAGTACAGCTGACAGGTAGGGTTGCCCCAAATGCATGAGGTCTGGATCTGGCATTGACCAACCTGCCTGTTGATTGGCCTCTGGATGACAAATGCAGTAAATGACTGATCACATGTTCACATCTCCATCCCTTATCACTGGGGGATGCTGATCTGGAGTTGCCTCCACAATGGTAATACCTCAACGTTCCAAGCACCCTGGCTCTGAGGCACTTCCGATCCAGTGCGTCTCAGCATTGGAAGCCATACCCACCAGGTGCACAACCCTTGCTACTGCCCCTGAAAAGTTGTAGCAGCAAACCACAAGCCCCTGCAACCAAGGGAGGGAGGGTGGGGAGAGCCAATGGGAATGATCGTCTCAGCACATGGCTTTAAATAGGCCAAGCAACCAATCAGATAAAGGGGAGTCCAGAAGTCCCACATCTTCCGACCTCCCAGTCAATCCAAAAGGGCCCCTTCCATCAGCACCAGCCAATCAGGAGATACTTTTGGCCTCCAAAGCACAATGGGAAATGCAATCCCCAGTTGGAACCAGAAATCCCACCTGCCCGAGGCTCCGGAAACCAATCAGTGCCTTGCAAACAGCCCCAGCACCTGCTGGGATAGGGCCGGGGCCTGGGCCACATGGTGGGGGTAGTGCGGACCTACCAGCTCACCCCCACACTAACTGTGCAGGCCCAGTAAGTTGGGCAGCCCCAATCACCACATATTGTACTAGTTGTAGTTTCTAAATAGTTATCAATGGTAACACACAAAGTGCACTATAGTAGTCTCATAGAGAGGTAATTAAGGCATGATTCACTATGGCCAAATCTGCCTTCTTTCATTTATGTATGAAGTCATGTCAAGTCATTTCACCAAGGAATGAAAACTTTTGAAAGCAACAAAATACAGATAGTGTTTAGATGCATTGGACAGTTGGATGTTGATTAGCCATACATCCATAGTTCTTGGTCTGGCAAGTGTTGAAGCCTCCTTATGTGTGCCAAAATGTACTTAGCTGTTGCTAGATGTTAATATTTGCGCATGGTAAAGAGCATTGTCATGCTCATGTAGGAAATACAAACATTAAATCTAACCATAAGGTTCTTTGAACATCTGATTTGCCTTAAATATGCCTTTGTTTGGAAAGCCTTTTGTGATATTCCATTTTCTTTCACAGTGACCAGCCTATGTTGGACTTTGAAGCCTAGTCCATAAAAACACAGTATGAAGTACATTTGCAAAGACTGCTACTTGTCATTATGCAAAATAAAGTCTTCTTTGTTTGTGAGCACTTGGAGAAACAAGGGAGCATTGCGTCTGGAGCCTGGTATTAACATGAACTTTTTTTTTTTTTAAAAAAATCAAGATCCTGTCAGAGTGCTTAATTATTCAAGATCTCATGTACATTTAGAAACACTAGATTTTTTTTCTCCTTAGTGCTCTTGTATATGACTTGTTGAATTTTAATCAGAGCAAATTGCTTTCTGCTTGCTTCACATTTCCCTTTTAAATTTTATTTGTCATGTGTTTGCATGCCTTCAAGTTGCCTGTTGAATTACAGTGACCCCATGAATTTCATAGGGTTTTCTTAGTCAAGGAAGACAAAGATGGTTTGACATTCCCTTCCTCTGAAATATAGCCCCAAGTATTTGGTATCCTCTGCCATCTGGTATCCCCACCCACACTCCATCCAACTGTCTTCTTGAGGTAGCTGCTAGGTTTACAACTGCAGTAGACAAAACTCTTCCTGAATGTAGTGATCCTGGCAAAGCTAAAGATTTAGGATTACCTGCTCTCATCAGTTATAACTTTCATACAAGGCTGGACCTGACTTGAATGTGAAAGTTATGAGTGATGAGAGTGGGAAGTCCAAAGGCTTTGCTCTTGAATTGTTACCACCAAACTTGAACTGGACAGTCCTTCAAACAGGAATCTTCAAAATGAGGGCTCTTGTTGTTATGTGCCTTCAAGTTGATTCCAAATTCTGGTGAGCCTATCATAAGGTTTCCTTGGCATGATTTTTGTGATTTGCCCAGTAGGTTTCCATGGCTAAGTGGCAGTCTGAATTCTGGCTTCCCAGAATCCTAGTCCAGCACTCAAACTACACTATGCTGGTTTTGGGACAGTCCTCTGATGACCATTTAAATAAATGAGATGCTGCCTTCTGTATTCTATCCCACTTCTCCTCCTATCTGATTTTGCAATTCCCCTCCACTCAATAGCTACTGAGTCTCCTTTTGGGTGCTTTCCCATAAGACCACTCCTCCCACAAAAAGAAGAAGAATACAATATTTTCATATTTTTGCAAGGTTTGTGATTCCTTGAGCCTGCTGATAAACTTTCTCCCTCTTGCATAGACAGTGGTAGTTTGGCTACATGAGGATTCTTGATCACCTCTGAACTCTGGAAGCGGAGGGAATGGTGTGTGTACTGGCATCTTGACTCTTGTGTTCGGCCTCTGTGTGACATTTATGTGGATAAGTCAGCTTACTGACTTGCAGCTTGTGAATCACACACAGCAATCACTACCCACAAACTGTAACCAACGGAAGAGTGTTCTGCAGAAGCGTGCAATACTCCCTTCCCCAAATTACAAGCTATCCAGTTTTCTTAGGCATAAATAAACAGGAACTTTGTCCCGTCAAAGCTGATCTTCTTTCCAAGCGCTTGTTAAGCCACAAATTGGCTGCCCATCCTATCATCTTGAAGATCATATTATGTCCTGGAACATTGGAGATGGATTATCTAAACTTTCACTTTGCAAAGACTGTGTTTACAATATTTTTTTTTCTTAAAGAATGTTTCATCCTGTTCTTCATCTTCACAGTGCATTTCAGCTTCCATGATGTCAATTAGAGAACACGGTGACCAGGCCTTTTTTGGGGAAGGGATTATCTGTGTTTGCAGGGACTCCAGCTTGGTGTCAAGGTCAGTGGGAACCTGTAAAGATAGTCATGACTAGCTAGTAATTACCATAGAACTCATTCTTCATTTTCTGCTAAGACAAGGATGGGAAACATGTGGCTCTCCAAATGTTGTTGGAGTATAGTTCCCAGCAGGGGCACAATGACCATTGGACTGGTAAAGGTATTTCCACTGGGCGTCCTGTCTGCCCTGCCCCCATTTCTTGCCTTGACAGACACCTGGAACACCGATCTCACCAGGGCTATTGACACAATCGCTCCCAAGCGTCCTTTCCAGCCCGCTTCAAATCGTAAGCCCTGGTACACTGAGGAGCTTAGGAGGATGAAGCAAGCTGGACAACGACTAGAGTGCGAATGGCGAAAGACTCGTCTCCCATCCAACAGAACTCACCTTAGGAAGCACCTTGATTCCTATAGGGAGGCTTTGCATGCAGCACGGAAATCCTTCTGTTCTGCACGCATTGTGTCTGCAGAGTCTTGCCCGGCAGAGCTGTTTAGGTTGGTGGGGGAGTTGACGAAGGTTTCTCCTGCACTGAACCCCCTACTTAACCCAACAACAGCCTGCTGTGAGG
>CM034701.1:133935925-133956690 GCA_020142125.1 Phrynosoma platyrhinos | reverse complement strand
GGGTCCATCTTATCTTAGGGACCGCCTTTCCCCATATGATCCCCCCGCACCCTTTGGTCCTCTGGGAGGAATGTGCTACAGCCAAAAAGAACCAGGCTGTCCCAGACCTCCCAGAGGGCCTTCTCTGTAACTGCTCCCAGACTTTGGAATGGCCTGCCAGATGAGATCCGTCTAATTACCACTCTTGCTGCCTTTAAGAAAGCAGTAAAGACGGATCTCTTCCAGCAGGCCTTCCCGGAATAATTGTCAGCCTAGGGATGGGTCCCTGACTTGTAAACCTGACTTCTTATATCATTTGTTATTATTGTTTTTAATATTGTATTTTAACTGGTTATCTGTTTAATTCTGTTTTAAGGGGATGGGAGGGTGGGACTATGGGATAATGGAATGTTTTTAACTTTGTTCTATTTTAATATTGTTGTACCCCGCCCCGATTGCCGTGCAGAGGGGCGGGCTATAAATAAAAAATTATTATTATTATTATTATCATTAAAATGGTGATGATGGCTATGTTCAAGAGGTCCATTTGACTTCATTCCCTCAGTCTCTGGGCTTTAAAAAGAAAATTATGGGTTTAAAATATGCATTGTGGGTCCCTTGTATTAGATGGCCTGACATAGAATAACAGTCCTATTTTTTGGATGTATTCCATGCTGTGGAAGATCTCTGGAAAATCAGTAATCTCAGTCACATGGAAACCCTCCATGCAAATAGGTATTTTTCCCCTTTCAGAGACATTGTAATAACAGAGGATGTGCAACTTGGTACTCCCTTGAATGAAGTGATGAAGTGAGGTAACACCTGAATAGATAAGAATAAAAGATAAGAATAAAATATAAGAATAGATAAGAATAAAAGCAGTTTTGCCACTTTTTTCAGTGAGGCATCTCAAACTAGAACAAACCACATGCAGGTATTGTTGTCATGTATCTTCAAAACATTTCTGACATATAGGGATTCTAACATATAGGGATTTCTTGACAAAATTTGTTCAGAGGGAGTTTGCCTTTGCTTGCTGCTGTGGCTGAGAGTGTGTGTCTTGTCCAAGGGTGCTCAATAATAATAATAATAATAATAATAATAATAATAATAATAATAATAATCCGCCCAATCACAAGGAATCCGGGTGGGTTACAGCAATAAAAATACATAGAAATACAATAAAATTCAAATATTAGTCACTTCCCAACCCCCCCCCAACCCAATGCTAAAATTACAATTAAACAAAAATAATTTAAAAACAAAAATACAAAAGTTTAAAAAGGGAGATAACTGATGGACAGAGCAATGTAGATTGCCTTGTGCGGGGAGAGGAGTTAAGTTGGGAAGGCCTGCCAGAAGAGATCCATCTTAAGAGCCTTTTTAAAGGCTGTAAGAGTAGCAATGTGATGGATCTCCTCTGGCAGGTCATTCTACAGCTTTGGAGCAGCCATGGAGAAGGCCCTCTGGTTAACCAATGTTAGCCTAGATTTTTTTGGCTGCAATAGATTCTTTCCTGAGGACCTTAGTGTGCAGGACGGACAATACGGAAGAAGGTGATCCTTTAAGTATTCTGGTCCCAAGCCATGTAGGGCTTTAAAGGTAATAGCCAACACCTTTTATCTTGCCTGGAAACTAATAGGCAGCCAGTGAAGGGACTTCAGGACTGGTGTTATATGGTCATTACGGGAAGTACCCGTAATCAACCTGGCTGCCATATTTTGTACAAGCTGAAGTTTCTGAACTTGGCACAAGGGTAGTCCCATGTAGAGTGTATTACAGAAGTCTAATCAAGGGGTTACCAGTGCATGTACTACTGTTTCAAGGTCTCCCTGCTCCAGGAAGGGGTGCAGGTGGCATACCAGTCAAAGCTGATAACAGGAGATCCTGACTGTCACATCCACCTGAGTTATCAAGTGAAGCAAGGAATCAAGGAGCACCCCCAAGCTGCAAACAGAGTCCTTCAAGGGAAGTGTGACCCCATCCAGAACTGGCTGACATAACTCCATTCCCAGGTTTGGGTTTCCTATGACAAGTACCTCTGTCTTACCTGGATTCATCTTGAGTTGGTTTTCCCTCATCCAGTCCATTACCGCCCCAAGACAAGCATTCAGAGAAGAGATGCCATCCTTAGTCACTGCATCAGTCCAAGCATAGAGAAATATATTTGGGTGTCATCAGCATATTGATCTCACCCAGTAGCTTCATGTAAATGTTGAATAGCATTGGGGACAGAATCGCACCTTGAGGGATGCCCGATTTGAGCTCCCTCTTGCAGAACAATTGTCCCCAAGCGACACCATCTGGAACCTACCTGACAGGTAGGACCAGAACCACTGCAAAGCAGTGCTGCCAATATCCAACTCTCTCAGGCATTCCAGAAGGATACCATGGTCTATGGTATTAAAGGCCACTGAGAGGTCCAAAAGCACCAACAGGATCACACTTCCCCTGTCAATGCCTAGAAGGAGATCATTGACCTAGGTGACCATGGCAGTCTCAACTCTGTATCTCATCCTGAATCTGGTTTGAAATGGATCCAGAAAATCGGTTTCATCCAAGACAACTTGTAGTTGATTGGCAAACACCCTTTCAATCACCTTGCTCAAAAATGGCAACAACAAAACAGGTCTATAATTATTTCTGGCCAGGGGGTCCAGGGAGGGCTTTTTAAAGAGTGGTCTAACCACTGTCTCCTTAAGACAAGAGGGCAGGGACCCCTCCCTGGAGGACACATTAATTATGTTTTTCAGCAACAATTTGATAGTATCACCACCCTGGACTGCCAGCCAAGGCAAGGGTCAAGAGGGCAGGTTGTCTTTTTCAAACTACTAAGGACCTTGTCTGCATCCTCAGTACTTACCGACTCAAATTGATCCACTCTAACAGTAATGGTGGAGGTGCTGGATACCCCTCTAGTTACTACTGACTTAAAGTTGGCATCCAGGTCAGCTCTTATCTGAGAGATTTTATCTGTGAAATAATCATTAAAAGCATCAAAGCAAGCTATAGTTGGTTCTAATAGAGGTTTCTGGGTGGGAGGCAATTGAGTTAAATTCCTCACCACCCTGAACAGCTCAGCTGGACGGGATTTTACAGATGCGATAGATGCAGAATAGAAAGATTTCTTGGCTGCATCTATTGCTACTTGGTAGGACCTAAGAAAAGTCCAATGAAGTGTCTTATTGGATAAGAGTTGAGATTTCAGCCAATGGCACTTTAGTCATTGTCCAACCCACTTCATTTGTTTAAGATCTTTGATAAACAATGGATTACTTTCCATGGCTGATCAGGATACAAATCCTGGTCTCAAGAATCATAGGAGATTAGCTCATTGGCTTTAGAGCTCCTTATCCCTGATGGGATAAAGACACATTTAGGGCCTTTAGAGACAGGTGGCCGTAGGCTGCCCTCAGAAGCTATGGATTGGGACCGAGGCTGCCCTATGCCTCGGCCCCAATCCACTGTTATGATGCCTCTGAAAAGGAGCGCTAAAATAGCGCTCCTTCCAGCTCAGCATGTCCAGACACTGAGATGGAAGGACGTCATCCCGATGATGTCCTCAGGAAGGGGTTGGGGCGCCTAGCTGCCCTTCCCCTTCCTGGGCTTGAAGATGGCAGTTTTGCCATCTGCATTGCCTCTTAATTTTCAAAACAGGTGTTACTGCATTCAGCCGTAGCTTGGTGAATGAAATCCATTCTTGAAAAGCTGCAGGAAAAGCCCAGCTGGCATTCAGGCTGTATACAGGTTTCATTTGCCCAGCCACAGCTGAATGAGATAACACCCATTTTGAAAATTAAATGTGCCTTCATTCCATCAGAGATAGGATGCTTTAAAGCCAATGTGCTAATCTCCATAGTCTCAACACTCATACTACACCACACTGGATCTCTAAGTACAAACGTAGGGGGGAAGCAGACGACTTCTTCCAGGACGCCGCCGGACGGAGCGCCGGCGGAGCGGAGCCTCCGCACCACGGCGCTCCTGCGGCATCCCTAAAAGGAGCTCCAAATTGGCGCTCCTTTTAGATGTCAGGGAAAGTGCGCCCTAAAAGCGGCGGGCGCACTTTCCCTGACTCTTCCGCCGCAGTGCATGCGGTCGCTGCGACGTGAGGTCATCCCCGGAGCGCCGGCTGTGCAGAGGGCCGGCGACTCCAAGGGCGACCTCAGGAAGAGGAAGGAGCGTGTGCGGCTGCTCCTCCTCTTCCTTTCCTCGGAGATGGCTCAATAAGCCGTCTGCCGAGGCCCTTAGTAAGCAGAAATACCTTTGCCAGCCTTCAGCAATGTGGTGCCGATTAAGCACTTCTAGGGAACAACCAAGATGACAAACAGCTGGAATACTGGCGGGTACTGTACTCATGCTCAGATGCTTTTAAAGAGAAGGGTTTTTAAAGGAACCCAATAACTTAGGGCCTTTACAGACTGCCAGAAATAATGCAGCTTGAGGCCACTTTAATTGTCCTGGTTCAATGCTAGGGAATTATGGGAATTGTATTTTTTTCAGGGACATTGAACTTTCTCAGTCAAAGAGCTCTGGTGCCACAATAAACTACAGTTCACATGATTCCCTAGCACTGAGCCAGGGCAATTAAAGTGGCCTCAAGCTGCATGATTTCTGGCAGTCTGTAAAGGCCCTTAGTAAGCTGTCGAGCATGTGTATACACAGGAAGGACAATGAAGAGAAGAAAGAAATACTGTAGGCAAGCATATTTCAATAGAGTGGGTCAGCTAAGGATGAAAAGAGTCTACATCCACATTTAGATAGTGATTCAGAGAGCAATGCAGGTGAGGGAGAGAAGCTATGGGATCCTTTCCAACTCTATAATTCTATGATCTTTCTACTGAGATAGTAACAAACCTTCTATGCCAGTGTAGTTTCTGAAGTAGTAAAATAGTTTGGATATCTAGCTTCCACAATGCAACAACTTCTCATCACCTTAATTTCCCATCCTCACTACATCTGGGTTCTTCAACCACTTGTGCACAGAATTTGGCTATAGTAGCTGAGTGATGTGAGGGAGCTCCATCTCCAAAAATCAGTACCTCTGATGATTGAGAAAATACCATGCTGAGCAGCCTTGTGTACTTGGAACATGGAGAAGGATGCAGAATTATGACCAAATGCCTAATTCCAGGTGGCTACATACTAGAAATAATATATTCCATATAGAGGCAGAATAGTACAGGGATGCATATATTGCAGGTTGGATCCAGACTTGGGGTACATTGACACTGTAGAAATAATACAGTTTGACAATACATTAACTGCATTGGCTCCATCCCATAGAATCCAGGAATTTGTAATTTTGGGAGGCACTGGCAGTCTTTGGCAGAGAAAACTAAAGACCTTGCAAAACTGCTAACCTCAGGGTTTGACAAGATGGAGCTACAACACTAAGGACATTATCACACATGGGCCAGAAAGTGAAAATAAAGTGGAAATGAGGCATTCCGAAAATAAACGGAAAATAAACCTTAATTCCGCAAATGTCATTACCTTAATTGCGAATTTACAGTAAGTGCATTTAACGTCCACACACAAACGAAAAAAGCCCGTAAATGTACTAGAAATGAGCTTCTTGCACATGCGCAGACAGAGGAATGCTCGCTGGAACCATGGCAACAGCAGGGAAATGCTCCCAAATGCGTATTTGGTTATCACATTACGGTAAATGCGAAATTACCTTAATTGCGCATTTGCATTTCCTCCAAACAACCGAATTTCAAAAGATCGCGGTTAACACCAGTTTCTGTCCACTTTCTGTCCAGTTTCTGTGCGACGTTGTGTGAAAACACGGGGCACTAATCCAGTTTCTGTTTGGGTTTTGTGTAGATTAACCAGCAGATTTGCCCCCGTGTGATAATGTCTTTAAAGTGGTGTCAAACTGCGTTATATCTACAGTGTAGATGCATCCTCATTCATGATTAGAACCCACTGAAATCAATGAGGAGGGTCTGTCATGATTAAAAGAAGTCCCACTGATTCCAGTGAGTTGATTCTAAGAATGAAAAAGTCCCAATGCAAACCATTAGATGTGTGCAATGAAACTGAATGATATAGGTAGATGAAGCTGTTGGGTATGAACTAGTATAATGAATGACTCACCTGACAGTAAAACTAAGATTGTCATGGAAAACCTATGTTATCACAAGGTAGTTCCAAGCCAGAAGATTCTGTCTTTGCAGCAATATGCCCAGACAGGAGACCCAATGCAGGACATCCATTAATAAGTATACTCCCATTAATAAAGTAGATGCATGTCTGAACATTATTTCTTCAACAGATAATCTGGAACTAAATGCAGAAATAATATAGAGAGAATAGGGACAGGTTCCTTGTTGTGTGCTTTCACCTCATTTCCCACTTATGGTAGTCCTAAGGTGAACCTATCATAGGCTTTGCTTGGCAACATTGTTTGAAGAGTGTTTATTTTTGCCTTTCATTGAGAGTACGAGAGAACTTGACCAGTGGGTTTCCATGGTCAAATGGAGATTCAAACCCTAGCCTCCTGTAGTCCACCATTCAAATCATTACACAAAGCTGGCTCTGCCTACACCACAAAAATGTGATTTGCTATGTTTCTGCAGTTTTTAAATTCAAAATGAACATTATGCACATGGGAAATGAAACATCCAGGTCAGGCAAAGATTTCAAAATAATAATTACAAATTTTTTTTGAACCTCCTAGAGACCACACTTGAAGGATTCTTCCAAAATGCATTCAAGGAAGACTATTTCTTTAACCAATCATTTTTCTTATGATTTCCGTTGTGACAGCCAAACTTATAAATCAATGTTTTTTGTTTTTGCTTTCTTGATATGCTGGGGGGGGGGGAGCTGGTGAGGCAGGCTTATGTGCTCTCTTTTTTCTCTCTTTTCCCCCCTGTTTTGCTATTCCTGCATACCCAGCAAAGGCTTCTGGAGATAGCTGAAGTTACATTCATTGTATTGTTCAGCATATAACAGCAGAGCCCCACAAAATATGGAGTGCTGCCCATTTATAGCAACGTCAGGGTCACACTGACATTTCTCCTATCCTTCTGTGAACATATCCCTGCCCTTTCAACAGGAAACCCTTGAAAATGGGGGCACTTTTTTAGAGATCAAAGGTAGCTTTGTTAAAAGAAGAAAGAAAGAAAGAAAGAAAGACAGAAAGAAAGAAAGACAGAAAGAAAACCCAGAGTTTGCTTGTGATAACACTTTTCCATGACTGTCACAACAGCAAATGTTAAGATCCCCAAATTCTCAGATACTATTAAAACTTTATGGTTATATCCTGCCTAAAACTCCATAGGCACAATTTTGAACTGTTTGTTGCAGTCAAAAGGTACAACCAGGAGCACCTGATTTCTGTCATTAAAATTGTGAAATGGAGATGGGAGAGCTCTGTGATATTGGACTACATCCAAAGGGTGTTCTGTGCAGTCTGAAATAAACCCTTTCCCAAAAGACTCCCAACAATCAAGTTAAAAATCCAGCCTGGCATCTTGTTGAACAGTTACAGATGCATAAACTACACTTACACATTTGTAACTGTTCAGTATTCATGTTTCCTTTTTGTTCCTTTTTGTGTGCCTTCAAGGCATTTACGATTTATGGCAACCCTAAAGTCAGCCTATCATGGGGTTTTCTTGTCAAGATTTTTTCAGAAGAGGTTTGCCATTGCCTTCCCCCGAGGCTGAGATCATGTCACTTGCCCAAGGTCACCTACTGGGTTTCATGGCTAAGCTGGAAATTGAACCCTGGTCTCCAGAGTTGTAGTCCAACTTTCAAACCACTACACCATACTGGCTTTATGTATTGTGGCACTATTGCCACAATTGAAAATGCCTTGCCAAGCCTGCCTAAAGAGTCAGCAACTGCACTGAGCAATAGAGGTCTATTCTGCTGGTGATTAGGATACAGCAGGATGACATTTCCAGCCCTCTACTACCAGCAGTCTTCAGTGCAACAAACAGAAACAGGACACCTGTTGGAACTCCTCATTGCAGCACAGCTTACTAGTGGGATGGGACTAGAAACATCATTCCACAGAACCCCAATTGCCAACAGAATAGACCTCTGTTGCTTGGTGTGGCTGGTGGCTGTTTGGGTAGATTTAGGGAGTCAGGACAGGAGATGATACACAGTTACACATTTGTAACTACATCTGTGATGTAGGATCTTGGCCTCAGTTTGTATCTGCATTCACCAGCATCTCTAGCAGAATCACAAGATGATTTCATTACATGTTAGGCAAGGCCTTGAGGATATCACTATATGGAGGCTGTTTTTGTCTTTGATAATGTCTTTGATAAAAGCAATGTGTTGCTTTTGCTATGCTTAATACATTCAGAAAAGCAAAGTTTAGTCAATTATTGTATATCGACAGAGGTATTACTGCCTGTTCATATTTCTCATCATTTCATTTCAGACCTCATTTATTGCCAAGTTTGTTGAGTCAATGAATCAGTATCATCATATATCTCAGGAAACTGAGCATAATCAGTGTCTCATTGTTTTTTACTTCAAAGGCCACATCACCAAGAGTATCTCTTAAGTGTGAAATATTAATCTGGCAGTGTTGGCTGAGAGATGGAGCTTCTGGATGAACCTGCTCATTTCTGCAACTGTTGCAGACAAACTGGAGGGAATTCAGAGAAAAATGACTAATGATTCCAGTTTATAAATGGTAGAAGGCTGATTTATGACCAGTGATCATATTTGGCTCAGTAGACTAAGGCAGTAGAGGAGTCTTGGAAATCTTCCAGATAAGTGAAAGAAGTTACCACAAAGTGTGGGGAATGATCACCATCTGGATTTCTCCAATATTTTAGTGTAGCTTGAGTTTGTAAATGTCCATCATTATATAAAATGACAATGATACCATCATCCAACAATCTGGCTCAATTACATATTTCTTTTGTTATTGTTGTTTTTATCCCCCCCTTCCCCTCCCTTTAAAAACTGTACCTAAGAGAATTTACTCCACCATATTGGCTACAGCCCTGAGATGTTTAGCTTTTGTTGATGGAAAGGTGTGCTTATGACAATGAAATCATACAGAAATTCATTTTATAAAAGCAAGGTAAATATTTAGATTTCTCTGCACTGTTTTCTTGCTGCTTTAAATCACTTATCAATGCCCTCTGGTTTTTAAGCTTCTCTGCAAAGACCAACATAAACTGATGTGGACATGATCATGCTTTCCACAGGATACTTATATATGCCTCTTCTGGGTTGTTAAGGTACAAATGTATCTATTGTTAAGTCACTTCTGGTAAAAGTGAGCATGCAAATTTAACATATATAATTATTGAGGCATTGTCTGTGTGGGCTAAAAGGCCCATCCCTCCCCCTATTCTTGTGTCATCCTTTTGGATAGTGGATAGCACAATCCTCAATTCTGGTGTGTGCAGTCCAGATCACATCCAGCATGCCCTGCACCAGAACAGTGGAGTAACAAGGTTAAAAATCATTAAAATAACTTACTGGTTGCTTTGTATCTTCTGGGAAGATCTGGGGCCTTCCATACCCATGCCACAGCAGCTCTCTGCATGGGCAGCCTCCTGGGAGTCACTTGTGAGTTGCTTGTCCTGAGGTGAGAATGAGGAGCCCAGATGTGACACCTGTGCAGACAAATGTCATGGTGTGGGAATAGCAGCAGAGGTAATGGGTGGAGAGCAGGGCAGCTGTGGTGCCAGGATATTCTGGGCTGCTCCTGGAGTATCCTGGCCACTGCAGACAAGGCCTTAGCTAGCTATCCATCTCCAGTAAAATGCTGCCTAGCCCTGATACAAAATTCCTAATTTTACTTTCTTGTTCAACTCCTAAATTAATAATTTTCTCCTGCTGGGAAAAAAACTAACTGTAGATTTTTATTGATAATAATAGAACTGTTAGGTATAGCACTTCTTGGAGCTTATCACACTGATAATAAAACCGGTTTACCTGAGCTGGCTTAAAATTTAAAAAGGGCAGCATCCTGATATTATCAGAAAGATTTAGCTGTCGAAATTACCACCTGGGTCCATTCCTGCTTGCAGGGGTGCTCAGCCTGCCTCTTTTCGAAGCTGGGAGTTTCCTGGCTTAAAGAAATGGCCACCAGAGTACCCCTGTGACTGAGGATGGACCTGGGATGGACCCAGGAGGCAGGTTCGGTGCCTAAATCCATCTGATAACATCAGAATGCTGCCCATTTTAAATTTTAAGCTGGCTCAGGTAAAAGAGCCCCATATTGACTACTGACATCATGAGTATCCCACATAATGAGCTCCCAGCTGTGAATATATTCTGCAGGACTCTGGTTCTATGCTTATATGCATAATATGGATAAAGATTAGCATATGCATATTTTCTGAAGATTTCTATCATAGCAATCTAGAGTCAAATCCTTACATACTAACTGGATATAAGTAGTTTTTTTTCATGTAAGCAAATGTCCATGCACACATACAAATATATACAGGAACAACATATATGTATTGAGTACTTTGCAATATTTGACCACTTTTTAAGTCTAATGATAGTCAAAATGTCAAATGCTCAACCACCACAGTCAGTGATGCTTCTCTTGAATGGTGACAGCAGTAAAGGGAAGAAAGATCCAGGCAGAGCTTAGAAGAGCTGCTGTTTTGAAAATTGTTTAAAACAATAGAATATTGATACATAAATCATTCGTCTGTGAGGTGTTTGGGAACATTACTTCTTGGACTAAAATGCTGAGTTTGCTGGCTGGGGGATTCTGGAAATTGGAGTTCAAAAAAGTAATGGCCTGTATCCTCTATCTTAACTTAACTAGCTTCTCCTGGCCCATTAACCTCAACCCTGATGGAAATATCATTCACATGTGCTTCAATAGCAGGCAGAATGAACCTCCTTCTCCTCATGCTGCCGGTGCCTAGTAAACTTAGGTTGGAGATGGTGAGTTAACTATAGTTACAAAATGTACTTCAAAGGCTGCTACCACACTGCTGAATTAATTCAGTTTGACACTGCTGTATCTGCCATGGTCCCAACCTATGGAGCTCTAAGATTTGTAGTTCTTTGTGACACCAGAGTGTTCTGACAGACAAGTATTAATCTCTCACAAAACTACAAATCCCAGAATTCCATAGTGTTGAGCCATGACAGTTAAAGCAGTGTTAAACTGCATTAATTCTGCCTTGTAGATGCAGCCTGTGTAACAATCATGAATCTTCCAAACAGTTTTGCTGCAATTGCAATATGGGCCATGATAAAAATATGATGCGAAACCTAAGAATCCATATACCGTATGTTACAGATAACTTTGTACACCTAGGGCTTGGCTACTGGTCATGTTGGCTGGGGGATTCTGGGGTTTGTAGTCCCAAAAGAATGTTTCCAAACTCTGAACATCCCAGCACAGTTGTTACCCTGAAAGAATTTATATGAAGGATGATAATCTTACAGCCCCCTGAATATTGGACTGTAGTTCCCAGCAATTCTCACCATTGGATGTTATCACACATAGCCCAAAAACTGAAAATAAAGTGGAAATGAGGCATCCCAAAAATAAACGGGAAATAAACCTTGTTTCCGCAAACGTCATTACCTTAATTGCGAATTTACAGTAACTGCATTGAATGTCCACACACAAGTGAAAAAAACCCGTAAATGTAGTAGAAATGAGCCTCTTGCACATGCACAGATAGAGGAATGCTTGCTGGAACCATGGCAACAGCAGGGAAATGCTCCCCAATGCACATTTGGCTATCACATTACGGTAAATGCATAATTACCATAATTACATATTTGCATTTCCTCCAGACAAGTGGATTACAAAAGATCGTGTTTCTGTCCACTTTCTGTCCAGTTTTTGTGCAACGTCGTGTGAAAACACAGGGTGGTAATCCAGTTTCAGTCTGGATTTTGTGTGGATTAACCAGCAGATTTGCCCCCGTGTGATAACATCCATTGGTTAAGCTAGCTGAGGCAAGTGGGACTGGAAAGCTGACAACATCTGGATAACAATGATTTCTGTCTCTGATTTTAAGCTAGTTTTTTTTTAAAGAAGCATATTGCTTCTTTTCTCTGTTGTTGTACATGCCAACAGGGAAAAGAAAGCCTTTGCTGGGTGAGGTGAGAGAGAGGAAGATGTGCATGAAAAAACTTGGCTTTTGTCAAGCATTCAAGGACTTAGCAAAGGCTGAGTTGCTGTGTATAGTGCTGGATTTTCTTTGTCAGCCCTTCAAAGTGTTGTGATTTAAAGGAATAACATGGGGGCACATATGCCTATAAATGGAAGCTGGAATGGTAACGAATAAGGCTGTCCTCTGCCAATGCAAACATGTGCAAGGCTGCTGGGCTGAGAGCAACTGGAACCAAGCAAAATCCAAGCACATTGAATCATAGCTTCACTTTACTTTTAAACTTCATTTGAAAGCTTCATAAACACAGGCATCGTATTAATAACATAGAAAGCCTGGAAGCATGAAGGTCTTCTGGGAAGCTCATCCTTTTCAACAGGATGGAGGGAATGGATTTGCCCCTGGTGTCCCGTAATTTGGTTTTTCAAAATACTGGGACAGCTGCAACATAGCAAACATGGAAAGTTAGCAAAAGACTTTCTCGTATGTTGCTGCTAGAGATTTATAGCGTAATGTAGTATGTTCCATTTTATTTGGTGGAGCTTGCTTCCTTGTAAGTATGCATTGGATCTGATTTTTAGACTTGTGCAGTGGGTACCTTGGGTGGGCCTGAGAGGAAAATATTAGCCCCAGAACCTTCTAGACCCGCAAATGCCCAAAAGAATGAGGGGAAAAGAGCAATTTCTATTTTTTTTAAAAAAAAAGTTGCATTTTTGGCGTTAAACAGTGGAGGTGGGGCCCTGTAACACATTTAAAAGACATAATTTCTCCCCTAGGAGCTTCTGTGAGAGGCAATTCACCCTATTTTGTCAGAAAGTGAGCTCATGGGTGCAAAACAGCCTCAGAGTGTATGTAATGTTGTCCCAGAACCACAATTTGCCAGCCCTTGCTTTAATTAAACCAGCAGTGGGCTGGTGAAGTGAGACACACACTTTTAAATCAGCCATCCATCCAAGCAGCCTTTCAGAGTATTGAACTTTTGTTTTTCAGATTCAACACATGGCACACACACACACAATTTCAGAACTGATAACAGATAGTTAAACAACAACAACAACAACAACATAAGATATTCAAAGGAGAGAAAATCCATCATCTCAATCTCCAGCATGAGTAGATTGCATAATGTGTCTCTGAAATGAAAGTGCCTTCTGCATACTTCTAAGTCAATTGTGAAAATAATATTCTCCAACTGTCTAGATTTGGCAGGGACAGTTCCAATTAATCTTCTTGCCCCCCCTTTTTTCAGCTGCTTTAAAAATGTCTCAGTTTCCCCCTCCTCCTCTCATTTTCCTCCTTTGTCTTCAGTTTATTTCAATTGCTACAAACTGGGTTCAAAGGACAAAAGTAGTTTGAACTCAGTTAGCTTGGCTATGGGAGGGAGGCAGAGTGTTGCCCTTCCCAATAGACTTAGGAGTTTATAGCATGCCATTTAATGTGACTTAGCAATAGCAATAGCAGCTTCATGTATATACCGCTTCATACCATGCTATGCAGTCTTTAAGCGGTTTACAACTATAAGCTAATTTCCCACAACAACCTGGGTATTCATTTTAGTCACCTCGGAAGGATGCAAGTCTGAGTTGAGCCTGAGCCCTGGCTGGTATTGAACTCACAACCTTGTGGTTGTGAGTGAGTGGCTGCAGTACAGGTATTTAATCACTGTGCCACCAGGGCTCCTGCCACTCAGCTGCATCCCTGACCCCTGCCGGGCTTAGCCGGCATCTTTTCAAAACGGAAAACTCCCAGTTTTGAAAAGATGCTGGCTAAGCAAAGCTGGGACCTGGGTTGCACTCGCCTGGCTCCCAGTGTGTGCGATAAGATCTAGCTTCAGAATTTAATGTGACTGTGGTAAGTCACATTAAATTACGTGCGATAAACTCCTTAGACAAAGGTAAACTGCTGCAGCATCTCCTGTTTGTGTGGTTTTCCTCATTAATAACTGTTGCCATTTTGACCCAACTTTTATGTTCCTTGGCCACATGCATGGCTTGGCATGTATATGTGTGTGTGTGTGTGCATGTGTGCAATTGTGTGTGTGTGTGATACAACACATGAGTGAGAGACTGTAGAGGAAAAGAGGATGGAAGAAAAAAGAAGGAAGGAATGGGAAAGTTTCAACCAAGCTCCTACAGGAATCCTGTCTCATGGTGGGTGTCTGGAATATGGTTAGTTGCTAAATTCTAAGTCAGAGTTGGAGACCTTTTTTCTTCTGCCAAGGCTACATTTCCTCAGGATGTGCTGCCAAATTTCATTTGGCAAAAAATTAGTTCAGAATTTTGCAAGCATATTTGAATTAGAATGAAATGCTCAAGAATTCCTTCTCTCATATTAATTTCACCTCTGCTCCCAAGCAAGACAAGAGAGGCTGAAGGCAGCCATGAAAATGACAGTGATCTTACAGTGACTTAGCTTGCCATTGTCAAGCTTCCTTCCAGACCTTCTTCATCTTCACTTCATTTCATACATAGTTTGGAATAATACAGTGCAGCTTCCTTGTGTATTTCTGCTACCAGTGATTCAAATTACTGATTTCCTGTCCATTTTATTGATGTATACATATCCTATCTGATGACACAGTCTTTCTCCTTGAATATTCCACAATAGTTTATTGTTTTATTTTAATTTTGCTTTAACTTATTTATTACAAATATTTATATCCTACTTTTCCAAACAAGCCCTTTTATTTCCTGGCAACACTCCTCCTCTGCTTTTAACGGCTGAATTCTTGTCAGTAACTGAATAAATATATGTAGAACTATGCAGAACTGGCCTTTCAAAATTCTCCACTCTATTTCTAGGCAAAGAAATACAAGGGGAGGAAACATTTCACTGTATATCTCTAGGTGGAAGAGTAATTCTCTAACAATTTCTTGGGGATGAAGGATTGGCCATTAGCTTTGGCAGTAGCACAGCTTGTTTCTGAGTTTAGAAGATCCTCTTCGCCAAGCAACTCTGTTGGAAGTTGGCCTCAAGTCTGTATTCTCCACAGTGCTCTGAGCATTTCTGCTTTGGAAATGGTGGTCAACACAAAACAAAGTTGCATATTGGTTTCATTCAAAATAATTTACAATTAAAAGGTTTTGTCTATTATTTTCTTTTGCCAATATATATATATATATATTATCCAAAAATGTTGAATTGTTTTATGATTCACTATTGGAGAAGTGTGCAGGGTTGTGAACTTGCTTGTAGCAAAGGGAAGGGGAGAGATCAGGGCCAGGTGCTTTCTGAATAGCCCCCCCCCTCCAGTCCTCTGTCTCTCTGTCATTCATTCTCACTCTCCTTCAATTCTTCTTTCCTGCCTGCCTTTCCATCCCAGTAGGGACTGCCTGCAAGGTGGTGATTGACTGTTTTCTCCTCTTCCTTCTGCATAACCAACACTTTTTACTAACTGCTTTGGACAGATCAATGTTAGCTGACTGAATGACATCACTAAAGCAGTGGTGTACCCTGACTTGTTGTCACCTGGTGCAGGGGGGTGAGGCTTCTGGGGGAGGGCTTCTGGTGACACACTGCACGGAAGCATGTGCACATGCGTGCACAATGGAAAATCATGTGTACAGCCCCACAGCAGCCCAGAAAGCCCTGTGGTGGTTGGGAGAGTGGGCCCTGAGCACCCACAGTGGCAGGGAGGGCAGGCCCCATGCACCCTCAGCAGCCCAGAAAGCCCCACGGTGGCTGGGGGAGCAGGCCCTGCACACCTCTGGTGGCCCTGAAAGCCCCACGCTGGGCCAGAAAGCCCTGTGGCAGCTGGGAGGGTGGGCCCAATACCCTGGGAAGGCCCCATGGGGCAGCAGTCCAAACGGGTGTCACCCCCTTTCTGGGGTTTCACTCAGTGTGGCCCACATGCCCCCCCACCCCTCAGTGACATTATTGCACTGAAGTTGCAGATTAGGCAAAGAAAATTCTGCAAAGCAATGTTCTAACAGAGTTGCTCAATTACATTGTCTAGATTGGGAGCCAGAAGAAAAGAGGATCAATTTTTTCCTGCATCAAAATAAAATAAAACAAGCCTCCACCTATCTATCTGAAATTGCCCCCCAATAGAAAAGACCTGGGTCTTTCTTTAATCCCTCCTCCCTGACAACATCCTTAAACCTAAAAGAGCCCAACATAAAATTTTCTTTTTTCAAATTGTCTGAAATGTGGCACTGTTTTTCCCTCCATGCCAGTAAAAGTTGTACAATTTTTACAGATAATTAAAAAGTACCAACCATTCATTTATTGCTCTAGTATTGTCAGTGGAGAAACATCTGAAGCTTCTGTCTTTCCAAACCTATAAATTTTTATAAAACCCTATATGACTCAGGTCCAAGTATTTTGAAGCATCATGTTCTCTCATATGAGCCTACCAGTGTTTTAAGATTGTCTCAGGAGGCCCTTCTCTTGGTTCCACCACCCTCACAGGTACATCTGGTGGGAACATGGGAGATGGCCTTCTCAGTGGCTGCCCCCAGGCTCTGGAATGCCCTTCCTAGAAAGGTTAGACAGATGTCTTCCTTCCTGTGCTTTCATAGGCAGGCGAAGGGTGTGGTTTTGTTCCAGCAGGCCTTTGAGGACTGATCATTTAAGAGGAAAGAACCTTGTATAATGTGTTGTATTATTTATTAGTTGTTTACATTTTAACAGTTATGTTTTAAACTAGTTACAATTTTATTGATAGTTTAATTACATTTTAAACTTTTTTATGATGTAAAGTTTCAGCTGTATTTATTTTAACTTTTGTAAACCATGCCGAGTACTGAACTAGGAAAAAAGTAGGATAATAATGATTATGATAACAACAACAATAATGATAATAGTTCCAAACCTGAGAATGCTTCCAAAGCAGTCAAAGATGAATTGACCTATCCAGAACAGGACATCAAAGTTATTTACCCCTTCTGCCTACTCCACTAGAAAAAGTACCAACAGAGTGACACTGGATCACATTGTTTTCAACTTATACATTATGTGGGAGATCTGTCTCTCTTATGCTCCCTATATTGCTAACATTTTATTATAGTGAGTCCTTGTTATCCACTGGGGTTTGGTTCCAGGAGCCCCTGTGGATAACAAAATCCATGGATGCTCAAGTCCCATTCAACATAATGGCATAGCAAAATGATATCCCTTATATAAAATGGAAAATCAAGGTTTGCTATTTGGAATTTATACTTTTTTAAAAATATTTTCAAGCCATAGATATTTGAATCTGTGGATAAAAAATCCATGCATAAGGAGGGTCAACTGTAATAGCCATGACTGTAATGTCTTAACCACAGAACTTGTCCCCATTTCTAGAGCTCATGTGTCAAAGTTTGCAGTAACTGTTAAGATGGGAGTATCTTTTCTTCATAAATGAAAATGAAGAACAACATCAAATCATTTCAACTATTATTTTGTTTAGGGATGCCATGTAGAAACCATTATTTTTAGCCATGTACTACTACTCAATTGGGCACAAATTACTGACTACTCTAAACTTTTCAATTTTCTTCTTTCTTGTCTGTAAATAATGCATTTTATTATATTTTCCATTTGTTTGGTTTTGCATGGCCTGTAAATCAAGAGCACAGAAGCATCATTAACAGTGTTTGACCATTGATAGGCTGAATCAGATCAGAAATAATGCTATGACTGGAAAATTCGGGGGGAACCTCTAGGCAGCAACTGAACAACCCAGCAATAGCTCTAGATAGCTAGGATCAGAAAACTTAAAAGATAACTATTTTCCAGAGACAACTGTTGAAAACAAGACACTTTGCCCCCCCCCCCCCACAGACACATTTTAAAATTAGATGGACCACTTTTCAAACTCTTAGCAATTCTCTAAAATCCTGGGTGTTACTGTTGAATATGTGCTGTCCTGGCTAGAACTGCTTTGAATTATTGTGTTATTTGATATTCTATCAGAAAGTCACTAAAAGAGCCAGCATGGTGTAATGGACTGCAGCACTGGAAACCAGGGTTCCAACCCTGCTTAAGCCATAGAAACCCAATGACCTTGGGCAAATCACACTTTATCAGCCATAAAGAAAGGCAAAGACAACTGCCCTCTGAACAAATCTTGCAAAGAAAGCCCTTTGCAAGTTCACCTTAGGGTCACCACAAGACAGAAATGACTTGAAGGCATACAATAACAACAAAAGTCACTATTTCAGATGGGTGAGGTCATCTGGGTTTTTAAAATTAAAAAACAATATCCTCTTATCTACTCTCTTTTGTAAATTAGTAGTTGTTTGCTGCCATTTTTTCCCTTATATTCTAGTTTTTTGCAACCTTTTTATTTTATTTTATTCTGTTTTATTTTTATGCCACTTTTCTCCCAGAGGGGGACCTAAAGGGACTCACAGAAGAAAACAATTGTTATAGCTGGATTTCATTCAATCATATTGTGAATGTGGATGGTATTACAGTGCAAGGTAACCAATCATATGGCAACATGACAACATAATTTAGGTCAAAAAGATTTCTCACAGTAGGCACATTCATGTGTGTCACAATTAGCCTTGATTTGTGTTAATAATGGCTTACTGCTTAAGTCATTTGCTCTGCAAATGATGAACCAAACTGTGGCTTAACCTCTCAATTTCTATTTTGTTTTTGTTCCCCCTTCCTTTCCTTCCCTTTTGCCATCCACTGTTTCAGGGAAGACAATTGGGAAGAGAAGTCAGTGATACTGTATGGCTGTGAACAAGTCAAATTATAACTGTAGACAAGCCATGTTAACAGAAAGTAGGGCTTGTAAGCCAACAAGAAACCATTCAGATTGTGGTTTGTGGCTGGTGTTTAACAAGTGCCACCATGTTAGTTGAGGCAAGCTCACATATCCTAACAATCCTGATGTTAACAAGCCACACTATAGTTTGTTGTGACATGCAAACAGAATCAGTATCTTCCTTCTGAACTTCCTTGCTCAGGCAACTGGGAAAATGTTCTTTCATCCCAATCTAATGCTAACCATGCATAGTTAGGCATTACTAGTTGGAATAGAATGCACAAGTTGATTTGCAACTGCACAGTTAAGGGGGATGCAGACGAGGGCGTCCAAGACGCCCTGGTCCACAGCGCCGCGGGGCCAAGGCAGCCTCACCGCGGGGCTTCTCTGGCGAATCTAAAAGGAGCGCCAAATTGGCGCTCCTTTTAGATGTCAGGGAAAGTGCGCCCCAAAAGCGGCAGGCACACTTTCCCTGCCTCAAACACCGCGGCGAGTGCGGTCGCTGCGGCGTGAGGTCAACCCGGAAGCGCTGGCCGTGCGGATGGCCGGCGCTTCCAGGGGCGACCTCAGGGAGAGGAAGGGGCGCTGAACGTGCGGCTGCCCCTCCTCTTCCTTGCCCGGAAGACGACTCTATTAGTCGTCTGCCGAGGCAGTTAGTTTTGATTAACTTGAGTCAAGGATTATCTGGATAACTGGATGTGTTCCTTCTTCATCTTACTTTCCCCCCTTTTTGCTGAAAAGTGTGTGAATGTCTGTACATGTGCATTTCATTGGGAATATAATTTTCATAATATGCATCCTTGCTGATTAAATTAATGAAGACTAATTACAATTAGTACTAATTATCCCTAGTGGCAACTCTGAGTCTGTCAATAAGCACAACATTTTGCAAATTTCTGTCCAACCCATTCTCAGTGCATAATTTGATTTCCACTTGAGGCTTTTGGATTCCTAGCCATTGACATATCATTAAATTACAGCTAACTGTAATGGATATTTTCCCTTTAGCTGGGAGAAAGGACTTTGTGGTTACAATGTTACTGTGACCTGAATTGTGGGATGGGAACATGTCTTCTATAAAAACACAACCTTTTCATCTTTTGCTTCAGTCCATGCTGACTTTGCTGTCATATATCCTGGGGCTGTGTTTTTATGTAGTCGCTGCCAATGCTATGTTCCTTTTGCTAACAAGTAAGGCCATATTTGTAACAACCAATAGCTTGGCATTAGACAAGTTCATAGTTTTCAGATGAAATCCATCTAGAAAAAAGAGAAAACAACAACAACAACAACAAAAACCCTGAGTGTGCCTGTTTTTTCCTTAGTGAGAGTTTCAAGCACAGTTTCCTGTGAACTAGACTTATTTGCAAACTTTAAGCTTTTAGTGGGTTTTCAGAACTCTTCTCATTAGAGTTGCCATATTAACATTTCTCAAATCTGGGTAGGCAGTTTACATATTATGATAAAATGGCTCTTAAGGAAATTAAGCATATTGTTGCATTATTTTCCTATAGCTGTGTTTAATCCTTGGTGATGTTTATATAATTAGAACTGAGATAGCTATTAGCATGTCATGGGTCTAATTTGTACTGCAGAAACCATACAGTTTGACACTACTTTAACTGCCATGGCTCCATCCTTTTAGAAACTTGGAATTTGTAGTTTTGTGAGGTATTTAGCCTTCTCTGACACTAGCCACAACAAACTACTAATCCCAGGATTCCATAGCATTGAACCATAGCAATTAAAGCAATGTCAAACTGCATTATTTCTACAGTCTAAGGGGCTAAGCAGACGAGAAAGAAAGTGTGACCTGAATTTGCCCTTTCCCGAAACCGCAGCAACCGCATTGCATGCCCTGAAGGTGCAGTATTTGGGGACGCAGCAACCGCATTGGAGTCAGTCAGTGCAGCTTTTCCGAGGCTCTATTAAAGCCTCAGCCATCCCACTGCCTTGCCTGAGGTCGCCCCAAATAAGAATGTAGCCACCGCACG
>CM034701.1:133888607-133917523 GCA_020142125.1 Phrynosoma platyrhinos | reverse complement strand
ATTTGAGCTGGGAAATCAACAAAATGTATAGACTAAATTCACAAATGGACAGAGAAAAAAGCTGGCCCTGAGACATAGGGGGGAAGCAGACGAGGGCGTCCAGGACGCCCTGGGCCGGCGCGCCGCGGGGCCGCAGCCTCCGCACCTCGGCGCACCGGCGGCATCCCTGGAAGGAGCGCTAAATCAGCGCTCCTTCCTCAAGACAGCGAAAGTGCGCACTAAAAGCGGCGGGCACACTTTCGCTGTCTTTTCCGCCGCGGCGCATGTGGTCGCCGCAGTGTGAAGTCATCCCCGGAGCGCCGGCCGTGCGGAGGGCCGGCGACTCCGAGGGCGACCTCAGGGAGAGGAAGGGGCGCCGAACATGCGGCTGCCCCTCCTCTTCCAGGCCCGGAAGACGACTCAATTAGTCTGCCGAGGCCCATAGTAATATATTTTGAGGGGGGGAAAAAAGCCAAGAGACCAAATATTAAAGTTAAGTTACAAAAAAATCTGATAAAGACATTCCCAAAAGAATACTCATGAAAAGAGAGGACTATACATTTCTAACTTCCCTATTAACCAAGAATGATATAATATAAAAATGGGAAAAAACTAGAAGGGATCTTGGTCCTTTACAAACAAATGTGGTATAAAGTGAACTCAATACAGAAGGCTAAAGCCTTTTGGGAAAATTTAGTAAAAAGATAAAAAAAAAATTGGAGTAACAAGGAAATTAAGACTATAGAGACAGATTAAGGGCAGATTAAGGGCCTCTACAGATGAGCTGCCCTGAGAAGCTGTGGATTGGGACTGAGGCTGCCCCACACCTCAGCCCCAATCCACCCTTATGGCACCTCTCAAAAGGAGTGCTAAAATAGCTCTCCTTTCAGAGGAGCCAAAAGGGGTACTGGAAGAGGAGCTGGGCACCTCTTTCATGCTCCTTCTAGCTCAGTGTGTCCAGACACTGAGCTGGAAGGATGTCATCAGAGTGCTCACCATGTGCAATGGTGAGTGCTCCAATGACATCCTTGAGAAGGGGTTGGGATGCCTGGCATCCAGCTGCCCCTCCCCTTCTCTGGCTCCAAGAAATTGCTTTGTGCCATCTGCATCCCCCCTAAGTTTGGCACTCAAAACAAAAGAGAGAGAAAAAGAAGATGTATTGAGTCAATTAGAAGAAAGGGAACAAGATGAAGAACCAAAAAGAGAAGAGGAAATTTCTGAAGAAGATGCAGATTTGGAAGAGACAGACTAATATATTGGTTCAACTTAAATGGAAAGGACTTTAAATTAGGAGACAAAAATAATGACAAATCTGAAAGATCAAACAGTCCTTTCATGGAATGTAAAAGGACTAAATGATAAGAAACAAAGAAAAGAAATCTTTCACAAAATAGGTCAACTAAATTGTGATGATGGGAAACTCATATTCGTAATAAAAATAAAAGAATATTAAGAAACCCAAAATTGGGAGTGGATTATGTTCCATCATTTAAACAATAAAAAAAGAGGAATTGTAATTTATGTTTTAAAAATACTGCATTCTAGAGAATTGTTTAATGATTCAAATGGTTTCTTTATAAGTGTAGAAATAACTGTGCAAGATAAGAAAATTACCTTGGTAGTGATTTATGCTCTGCAAGAAAAGAAAGCAAAGTTCTATAAAAATCAATGAAAAACTACAAGATTTTAATGAAAAAGAGATGATGATTTGAGGAGACTTTAATGTGGTGGTCAACCAAAACCCACAAGTAGATATATTATCAAACAAATAAAATAAAATAAAGGAAGAACAAGGGAAACTCCAAAAAACTTTCTTTGATATGATGTAAACATTTAATTTGACAGATGTGTGGACGTTTAAAAATGAGAAAGAGAGAGAGTTTGTTCTTTTCTGAAAGACATAAATCATTTGCTAGAATAGATATGTTTTTAGTTTCAAAAACAATGTGTAATAAAAATTAAAAAATGGAAGTTTTAGCTAGAACTCACTCAGATCACAATCCAATAATTATGAACCTAAAAACATTAGAATTGAATATAGATGGCAACTTCAAGACTGTTTACTTCAAAATTAAAAGTCTAGAAGAAGCCAAACAGATATTGGAACATTATTTTCAATAAAATTTAGGAAAAGGTGTGGAAATAGGAACAGTATGGGCTGCAAGTAAGGTTGTAATATGCATTTTTTCCTTCAAAAACATAAGCTGGTTCAAAAGAAAAAGAGGAAAAATGAATCAAAATACTGAAGAGGTAGCCAAAAAAAAAAAAAAAAAAAGAAAAAAAAGAAAGAGTTTATTAATAAGGAGAAAGATAAAATAATAAAAAAAATAAAATATTACAGAAGCAATACTTGATAGAAAACCTAGAAGAAATTACAAATATAATGAAATGAGTCAAGGCAAAACAATTTCAAAATGGATATAAAATCAGAAAATGGCTATCATGGAAACTTAGGGAAAAAAAGAGAGAGAAAATTAAGAGTAAAGATCAAAATTGGAACATTTACAGAACAGAAAAAGATCTTCTATAATCACTTTAGTAAAATTTATAAAGCAAAGGAAATAAATGAAAAAGAAATAGAAAATTATCTAGATCAAAGTAACATACCAACTTTAAAAGAGGAACTTTGATCAAAGTTAGATCAAACAATTACAAGGGAGGAATTACAGGAAGCGATTAAAATGCTTAAAGTGATAAAATGCCTGGTCTGGATGGATTTACATCCAAATACTATAAAATCTTCAAAGAGGAGCATTGTGATCCTCTGTTGTGTACAAGGAATAATATTGGAGAAAGGAAAATCTCTCCAATTTGGGAAGAAGTCAGTGTAACATTGATTCTGAAAGAAGGGAAAAATCAGAATGATCTAAACAGTTATAGACCCATTTCTTTGCTAAACATGGATTATAAATTTTTGATCATATATTAGCCCATTTGTCTAGTAGATTAAAAATGGTGTTAGCAAAATTAATATCTGAAGACCAATGTGGCTTTATACCAAGTAGGCAACTAAGGGCTGTTGCAGACTGGCCCAAAGGGCTGGCCTAGTGGTAGAGTTGGGGTGGGGTAGCTGCATGCTGGCTGCCCCAACCCCACTCTGACACTGTCCTGATGCTGCGTGCCCTTATGCACAGCGCGCAGTGTCAGGACACCCTTCTGGTGCAGCATGCAGACACACTGCACAGAAAGGGCATGGAAGAGCCGCAGTGCCAGCTCTTAGGGCGGCCTTTTGCCACCTGTAAAAGGAGCGGCATTTTGCTGCTCTTTTAGGGGTGGCAAAAGGAAGGATTGGGGCCATGGCATGGGGTTGCTGTGGCCCCAATCTGCTGCTCCCTGGAGCGGCTCTCTGCTGCCCCAAATGGGCTATGTGTATCGGCTCTAAGAGAAAATAACAGACAAGTAGTAAATATAATAGAATACTTTGACTTTCATAATGAGAAAAATTAGCCTTGATTTTATTAGATCTAGAGCAGGCTTTTGATACCTTAGATTAGAATTTAATGACAAAAATCTTGAATTGGTTGAATATAGGACAAATTTTTCAAAATTGTAATTAATGGAACAAGAACAAAGCCAGTTATTACAACCAAAGGGACAAGACAGGGATACTCTTTGTTCCCAATATTATTTGTGCTCACTCTTGATGTCTTACTTAGCAATATTAAAAAAACCTCAAATATTAAAGGAGCTATGATGAAAGGAGACCAATATAAAATAAAGGCATTTGTGGGCAACATTACTATAATACCAGAGGACGCTCTAAGTAGTATTAATCATGTATTGAAACACCTGAAGGAGTTTGAATCAATATCTGGATTAAAGGTAAATAGAGAAAAAATAATGTAATTGTAAAGAATATGTCTTAAATGGAAGAACAAAAATAAAGGAATTTACTTAATATAAGTAAAAAAGCTAAATACTTGAGAATAATGTTAATAAATAAAAATTGAGACTTATTCTGAAACAATTATATGAAAAAATGGAATGAAATAAAAAAGAACTTAAATAATTGGAGAGACTTAAAGGTGACATTACTGGGAAGAATCTCTGTAGTGAAAATGAATGTCCTGCCTAGACTCCTTTTTTAAAATTTCAATCCATACCAATAATTAATAATGACAATGCTTTCAAGGACTGGCAAAAACAACTATCTTAATATATTTGGGCAGGAAAACCCCCCAGGATTAAACAAAAATATATGCAAGATGCAGCAGAAAGGGGTGGCTTTGCAGTACCTAATCTAAAGCTATATTTTGAAGCCAGTTCTTTTATATGGTTAAAAGACTGGATGAAATTAGAAGATTAAAAGCTACCCAAATTAGTAAATTTTGGGTTCCATGCCTATTTATTTTATGACAAAGTGCAGGCAAATGGAGACTTTAATAACCATTTTATTCGAGCTTCTTTATACAAAGTGTGGAAAAAATACAATAGAAGAATATATCCCCAAATACCATTATGGGTATCATCCCATGAGGCTTTATTCAGAACAAACACCCAGAGGAAAGAAAAATGGTTAAAATACAATGAAATTCTAAAGAAAGACTGCAGTGGTTATGAAATGAAAATATTAGAACAAATTAAATCAGAAGGTCAAAATTGTGGGTGGTTTCTGTACTGACAATTAAAATCAAGATTTATAGTGGAAAGAAAAACAGTGAGCATAGCTAACATTAAAACTGAACTAGAAGAAATTATTTTGCTGGAGGAATCTGCCCTTCTCTCAAGATTGTATATAAATTATTAGAAATGTATATGGAAGAAGACATAATAAAAGAAAATATGATCCAAAAGGTGAAAAATTCTGGACATACATTAAAAATTTGGGCCTGTGTAGACTGCAAGAAATACTCTAGCTTGAGACCACTTTACTTATCCTGGCTCAGTGCTAGGGGATCATGGGAATTGTAGTTTTTTTCTGAGACATTGAGCCTTCTCTGTCAGAGAGCTCTGGTGCCACAATAAATTGTAGTTCTCATGATTCCGTAGCACTGAGGCAGGGCAGTTAAGGTTGTCTCAAACTGGATTATTTCTGGCAGTCTGTACAGGCCCTATGTCAGTGGGAGAGATCTTGGAATAAAAGGTTAAAATATTCTGCCAGTCAAGATGTAAAAGAATTTTTTAATAAAATTCTGTGTAGATGGCATCTCTTGTCAGACAAAATAAGCAAAATATATGGAAATGGGGAAAAATTATATCTATAATGTATATTATAGTGAGGTGGAAGCGTTTCAATAATCAATATATTTTAGCCATCTATGTTAGAAATGTAGAAAATAGATGTCAACTCAGCCACATACAGAGAGGATTCTGGGAGTTGAGGCCCTGAGAAAGAATGTAATGCTGGAAGATTTTAGTTGCAGGAATGTTCAGGATGTTTAGAAGCAGATGACCTTTGGAAGAACCTTAAATGCATTATACATCCCCAGAGTGGTATGGCAGAACTATAATAAATCAAAGATAGACATTCTGTGTAAAGGGATTCCTGGTAGCATCTTGCTGATAAGGAGTTTGGAATGTGCTTTAAGTAGATTATAATATATTCCGAAATCTTTATTCTCATTGCTTGAGATTCTATATGTTTAGAGTTTGAAATGCCCAATGAAGTGTGAGAATTGAATTTCTTTGTTTGATGGTGTATAAAATGAAGCCATTTTCATTTATTCTGGGCCCAAAACTTTGGAATGCTAATTCCTCTGGGACTGCCGGCATAATAAACTGTGTTTACAAACTTATCAAGGTTCTCTCTCTCACTTTTGCTCTGCAAGTAACCCTAGATGCTGTGGGTTGAATAGCTCATAGCCTGTTATTTCTACAACAATAGTATAATTTAAGAGATTCATGTAGCAACAGGAAGGGTAAACTGATTAAAAGAGCCTGATTTGGAATGGGATATATAGAGGTAAAGAATGAGTGTATGAATAGGTGAAAGGTCAGTCATTGGAAGTCTTTCTAAATGTGTTGTACTGTATGATTAACTTTTTATGTATATGTTAGTGTTTTAAATGTTTTGTTTGTATGTATGGATGTTTGTAACTGTTTTAATAATTAATTTAAAAATTTTTAAAAAATGTGGTGGAGAAAAGTACTTAGGATACCGTGGACAGCCAAGAAGAGAAACAAATGGGTTCTTAAACAGATCAGATCAGAGCTATCTTTGGAAGCTAAGATGATCAAGTTGAGACTACTGTATTTTGGCCACATAATGAAAAGGCATGGATCACTAGACAAATATATATATATATATATGCTAGGAAAGGTAGAGGATAGAAGAAAGAGAGGAAGACCACAAACCAAATGGATAGACTTGGGGTCTGAACAGACTGCCAGAAACAATCCATTTTGAGACCACTTTAACTGCTCTGACTCAGTGCTAGGGAATCATGGGAACTGTAGCTTATTGTGGCACCAGAGCTTTCTGACAGAGGAGGCTCAATGCCTAAAAAAACCCTACAGTTCCCATTATTCCCTAACATTGAACCAGGACAGTTAAAGTGGTCTCAATCTGGATTATTTCTGGCAGTCTGTTCAGGCCCTTGATCAGGGGGTTATGGGCAGGGCTTGCAGGATCTGGGCAAGGCTGTGAAAGATAGGGATTCTTGGAGATGTCTCATCCACAGGGTTGCCATGAGTCGGAACCGACTCAAGGGCAGCTGACAACAAAAACAAAGCCGCTCTGAATAGGGTATAAAAACTCTGAGTGAATGGATATTTCAGAGGAAGGAACTGGAAAGACCACCTCCTTGCCTAAGAAAACGCTGTGAAATTCATAGGCTCATCATAAGTCACCAGGTGACTTGAAGGCACACATACAAATACCTATCCTGAAAACAACCATGTGTTTGAAGGTGACAACTATTTGACCTATTTCTACATCTTTTCAACCTTGCAAGAATCCCAATATTACTGGAAGTGCATAGAATGACTATGTTGATCACATTTTAGAGAGAGGGAGAAAAACTGGTACAGAAGAACTTTCAGGGAGGTGGAAGAATCCACACTGCTTTCTTTGAAGAGCTTGGAAAAATTACTTGCTTGGACTATGGTGTTCAGAACACCCCAGTTAGTCTAAGCTGTTGGGTTTCTGGGAGCTGTGGTTCAGAAAGGTAAGTTTTCCAAATTTTGATTTTTTGTTTACATTTTTGCTCTTTTTTGAAACAACAAAAACAAAATTATATTACTTATTTAAGCGAATGTGAGCAATTAGAGAAGGGCCTGATTTCATGTGGTAAAACACATCCAGCCATCCCTGGTTTACTCCCTGGCCTCTCCAAGTAAGGCTAGAAATGCTGATCTAGGTAGGGCAACAGTTTAAGCTTGCATAAGGCAATTTTCTAATTGCCCGGTGCAGTTAGGGGCCTTGCTAATTTATTTTTAACAGAAATGAAACTTGATTACTTCATGCTCTTAGAATGCAACTACGTTATGATTTCTCCCCAGTGTCTTCACTGTGTCTCCACTGTGGGTACAATGAATAAAACATGTGTGCACACATGCATGTACGTATGTGTGTATTCATACTAGGGTGTTGCTGTACGTGTCAAGCACCTATTAATTTTTTTTAAATTAAAAACTGAGTCTTTTATTCTTTATTAAACCTTTGTTAGGTTTACAACATACATTTACAATAAAACATCAAGTAAAATTTTTAGAAATTTAAGCCAACTGAATCTACATTTGTGGGCAAGAACATGGAAACCACAAATGTGCAAAGACAAGTGCCGGGATAGTGAGAAATAAAACTACATGAAATGTGGAAGAGTCTGGATGGGCCCTTGTCTGAGGAAGTAGGTTGTTTGACTTTTCCTAGCATTGGAGTTCCTCTAGCAAAATCCCTGTTCCTTATAGAAGTGAATAGCACCATCCTCAGTGATGGAATCTGGCACAGATCTCATAAGCACGTCTTAATAGGTAGGATTCGAAGACATAGCCACGTTAGTCTAGAGAATCAGTGTGGAAAAGGATCTTGCAGCACCTTTGGGACTAACTGAAGGATAGAAGCTGGTAGCATGAGTTTTTGTAGATTTGAGACTACATGTTTACTTAAAAATGGACACATAATACCTGTTTTGCAGTTAGGGAGGGAGAATGGGATAGAAAATCAAGCAATAACAGCACTATGTCAGAGATTTTTGAAAAACAAGAATGTAAAGAGTTAGTTTTAAAAATGGTGGCAGTAACTAACTTTGTTGTTAACTGCCCTTGAGTCAATCTCAACTCATGATGATCCTATGGATTAGACATCTCCAAGACCCTCTGTCCTCTACTGCTCTTCTTAATTCCTGCAACCCCTTAATGCCCATGACTCCTTATTAGGGTCCATTCATCTAGCATGTGGCCTTCCTCTCCTCCTACTTCCCTCCACCTTTCCCAGCATTATTGGTTTTTCCAAAGAGTCCTCTCTTCTCATGATGTGTCCAACATACGACAATTTGGTCATCTTCGTTTGGACATCTTGGCATCCAGGAAGGTTTCCAGTTTGATCTGCTCTAGGACACACTTGTTTGTCCTTTTGGCTGTCCATGGGATCTTCAGCACTCTATGCCAACACCACATCTCAAATGAATTGATTTTCTTCCTATCATCTTTCTTAACTGTCCAGCTCTCACATCCATACATGGTAACAGGGAATACAATGGCTTGTATGAGTCTAACTTTTGTGCTGAGTTGTATATCTTTGCATTTTAGAATCTTTTCTAGTTCTTCATAGTCACCCTCCCTATTTTTAGTCTTTTTCTGATTTCCTGACTGTAGTCCCTATTTCTATCAGTGTTTGATCCCAGGTATGGAAATTCTTTTATTTCTATTTCTTCATGGTCTAGGACAGGGGTAGGCAACCTTTTTGAGCTGGGGGCCGGGTTGCTGTCCCTCAGACAATTGATGGGCCAAAGCACCAAAAATAAATAAACAAATAGATAAATAAATAAATTAAAATTAAAATTAAAAAAAGAATTAAAAAATTTAAAAAATGCATGCACACTCTCTCAGCCCCAGAAAAGCCATGGCAAAACCCCTGTGAAGATTTTGCCAAGAAAACCCCAAGAACAAGTAATAACAACAATAATCAATATCATCATGGGGGGGCGGCGGCGGTGGGGGGGGCGGCGGCGGCAGGACCGGTTTGGGGCCGGTCCAAAGGCCTTGCTGGGCCGCATCCGGCCCCCGGGCCTTAGGTTGCCTACCCCTGGTCTAGGATGAACTTGTGAAGGTCCTCAGTGGTCATTATTTTTGTTTTCTTTATGTTCAACATTAAGCCTGCCTTAGCACTTTCTTCTTTGATCTTCCTTAATAGGTGTTCCAGGTGTGTGAGGTTTTCTGCTAGTACTATGGTGTCATCTGCATATCTTATATTGTTAATATTCTTTCCTCTCATTTTCACTCCTCCTCCTTCTGTGTCCAAGCCTGCTTTTCTTACAATATTTTCTGCATACAAGTTGAATGGATAGAGTGAAAGGATGCAACCTTGTCTAACTCCTTTACCAACTGGGACCCATTCTGTTTCTCCATGTTCTGCTCTAACAGTAGCCTCTTGTCCTGAGTACAGATTCCTCATCAGGACTGTCAGATGTGCTGGCATTCCCATGTCTTTAAGTTCATTCCATAGCCTTTCATGATCGATCCAGTCAAAGGCTTTGCTGTAGTCTATAAAGCGTATGCTGATTTTTTTTTGGAATTCCCTGGCTTGCTTCATTAGCCATTGTATGTTTGCAATGTGGTCTCTCATGCCTCTTCCTTTCCTGAACCCCACTTGGACCTCTGGGATTTCCCTCTCCATGTATGATTGAAGTTTATGTTGAAGAATTTTGAGCATGATTTTGCTTGCATGGGAGATCAGTGCTATGGTCCTATAGTCGCTGCAGTCTCTTGTGTCTCCCTTTTTTGTGGATGGGGATATATGTTGATCACTTCCAATCTGTTGGCCATTGTTGTGTTTTCCATATCTGTTGACATATATTGGTTAGCACTAGAGTTGACTCCCTAAGTGTGGATTGCAGCAGTTCAATTGGAGTATCATCTGTTTCTGGTGATTTGTTTTTTGATATATCTCTTATTGCAGTTTCCACATTACTTTTTAGAATTTGGAGTTCATCTTCATATGGTTCTTCATTCCATGTGTCTTCTCTTTTGTATAATTCTTCTGTGTGTTGCATCCAACATCATTTCATTCCTTTCTGGTCTTTAATTATGTTATTTTTATTGTCATAGGTCATCCCAGTCCTTGGTTTGAATTTTCCTTTGATTTCCCAGATCTTGTGAAATATATCTCTTATTTCATACCATCTGAACTGAGGACAACCACAACATCTTGACAAAATGCAGGCCTATGACTAACATCATCATTTCCCCCTTTTATCCTGTATGATTTTTAACCCCTTTGCCTGATGAAGAAGGCAGTGGAGTTTTGAAAGCTTGCAAAATATATAATGTGCATTTTGGTTGTCCCAATAAAGGTGTTACTGTTTTGTGTATTTTGAATGATATTGTAATTTGCTATATGACCAACACAGCTACCCCTGGATATGCTAACTATCTTTAGGACACTTTGGCTTCTAACAATAGCCAGTTACTTTTTAGAAGTAAATTTCCAAGTTCTGTACTTTCTGAAACCACCTTTCCTTAATTCTATACTATATGTTGTTGCCTCACAAAGATACCAGTGGGAGCTTTCCCCAGAGATGCAAAAAACAGGGAAGAATAGGTTCACTGGAATATAGCATGGAAGCAAAGGGTTAAACTCCTTGCCCACCCTTCCCTTGTCTTGCTTGCTCCCTCATGAAAACTCTTCAGATTTTTAAAATAGGCATGTTTAATGTAGTAGTACATTTAACACCACACCTACTTTGGCAGGAAGGTCCTAGAAGAGCTTTATGGAGATTCCACCCCACCCTCATTGTTAGCTACCTGCATTCCACTAGCTATTCTTTGGCCTGGACAATGGGACTTGTAAAACCTCATGAGTTATAGATAAACAAAAGTATAGACTATCCATTCTGAAATATTCCCATGTTGTAATCCATTAGGTAACAAAATGGAGATGAAAATGATCATTGCTTGCTTTTTCTACAACTGCAACATACCAGATACTTTTAACAAACATTTAGCAAGCCACTCCAGTCCCTTGCAGTTTTTAATATGGGTATGTTTTATATTCTCAAGGTTTATAGCTCTGATAAACCCTTCCAGGGCAATTCTGTAATGCTCTATACTTGTTGCTTTATGCTTTTTTCTTTCTTAATATGCTGACTTTCAGTGCCTCTCAGGCTGCATCTACACTGCAGAATTAATGCTGTTTGACACTGCTTTAACTGCCATGACTCAATCCTATGGAATTCTGGGATTTGGAGTTTTGTGAGATATTTACCCTTTTCTATCAGAGAGCTTAGGTGCCACAACAAACTACAAATCTTAGAATTCTAAGGGATGGAGCCATTATAGTTAAAGGTGCATTAATTCTGCAGTATAGCAGCAATTCCTGTGTGTTTTCTGTTTTTTTCTCATTGTAATGTGACCACAATCCAAGCATTTGTGTGAGAAAGCACACCAGGGTAAACTATTCCAGATTTTATTAATCTTGAATTGTTGTCATGATTTGACTGCAGATCACAGACAGCCACTGTGATAGCTGAAGCAGCATTCCACAAATATCTAGTAGGGCAGGCATGCCCTTTCTTGTCCTATACTTACTACTTTCTGACAGAGAAGCAGTTGCTGACTCCCGCTCTTAAATCTTGACTTGGAAGAATCATTGAAATCTATTGGGTTAGTAAGCCTAGGGCCTGGAGTATGGATTCCATTTGTCCTCTTATCTGTATTACAATTATTTAAGGCAGGGGCAGGCAACCTTTCCCCTTTAAGGGCTGAGGGACTTCAACTCCCAGAATCCCAGGAGCTATTGGCCAACATGGCTGGGGCTTCTGGGAGCAGAAGTCCCTTGGCCCTTAAAGGGGAAAGGTTGCCTACCCCTGATTTAAGGAGTATTCAGGGGCTAGTGGGCCTAAATATCCTAAATACACCAGATCCCGGCTGATCTTGGAAGCTAAGTAAGGCTAGCTCTTGTTAGTTCTTGGATGAGAGACTGCCAAGGAATACCAGATACTGTAGGCTATATTTCGGAGGAAGGAATTGGCAAAACTGCATCTCACTATTCCTTACTTAAGAAAACCCTATGAAATGCATGGCGCCTCCATAAGGTGACAGGTGATTTGAAGGGGCATACATGCACATTCAGGGGTGACTGGATTTTCTTGGCTCCTTAAGTTATACTGTTTCAGATTTAAGCACAGAATAAACAGGGTAAGTTTTGTTAAATGGCAACTATTGTTTCAAGGTTGTTCCACTCACATTAAAACAAACTGTTTTGAATAACAGGTGTGTGTGTGTGTGTGTGTGTGTGTGTGTGTGTGTGTGTGTGTGTAGTATGGAAGTGGCAAAATAATAAGCTCTTCAAAGAAAACCAGTAAGTATTTGTTTAAATATTTGTTTAAAGGCAGATGTTGTTAACTGACCTCGAGTTAACTGCAACTCATTATGATCCTGTGGATGAAACATCTCCAAGACCACTCTTAACTGTTCTGCTCAGGTCCTGCAGGCTTAGGCCCATGACCTCCTTGATTGAGTCTAATCATGTGGTTGTCTTCTCTTTTTACTGCCCTCTACTTTTTTCTAGCACCATTGTCTTTTCTAATGAGTTATGCCTTCTCGTGATATGGCCAAGAATGAGGCTTCTCCATCTTCTGTTGCTCATTATTATGCAATCTGCTTGGTTTTTCTGTTGACCATCCAGTGGTGTCCATATGTACAGTGTCCTCTTCAGATGTATGAAGAAGATATTTACGGTGACTAGATTATTGGCCTCACAAAACTCCACCAGCCATTTGCCTGCTTGGTTTTTTAATTGACCGCAAATCTCTCTACTGTCTTTGATACTGCTCTGCTTCCTACTTTTTTCCTACATTCTAGTGCCTATGATTACCAAGCAGTTTTATTATGGTGTTTTGTCAATTTCTTCCTGGACTCTGTCATAGAAATCTTCTATTTTTTCTTCTTCTACCTCTGTGGTTGGTGCATATGCTTGGATTATGGTGGTTTATTGGTGTTCCCTGAAGGCTTATTGACACTATGTGGTCAAACTTTACATTATATCCTTTGACTGCTTTTTCTGTGTCTTTTCTCACTATTAATGCTACGATATGTCAGGGAGAGAAATCTGGTCACCTTCCAGATATTGCTGGACTACAACTCCTAGCAGTCCTTACTGGCATAGCCAATGGCAAGAAATGCCAGGAGTTATAGTTCAGCAACATCTGGAGTCCCATCCCTAATCCATCCATCCATCCCTGTGGGAATCAGAGATTAATGTTGTAATCCTATCAAATATATCTAATAAGAAATAAGATCCATGGAGCTTAACTGAACTTTCAAATAAATATACTAAAGAATCAGCAAAATGAAACAGTAAAACAAACTCTCTCTCTCTGGACCTTATCCCACGGGGCCAAAAGCAGCAAGAATCCACTAAGAATCAGGCGCTATAGCGCTATACATTCCTGGGTGATCACACGACGTCGCTCAGAATGCACTAAGAATCAGGTGCTATAGCGCTATAGTTTTCCGGGTGATCACACGACGTCGCTCAGAATCCGCTAAGAATCAGGCGCTATAGCGCTATAGTTTTCCGGGTGATTATACAACGTCGCTCAGAATCCAACAAGAAACTGCTCGGAATGCAGCATCATTCGGGTTCTTTTGAATGTCGGTTTCAGCGGGCATTGCAATAGCGCTAACTTATCCATAGCGCTATTATAGCGCTAGCGCCATATTTATACTAGCGCTATAGTACTGCAATGATGCTCATATCGCTTTCTTGCCACTTTTGAGAGCAGCGTGGGATAAGGTCCTCTGTGTGTGAATGTGAATGTAAATGTGAATGTGTGCATTATTTCATGATCTCCTTTCTTCTTGAATTACTGTGACAATTCTACCAGTTTTGATTGAATCATTGCTACTTCTTGTCAGTTATGAGCATTCCCTCTAAAAACTCTTAATATCCCAGACCAATAAATCTATCAAGATCAGCAAATTATCACAGTCCCTCCAGCAGCAGAAATTTATATACATATACATTATATCTTGCATCTGCCATTTTTATATGCTAATAATGTAAAATGCCCCCCCTCTCTTTCTCTTTTTGGTCACACTTTGCCAATGGTGTAGTATTTCTGAGAGACAAGAGGGAGATTTTTCCCTTCCAGCAATCAGCTCATTAATTCATGCATGCATGTTTGTGCCTTATATTTTAGGATCCCAAAGTCTGGTGTAAGGGCTAATTGTTATCATGATTTGGGACCCCCAGGCATGACATTTGATTACCCCTATCAGGTAACAGCAGAGCAGCTACTCTGCAAACCTTGTTACTAGTCATAAAGTTATCTAGACAGCTTTAAATGTGTCTTTGCACTACTGAACTCTAACATCTGCTATGCTGCTAGTCTGTCAGCCCCACCCTGGGAAAAGAGGACTGTCTCAAAGTTTAATAACAATTTGTTTTAATTTGTTACAGATTTAAAGTGCAAATTCTAGTGGAATGAGTGAACCACAAACACTGGCCAGCATCATGTTTGAGTTACAAATGTGTAACCACTGTAATTGCATGGCTATGCAGTGACTTGCAGCCCAATCCCCCAATCTGCAGTGTGAAGCAGCCACTGTGATCAATGGGGGTCCAGTTCCCTGTCTCTTGGGATGCAGCTGATAGATGTTCCCACCAGGTCCTATGTACAATCTCCATTGTGACAGGCAGGAGCAGGGCTGCTGTTGCAATACCTCTTTCATAGGGAGTGGGGGGTGAGAACATCAGTCAGTTGCTTCCAAGACAACAGGGGAAAGGACCCATTGATTGCAGTGACTGCTAGCCCACCTGCCAACATAAGCATATGGTTCTAGTATATTATGATTGAGTAATTAATACTGGCAGTACATTTCAGCTGAGTTCAACGTTCAGTTGTTTTATCATACTGGTCAAATTCCTTTTTGATTTATCCATGCCTTTTAAGTCCAACTTGCAATAAGGAATAGCAATTAGTGAACTGCAGCCACAACTCAAGGGTCATCTCATCCAGATAAATATGTCCCACCAATCAAATGTTGCAGAAGGAGAACAGGCAGACCCCCCCCCCGGTCTTTCTTAGTGTGAAGGAGCATGCAAAACTATGTTGGTATGAAAGGGAAAGTGAGGAGAAAAGCCTAGTTTAGGAGATTATTCCATTAGTTTTGCTGCTTTGGATAGACTTGGGGTGAAGTTTTTTTTATGATGATTTTATTGAGTTCCAATAAAACAATTACAATACAATAGATTTCATTTATAACTCCATTATCAACTAAAATCTTCCTTTGTTTACTTCCATCTTGAGAAAAACGTTTCTGTCTTTCAGTATCAGGAGTTCTTGTGTCATCCCCGACTTCCACTATCCTAAATACTAAATTCAACCGTCGTTCTTATATTCACCTATATTCATCAACTTATTATACATTTTATCCATTACTTATTACCTTATATGAAGCTAATCTTAATACTTAATACCCTAAGTACTCTCCTAGAAAGATATAAACATGACTAAAATAAGATTGTAGTGTATACAAAAAAGGGAGAAAGAAAAACACAAGGGTTGAGTCAGTATAATATTATCAGTATTAACCAACTTTCAGATCATACTAACTACAGTTATCTTATACTTCTTATAATTTTAAGAAAAAGAAAATAAAAGATTAAAAACTTGTATAATGGTATAAACTTGTTAAAATAGAGTCCCCCCCCCCAATAATCCTTTATGAATTTTTCCACTGGTTCCCACTCCATGTTATAGTCTTTGTGAGTGTCATTGTTAATCATATTAGTTAATTTATCCATTTCCATAATATCAAAAAGTTTGAATAACCATTCTTTTAGATCTGGTATTGATTTAGATTTTCATTTCTGAGCAAATATTCTAGCTGCTGTAACCATATAAAACAGTATCTTACCAAACCTTTTATCCAATTCTCCTTTGAACATTCCCAATAAAATACATTTGGATTTTAATTATAGATTTATTCCTAACATTTTGTTTATAACTTTGATAATGGTCTCCAATGACTTTTAGCCCTTTTGCAATACCACCAGCAATGAATGTATGATCTGTGTTTCTCTCTGCATTTCCAAGATAAATTACTTGTATTCTTATATATTTTGTCTGGGGTGAGATGCCTTCTGAAGTACATCTTATACCAATTTTCCTTCAGATGTTGCGCAACTGTATACTTTAATCCCTTATTCCACAATTTTTCCCATTGATCTAAATATATTGGTTGTCCTATATCTTTGGCCTATCTAATCATGTTGACCTTAACAACCTCTTCCTCCATTTCCCACTTCAACAATATATATTGTATAGTTTACCAATTGTCCCTTTTCTATATTTCTATATTCTTTCTCCATTAGTAATTGTCACATTTCTGATTTTTTATTTCATCCTTCAAAAGTTTTAAAATCAATTCTAGATCATTCATATAGCTTTCTATATTCATACCAACTTAAGTTAAACCCTTGTTGGTTTAACTGATCACATGATTTGATTAAATACTAACCTTTCTGATCTATTAAAATATCTCTATATTTACACCAGTCTTCATCTTTCTGCATTTCTTTCTGATATATTGCTTCTTGGGGTGAAACCCATTTAAGTATACTTGTGATAATTCTATATTTACCATATATTTGTTTCAGGTGTATAATAGGGGTTTCCTAATACAGTGATTATTTACTAACTGGTTTGCTTTTTCTTTATCATATAATAAAAAGGCATGGAATCCAAACCTTAACCCTTCACCCTCTAATTCTAATGTTCTTTTATCCTTTGATAGTATCCAATCCTTAAACCCATGCCAGATGACGAGCATCTAAATAAACTTTTAAATTAGGTATTGCCAAACCCCCTCTTTCTTTTGTATCTTGTAAGACTTTAAATCTGATTCTAGTTTTCCCCCTCTGCTAAATGAAACTCATAACATCTTTTTGCCATTCATTAATGACTTTCTCTGCCATCATAATCAGAAGATTTTGAAAGAAATATAACATTTTTGGTAAGATGACCATTTTCACAGCTGCGATTTGTCCTAGAAAGGATAAGTGCAGTTTCTTCCAATTTGTTACATCTTTTTTGATATCTTTCCATTGTTTAATATAGTTATTATTAAACAATTCACTTGTTTTTTTAGAGGTCATTATACCCAGATATTTAACCTTTTTCCTTATCTCTATACCTGTTTTGTTTTGTAGTTCAGATTCATATAAAGAGGTCATATTTTTAGTTATAATGGTTGACTTCCTTAGGTTAATTTTACATCCTGTCACCTTTCCAAATGAGTCAAGTAAGTTTAAAAGTTGGTCGGCTTTGTTTAGGGGGTCCTCTAAATTTATCACCAAATCATCCACAAAGGATGTACTTAACTTTTTTGATTTTTCTTCCTTTCAATCCCTTATCTTTTTTAATTCACACAATCAAAAGTTCAATCACTACTAGAAATAAGAGTGGGGAGAGCATGCATCTTTGCCTAGTTCCTTTACCAGTATTTAGTACTTCTGTTTTATCACCATTAATACAAACTTGGGCTTTTTGATCTTTATAAATTTCACCAATCCATTTTAAAAAAATATTTCCTAAATTCATTTTCTGCAATATTTATAAAAAAGTACAGTTGGCCCTCCATTTTAGCAGGGGATCCATTCCAGACCACCACCCCCCAGTGAAAATGGAGACTCACCAATATTCAAACCCCATTAAGTTCAATTGAGGTTGCTCCTCCATGAATATGCAAAACTGCGGACTTCAAGTCTGCGAGAATGGAGGGGCAACTGTATTCCAATTAACTGTGTCCAGATCTAAAAAGACGATTCCCATCTATTTAACATTATGATTATCATAGTATTTTAATATATCCAAACCATATCTTAAATTATCCTTAATTTGATGTCCTGGTAAAAATCCATTCTTGTCTTTTTCTATTGTTTCTTTTAAAAAAACCCTTTTATTTGGTTAGCCAGGATTTAAGCATGTATTTGTAATCAATGGGGATGTAATTTTCTTAAGTACTGGGTACTATGCAGCCCATATGCAACCTGGACATCTCCGGGCTTGTGTTGCATCTTTTCAAGAATGGGAAAATCCCAGTATAGCCTACAATGATGAGCAATGGCCCTCCAAGATTCAAAAAGGACGCCACAATTATGAAACTGATTCCACTTGAATTGCCATGACAACATCTTATGAAATCCTGGAACTTGTAGTTTGGTCAGAGGCACTAGAAGAGAATTCTAAATACCCCCATTAAGTCCCAGGATCCCTTAGGATGTTGCCGTGGCAGTTCAAGTGGAATCAAAGTGCTATAACTGTGTACTTTGATGCAAGATCCTAAGAGATGCTGGGGCAAGAATGGATAGCTTTTCATTTCTTTCTTTTTTTTCTTTTTTGAGGGCAATATTACTTTGTGGGTAATTTGTCCTGCAAGCTGGAGGGCTGAGTTGAAAATAGAAGTAGGTGGACATAAGGCAGGCTATTCTTCTACCACCTGTCTTCCTTTATGACATCTTTCTCCCCAACACACATCATTTTGTTTCCTGACCAGAGAGCTGCCAGGAGAAAGTCAGACTATAGTTGTCAGAGGTCTGAATGGATCACCAGCTATGAGCTGGTAGCACTGGTGTCAGTGGGCCAGTGAATCCACTCCATGCCTCAACCTGAAATTTAAAAGAGCTTTTCAAGATGCTCAGCCAGGGAATATCAGGTGCTGTTGACTCTATTTCAGAGGAAGGCAATGGCAAACCACCTTTGAATGTTCCTTGCCTAAGAAATCTTATGAAATTAATGAGCTCTCCATAAGTTGACAGGTGACTTCATCAGTTACACACATGCACAACTTGAATAGTTCCTGTAAAATTTGCATTAAAAGGTAGATTCACCACTCTACTGACAAGAAAGTCACACAATTCCATTGGTGAGGCTTTTGAATATCAGTTGAAGGATGCATGAAATTGGATTGAGGGCTGCATGTGAGGGCAGGCCTAGAGGGTGACTGCCTCTGAGATGGTGTGAATCTTGGTAAAGCATGTGCTCTTACATTGAGCTACAGCCCTTTTCTGATTGTTGTAGCAAATAAATTTTACTTCAGTTTATCACAATAGCACACCATTCAAAGCAACCATGATGTTGTACAGGTAGGTTGCCTATCAGTGTTCAGCTGACCTGTGGCTACATATCATACAGAATAATTCTTTCATATGAGTGGAATAATTTGTTCTACCATAAATTCCTCACTATAGATTATCGTGTAAATTAGATTTCTTTGGAGTTTTGGAATGGTCAAGATATTAATTGCTGCAAGACAGTGATGGCCTAACATTGTTCATACAGTCTATGGTCAAACCCTTTTCAGCTCAATGACCAAATTCTATTTTAGGAACAATCTTGGTGCAAAGAATGTAGGGGCCATTCCAACTCTTGATGGGACTAAAACTGAAGTTGGCAGGCCTGCATGCCATTATTGTCAATTTTCAAAAGATGTGCAGGAAAATCCAAGCCATATCAGAGTTAAATTTGCTAGTTAGAAAAATACAGTGCACAGCAAATATCTTCTCATAAGTAAATCCACTGGCACTCAGAAATCCACAGTTCCAGTCTTCCATTTTACATCCTACCCCCTCATACATTTCTTCCTACAAACTCCCACTCCAGATAGCATTATATTAGTTCTAAAGTAATAACTTTCACAGGGTTTATTGCCACACCTCACTGTCATAGTGCCATACATTTTGTTTGCCATACCATCTTTTCCTTCCTTGGTTTCACTTAATTGGCTCTACTTGAAAGCAGACAACAAAAACAACAACTACTACTAAAAGGTACAGAAGGATGAGGCACTAGGATAGAGGACAAAACATGCATGACAACAATCTTTAAAAAGAAAGATGGAGAATGTGAGTAGCTGAGAGGATTCATTCCTCACAAGCAGGATTGTTAGTGTACCTCAGGTAGCTCTGGAAGTTTTGCAGAACAGAAGAAAATATCCAGATGGACATCAGAGATCAGGACAAGTCAGAACATGTGAAAAAATTATAGATCAACTTCTGGCTATCTAAAAAAAATGCAGAACTTAGGGGAAGTGACTTTTTGGGACAACAGTTCCTGGAATCACTCAGCTAGTATGGCTACTGCCCTTGTTGGCTGATGTATTCTTTGATCTGCAGTCTAAAGAAATCACTTTTGCAAGTTGTAGGAAAACTCAAAAGAAAAGAAAGGCAAGTAGGCAATCTGGACAAAAATACCCCTTCTGAGCAATTGGATTTGGTAGGAGAAAAAGTGTCTTCCTCCTTTTAAAAACCTCTGCAGCCCGGGTTGGAGAGATTTGTGGGGCAGTTTAAGCCTGAGATCTAGAGGTTCTGTATCCCTGATTGCCAACCTCTGCAAAAATCCATGCAACTAGAAAAGCCAATGACTAGTAGTTTGTGCTTAATCATTAGTACTGACTGAGTTATGAATCACCAGTTGTAGCCACCCATCACATTAAAGGAGTTTTCATTGGATATTTGCTTTGAAACACATGTGGGAATCAGTTACTCACACAAAGGCCCATTTTCTTAACTATATGTGACAGAGCATTTCCAGAAGAGAAAATACTTCCATAGTTTTGCTTAATACCCATTTTATTTCTTCCTCTCTCTGTTTACAGAAAGAAAATCTGGAGCCTAGATACTGATAACACATCAAAACCCTTTCCCCTGCTATTGGATCTTGTCCAATACATCTCTTCCTATTCTCATCTATCTCCCTGCCTTAGTGAAACTCCTCCAACAGACTGCATAATCCTTGCTTGGACTTTTTACTGGAATACAAACATTTATTAGGCTGTTTAGCTCCTTATGCTACCCATCCCACACACTTCCAGTGAAATCTGAGAACAAGAAGGGCCAAAACCCAAACAAACCCTCCAAAAACTCATTGGTCTCATGATAGTATATACCATTCTGCACTAATAGATTTTAATATAATGCAGAGGTGGCCAACTTGAACAACCCTCCATCTGATCTCCTGTGGCCCTTGGAGTAATATCAAAAGTCATATGTAGGTAATCAGTTCAGTCTCTTTAATCATGTTTTGTTCCTTCTTCAGCAACTTACATGGGAGATCATCACACTTTATTTTTCTCCCAATGTGGGGACGGGCTGGGCATGGGTTTGAATGGGTGAAAATGGGTGTTAGTGAACTGCAAAACATTGTCGATGCTGCTGGGAGACTACAAGCTGTCGCCCAGCCACCTTTAGCCCACCCATTTTGAATTACAGAAAGCTTCTGTACTTCAAAATAGGTGGGCTAAGTATGGCTGGGGGGATGACTTGTAGTCTTCTAGCTGCATCGGCAGTGTTTTGCTGTGCAATAACACATTTTCACCCATTCAAGCCTATTCCCAGCCCATGCCCAGATTAGGTGAAAAATGAAGTGTGATAATCTCCTAGGTGGAGAGGGGGAGAGAGTCTGTGAGAGAAGGAGGTTGCAGAGTGGGGGAAAGAGTAATAAAAAACTTGAAAAGAAGTGGAAGCTTCCTTTTGTTTCTGACCCTATCTACCTGGTAGCTCAGTGGTTAAATGCCTGTACTGCAATCACTCACTCACAAACCATAAAGTTATGAGTTCAGTGCCAGCCAGGAGCTCAGGCTCAACTCAGGCTTGCATCCTCCAAAGGTTACTAAAATGAGTACCCAGTTTATTGGGGGCAATTAGGTTACAGTTGTAAACTGTTTAGAGACTGCATAGTGTGATATGAAGCGGTATATAAATGAAGCTGCTATTGCTATCATGGGCTTCAGCGTCCCCCATCTTTTGATCCTGGGTAGGGTTGCAAGGCTGGGATTATCTCAGGCCTGGAGATTTTGGGGTCAAAACCTGATACCTAGAAATACATAACTTCAAAATGTCCCAATTTAGTGGGAACAGTCCAAATTATTCTTAAATTTTAAAAAATGGCTTTTAAAATGGCCCAGTTTCTCTCACCACATCATACTTTCTCCCTTCTGCCTTCAGCTTACTTCAGCTACTGCAAACCTAATTCAATGAACTTAAGCACTTTGCACTCAACTATAACTCAGTAGTGAGGGTGGAATCTTGTCCTTCCCAGTAGGCCCAGGGCAAAAGCCAGTTGATGCAGCCTCTCCTAGCTTGTCTGTTCTTCTTCACTTCACTTACAACTTTTACCATCTTGACCACATGTGTGGAGATAATTGCTGATAATGTCACGGAGAAAGACCCTGATGATACTACAAGGCCAGTGTCAGAAGAAGCAGTGACTGCTGTTGTCAACATGATCATCAATCATAGTTACACAGAGTATGTAATTTAAATAAAAAAAAAACAACAGCCACTAAGTCCAATAAATGAGGAATATGCAAAAAGAATATTGTAGCACCTTTGAGACTGAGAGAGAGGTTTGTAGCATTTTGAAGCTTTTGTATACTGAGTCTACTTCATCAGATGCAAATTAAGAATCTATCTGTCTATCTATCTATCATCACCTCAGGAGATTCTTCCCCCTTCCCATGCAAATGAAGAATCAGGACGAGGCCCTGAGATTCATGATCCCTATTTTTAGGGCCATTATATATTTTAATACATAAGTATCACCTGTAATTAACTGATAAGTTAATAATGCTCCAGTATTGAAACTTGCCCTCAATTTCTACCAAAATATTGACAATTTTTGCAAGAAACAGAGGATGAAATAAAATTTCATAACCTACACAGCTTCCAAACAGCAAACATTAGTCAGACCTAATCCTTGTTGGGATCAACAGTACAAACTAGTCATAGTAAATGGTAAAAAAAACAAAAAACAAAAAACAAAAACCAAAGAGCCTTGCTGGATGAAAGCCACAGTTTACTGAGTCAAACATGCTGTTTTTAGCTAGAGCCTGCAGGTTACATTTTTGGATTGCATTTCCCAGAATCCTTCAGCCAGCATGAGGGATTCTGGGAGGCAGTTACAAATAATAATAATAATGATAATAACCAGGAATTGAAACTAGCAGGCCACCCACATTGTTCCCCTTCCCAGGCACTGGTATAGCCTCTGATGTGGGGGTTCCATTTAGTGTAGTTCTCATAGCTTCAGATGGGGCATCTGATTGATTTTAAAAGGGCATAGGTGTGATTAATTTGCTCTGGACTGTTGCCTACACAAGAGCAGGAACAAAGAGAAAACATTTGCATTTCCTGGCAGTCTTTAAAGCCTATACTTTATCCTCTGTTTAAACTTGGGATGGATCCATTTCTTGTGCCTTATAAATTTTAACTGGGTGTGGATGGAAAGATGCCCTTTTGAGAATGAAGATTCATTGTCCCTCAGTCCCCATGGAAACTGGCTTAGAAAAGACTGGGGAGGCCAAGGCTGCTGTTCTTTCATAGCAGCATGACACTGAGAATATGGAAAAGATCCTGTACTTTGTTTGGAATCCTAGGGCCTCTGCACACGGGCCCTTTGTGGTGTGTTGGAGGCAGGGAAGGGGAGGGACAGCCGCATGCCGGCCACCCCATCCCCTCCCCAAAGACATCTTGTCATCACATGTACTTATGCACGGCGCGTGGCATCAGGATGTCCTCCGCGTGTAGCGTCTTCTCGCACTACAGCGGAAGGGTCAGAGAAGAGCCATGCTGCGGCTCTTGGGGCAGCCTTTTGCCACCCCTAATAGGAGCAGCATTTTACCACTCTTTTAAGCGGCGGCAAATGGGAGAATCAAGGCCACTGTGTGTGCTAGCAGTGGCCCCGATCCTCTGTTTCCCAGCGTGGCCCAGGGCCACCCGTTTGCATCCCCCCTTACTCACTGACATCCATATTAGCTAAGAGGATCTGGGAGTTGTAGTCCCAAAAACCCACATTTGTTTCTAACTCTGTACTGATCGGATGAAACTCCTTTAAGCATGGGGATACAGTGATGGGAAAGGTCAACTACTGCATTTCTGACATTTAGATGTTAAGGGTACTAGACTCCAGCCAGAAGAACAGTGTCTAAGGCATGGGTTTGCAACTACGGCCCGCGGCCCGTGTCCGGCCCACAGAGGCCTTGGGACTGGACCATGGCTGATCCTGCCACTGCTGCTGTGTGTGCATTATTTTGGCATCCAAAATGGCACCTGCACTTGCGCAAGCTTGCGCACAGCGGCGGGCACCATTTTGGAATGCCCAATGGCGTTGCTGGTGAGTGCATGCTTGCGCAAGCGCGGGCACCATTTTGGCATCCAAAATGGTGCCTGTGCTCATGCGCGCATGCATACAGCGCCGGCTGCCATTTTAGAAGGCCCCCCTCTCCCAACCCCCAGCAAAAAAAAAGTTGACGACCCCTGGTCTAAGGGGCTATGCAGACGGACAAAAAGGGGTGCTTTGAGGGTGACTTGTAGGTGTGGCCTTTAGATGACATATGCCTAAAAGTCTCCAGGAAAGTGCCCTCTAGCTGTAGTATGCTGGAAAAGCCACAAAGGAGCTGCTTTTTTCTGCTTCTTTGGTGAAGATGCACATCTTCACATATGTGCATGCGTGCAGCAACACTGTGCACCAGAAAACAGCCATATAAATGCACTGTCACACATGCGGCAGAAATTGACTCGCAATTCAGAGCATGTGCCCTATGATGTAAGCTTTAACTTAAAGCGCCCTATGCTTCCAGGTGTGGATGCACTGGTGCAAATGCATTTGAATATTAGAACCCTAACCCGAATTGTAACCCTATTCATGTGCCCTAGCAACTGTCCTCTTTATGAAAAAAATGCATTCTGTTGCATGTACGCTTGCTGTCAGCATGCACAGCAGTTTGCATGAAAGAGGCTTTTGTGACCTCTTCTGTGCAGGTTTGCATAAGACCTGCACACCACTTCCTGGCATGTTGGGGGGGGGGCTCCTGGAGTAACATTTGTTCTTGTATCCTGTTGCCCATGTCCCTTGCATGACCACCAGCTGCATGTACCAAGTCTGTCCACAGAAACCTCCCTTGCTCCCCTCCCTCTGATCTGTGTGACATATTTTGTGGAGGACGATGGAGTAGGTATCTTTTCAGTTGACAAACTCTTTCTTTCACCCCAAGAGTGGCACAATCAAACAGTCTACTGCACCCACTCCTTGGGGGGAAGCGGAGGTTAGAGAATCCTTGCATGATATGTGGGTGTATGACAGTTCCTGTGCAGGTGCACAGGGATGCCGAACTTTAGTCACCTTTGTACACAGAGAGTGATAGACTGTATACTAGCCTATTAGCCTCGGCAGACAGCTAATAGAGCCATCCTCGAGGCAGGGAAGAGGAGGGGCAGCCGCACGTTCGGCGCCCCTTCCTCCTCCCGAGGTTGCCCTCGGAGCCACCGGCCCTCCGCACGGCCGGTGCTCTGGGGCAACCTCCCGCCGCAGCATCCGCACATGCTGCGGCAGATAAGTCAGTGAAAGTGTGCCGCAAGCTTTTACGGCGCACTTTCACTGACTTGTGAAAAGAGCGCTATTTTAGCGCTCCTTTCAGGGATGGGGAAGGAGCGCCGCAGGATCAAGGCGTGGGGATGCCTCGGTCCTGCGGCACACCTTCCTAGGGCGGCCCCGTGCTGCCAGTCTACTTCCCCCCTAAGACAGTTCCTGTGCAGGTATGTAGCAAAGTTTTCCTGTGCAGATGCACAGGTGTGGAGAGATAATCCTGTGCACATGCACATGTGTTTGAGAAAGCAAAACAAAAATTAAAGCAACTGCTACTGGCCCATGCAGTTGCTCTGTCTTCCTTTGCGGTGTCCTTGGAGCTGGTGATGCAGTTGCTGCGGCTTCAATACAGCGTCAGAAAAGCTGCATTGACTCCCCCCAGTGCAGTTGCTCCGTCCCCATTTAGGGCAACCTCAGGCCAGGCAGTGCGGTTGCTGCAGCTTAGGGAAAAGGCAACTTCAGGTCACCTTTTCCTGCCTGTCTGCATAGCCTCTATGTCTCAACTAGAATTTGAGTTCCACACAAACAATGAATTCATCACATGGAAGCAGATTGTTTGACTTTGTCACAAGGAAATATGTGAAATAAAATAAGGCACAGCAGCTATTATTTTTGTTTATGGACATAAGTTGATAAGTGAAATTCCAATCTAAGAAAAATGCTGAGAATTGAGAGCATCTTTGACTTAATGGATGTCTTACATTTCACTTCTCTATCTGATGCAGGATAGCCACAGACAGGGTTTTCCATTCTGGTCCTTCCTTTTCCTTTCCTTTCTTCAGGGTTGTAAGATTCATTGTTTGTGAATGCTTGAGTTCATAAATGTCAGCATTTCCGTTGCAGTTCTCCAGGATGCTGGCACTTGCCTCTGCTGTGAAACCATTTCTGCCTTATCAGGCTCCACATCTTCAACATGGACTCTGTGACCAGGATATATTGGATCAGGCAATGGCTCTTTGTCTACATCAACAATTGATTATCTCTTGGGGGAATCTCTGAAGAAGTCATGCCTGCACATTCAAATATGTGTGTGTGCATGTGCATGCAGCTATTTATGTCTCAAAAGTGTCCTTCCAAGCCAGTAAATCTAAAAAAAGCATTATGGGGGGGGGAGTTTTAAGATGATATCCTCAAAGAGCAAGCACAAATTTTATATTTGACTTCCCAGCTGGAAAATTCTACGATTAGTTTCTATGTATTTTCTACCTAGTGTTTTCTTTTAAAATTATTTTTTATTTTATTCAGTCTATATCCTATATTTCTTCCAGTCACCTCAAGGAAATAAGTGACCTTATTTCTTCATCATTTTATTCTCACAACCACCATGTGAGGTAGGGTTCCCAAACTTTTGCTTTCCATATGTTTTAGACTTTAACTCCCAAAAGCCTCAGACAGCTCTTGGAGCTGAAGCCCCAAACATCTGGAGAGAGCGAGAGAGAAAAAAGAAAGTGGAAGAGAGAAACTTGTCCAATGTGACCTTATGAACTTCACAACTCCCTGGGGACAAGAGCCTGACTCTCCAAAGTCTCAGGCTAATACTCTGACCTGAATGTGGTAGTTGTGTGGCCCTCCAGATGTTGTTGGATGACACTTCCCAGCATTTCTCACTATTGACTCTGTTGGGTAGATCTGCTGCAATTAGTAGTCCAATAACATATGGAAGGTCTCACAATTCCTATCCCTGCTCTACCTACTTCACTATCCTATTTCTAGCCTTTGGAAAACTGTGGACCTTTGCAGACTGCTAGAAATAGTGCAAATTGAATCCACTTTAAGGGTCAGGGTTAGGGTTAGGGAATCATGGGAACTGTATTTTATTGTGGCACCAGAGCTCTCTGACAGAGAAGGTTCAATGTCTCATGAAAAAAAAAACACAACAATTCCCATGATTACCTAGCATAACCCTAACCCTTAAAGTGGACTCAATTTACACAATTTCTGGCAGTCTGCAAAGGCCCTGTGTCAGGTGAGAAAAGTATGCAAATTAAGTGCAGTCATCAGACATGTGATCCAATTCTAGGACAGATGCTATTGAAAAATTGAGTGTAGCCATTAACTTTACAATCAATGGACTAAATCCAGTTGTTAGTCCCCACTAGAGTAAACTCACTGATCAATGGGAAATTGCTAAATCAAGACTTCTATAAATTCCTCTTATTCAGTTGATCTCTTCCAGTTGGGATTAACCTTGGATAGTCCATTGTTGACTTCTCTAACCCTAAAATAGGACTGGCATGCTTCTTTTGTGGCAGGAATTCTGCGGGATGAACACCAGCATGAGAGGAAGAACTTAAATATGGACCTCACCCAACATCAATGAACCTTGATGATGTGGAATGGTTTACATCTTTTGGATTTCTGCTTGCTGGATGTGTGCTTATGTACCTTCAAGTCATCTGTTGATTTCTGGTGACCCTATGAATTTCATAGGGTTTTCTTAGACAAGGAATATTCAGAGTTAGTTTGCCATTGTTTTCCTCTGAAACATATATAACATGGAATTCCTTGGCAGACTCCCATCCATGTACTAGCCAGAGCTGTCCCTTCTTAGCTTTCAGGATCACACAGGATCTGCTGGATGGATAGAGAAAAAAAGAAAACAGAAGTGGATCTGAAAAACAAACATGATGTTAGTTTTGACCTAAATGAATGTTTACAGTCTGCATCCTAGAATCCTTTGCAGGTTTGACCTTTTTTGCTTTCTTTTACTGAGACAAGAAAAATCTAAAGAAGGATAACATTCCTTATCCTGCAGTGTGATAATATTCCTGCTCCTGTAACTGCATGTGGGTGTGTATTATAATCATAATAATATAATAATAATACAATTTATTTATACCCCGCCCCTCTGTTAAAAACAATTAGGGCGGCTTACAACAGTTAAAATTACATCAAATTACAAGCTAAAAACCCCAAAACCACACTCTCCCCATTAAAAAAGTATTAAATTAAGCATCCATCAAATCTACAAAAATCTTTAAAATGACATAAGATATATTAAACCAAGCAGCAGGCAAGCCAGAGACTAAGAGAAGACGAGAGGCACAGCTCCTGAGGCTGGGATCTAATCAGGAAAGGCCTGCTGAAAGAGATCCATATTTACTGCCTTTTTAAAGCTACTCAGGCTTGTAATCTGATGGATCTTGTCAGGCAGGTCATTCCATAATCTGGGGACGATTACTGAAAATGCCTTCTGGGAGGTTAGGAACAGCTTAGATTTCTGTGGCTGAAGCAAATTCCTCCCAGAGGACCGGAGAGCAGGGGGGGTTGTATGGGAGGAGGTGGTTTCGAAGATAGGTTGGACCCAAGCCATTTAGGGATTTAAAGGTAATAACCAATGACTTATACTGGGCCTGGAAGCTGATAGGCAGCCAATGGAGAGATTTTAACACCGGGGTTATGTGGTCTCTG
>CM034701.1:133858640-133887174 GCA_020142125.1 Phrynosoma platyrhinos | reverse complement strand
AGTTCATGGGCTATTAAAGCAGAGCGACGCTCAGGACGTTCACTATCTTCAGAGTCTTGCATGGTTCTGATCTTCCAGCATGCAAGCGTCAGTTTATTTACACCTTTGGAGGCCGGTGTGTGCCTTTGTTTCTTTGTCTTTGTTCGACCACATCAGAAGATGCCCGTTGGCCGTGGCTAGCCAACCGGGTAGGTGGGGATGAGCTTTTGTTAGGCCACCTTTTCTAGGTCCCTCTCCATATGGAGCAAGCAGTGCTCTCCTTAAAAAAGGCTGCTTGGTCGTTCAGGATGCTGCCGAACAAGACTGTCATCTCCCGGGTCAGCCTCAAGCGACCAAAGTCCTGAACTGCCTGCATGCAGGGTTGGGTCTGCGGCTTCCAGTGCATCTTTACACCTGCCGTTTCGTCCCTTACCTATCGCTACAGGGCTTTTTCAAAGATTGGATTTGTCCTTCGAGACTGTGCAATGGATTTTTCTAGCGGAGCACAGCGTGCACAGAACTGGCCTCACCCTTTAAACCAAAGGTTCGTCTGCTATGGCCTTGCAAGCATGGACAGTAGTAACAAGATCCTCAGGTCGTAGGTTTGTTTAGAGTTTCCAGCCTTAAGTATGGCAGTGGCAAACCCCCTCTGCTAAGAAATGGATAGACTTGCTAAGAAATCCCTGTGATAGGTTTGTCTTAGGGTCACCATAATTCAGAAATAACTTGAAGGCACACAACAACAACAACACATCTCCTTCTCTCTCTCTCTCTCTCTCTCTCTCTCACACACACACACACATATTATCTTCCTCTTTTTCTATGTTCCTTCCCTTGTTCTCTCTGGTTCTGCCTATATACTTGTGCACCCCTCCCTCCCTCCTTCCTTCCTTCCACTTTTTCTTAATTCACTTAAACCCATGAATGTGATCCATCATTGTTATCACTAGCATTGGATTGTTCCCTGATGTGGGTATTACCTTTCACTTTCTGCCAGCCCCTACCCTTGCTCAGTCCTAAGGTCCTAAAATCCAATGTTGGCCCACAAGGTTTTGCTGCCTGAAGTAGAGCAGCAAATGGCACCTTTTGCCCACGCAATTCAAAATACATAGTACCACAAAGCATCAAGTTTATTTTGATATATGATAGAGGAAATTCACACACTTATCCTCCTCCTCCTCTTCTCTTCAGTGGCATCACTAGGATCCATATCACCAGATGTGGTAACTCATGGTGTCAAGCCCCCATCAACCTCTTCCCACACCACATCCTACAGAATCCTTATTAATGTTTTTTTTTTTTGTACTGTACTAATCTTACTCATAAATCATAATCTCTTCTATCACTGAATGCACTGGAAATAGCTGTGACATAAACAACTAGCAAAATTAAATTTTATACATTTAAATTACAATGCACAACCTAAAGATGTGTGATGTTTTTAAAGAATATTTAATTGTTTAATTTATTTTTTTTTAAAAAAATCCTGAGACTTCTCTTTTCTCCTCTTACTGAGCCTCACCCCATCTCTTCTGCTCAGCTCCAGCATTTTTATGGGATGCAGGTGAATGCCATAACCTGTTCCTGCCAAAAGGCAATTATTTGGAGAGCAGTAGTATCACCCCACCTTAGGATGTCACCTAGTGTGGCCCATACCCCTCCCTGGCAACCATCTACTGGTACCTTTTATGAGATGAGAGCAAGATCACAAAATCTTTAGTTCTGTGAAATAAGAAGGGTAACAATGTTCTGATATGTGTATTCATTCAGGAGATGTGGAATGACCAGTTTATAGTAGAATTCACAAAAACTTTCCATTTGTTTCCTTGTTTTTCCTAGAATAACTTAGGGTGAATCCACACTACACATTTATACTACTTAGGTATCATTTTAACTGCAATGGCTCCATCCTATGGAATGCTGGGACTCATGATTTGTGAGAACTTAGAATTCTCTACCAGAGAGCACTAGTGCTATAATTCAGGGGAGTGCATTAAGGCTCTTACAAAATTACAAATCATAGGGTTCCATAACATGAATCTACAACAGTTAAAGCTGTATTATTGCCCAATATTTGTGCATTGGGGATACACCCATAGCTGACCCATGTTGCTGTTGCTGTGTGCCTTCCAATCATTTCTGACTATGACAACCCTAAGGCTGAGAGAGTGTTATTTACCCAAGGTCACCCAGTGTTTTTTCATGGCTGAGTGGGGATTCGAACTCTGGTCTCCAGTCACAGGCCAGTGCCCAAGCCACTACAGCACACTTATCATATCTGGTCTTAATTATTCATTTTAGAACCTTCCTCCTCATTTTATAATCCTCCTCCATGTGCCCACCAATTCAGAGTCTTGCTCACTTCCATTCTTTATAATAACCATCAGTCAATCCTCCCATCAGGTAGGCTGTTCATTTCTAGTATTTCATTATCAGTGCTAGCATTGTTTTAAAACATGGCTATTAATAGTGACTGATGATAGAAACACAGCAGAGCAGCTGAGCTTAAAGGTGTTGCATGATCAGCCTTCACCTACATGTGCTTGAGGGAGGGGTTCTCCTCCAGCTATGCATTATCCTAGATCTGGCTGATCTCTTGGTGAGTTTGCTGAGATTCCTAAATCAATTAACACTTATCCAAATGCACATTTAAAGAGCTTGCAGACCATGATCTGTTCAAATCACTCATCATTTTGGCTGCTAAACAGCTTTGCTAAAAAGCATTTTGAGGGCTTTTAAATGTGTGGATAGAGGTGTATGAAGGGTGGTTATAGAGACCACATGTTTTGCTTGTTACAACAACTCCACTGGCTACTGGGCTGATTCTCAGCATAGTTCAAATTGACTGTTTTGACCTAAAGAACTCTATATAACTTTGTTGTTATTGTTGTTGTTGTTGTTCTTGCTGCTGATGCTGTGGTTGTTGTGTGCCTTCAAGTCATTTCCAACTTATGGTGACCCTAAGGCTGTTTAGAGGAGGTTTGTTTTTGCCTCCCTCTGAGGCGGAGAGATTGTGACCTGTCCAAGGTCTCCCAGTGGGTTTTCAAGGCTGAACAGGGTTTATCCATGATTTAAATTGTTTTAATGTATTTACAGTTTAACTACATCTTAATAATAAACTTTTGTACGATTGAATATATATATTGTATTTATTTTAAATTGTAACTTGCTTTGGTCCTGATTCTAGGAAATAACTGGGATACAAATGAAGTGCATGAAAATGAATTAATGAATGAATTAATAAAAAGGATGTTTTCCTCTTGGGAGATAGTTTACATGGCCAACTCCACTGTCCAGTTGTTCCTTGAGGGAAACAAATTCCTCTGGGTAGGTGGTGATGTTCTGGGTCATAGATCGGGGATACTTCTCATCTACTCATGACACTTTGGACACAGAACCCATGTAAGAGCTGGATAGAAGGGAAGTTGGCATATGAGAAATAGTGCTGTTAATTTTTTTATTCTTTTAAAATGTTCTTTAAAACAAGATATCTTACCAAACATGTAAATACATTTAGGCTGTGCATATGATATTGCAATTTAATGATATAATTTTAATTTTGCTAGTAGTTTATGTCACAACTATTACCATTACATTAAGTGATATATGGACATTACGATTTATGAGTAACATTAGTACAAAAAACATTACTAAGGATTCTGTGTGGTGTCAATGGGTGTGTGTGACACAAACCCTAGTGACACTACTAGTGTGGAAGATGGAAAAACATTATTCCAGGCAGTTTCCCCTGTCCTCTGCAATATTCCTAGCACTGGCTTTGAGGTCACAACAAAGCATTATTTGGTGCCTCACAAGCAAGAAATGTTTTGTTCCAGGCAGGGAAGGTAAATGGTGGCTGGCAGTGATCTGTCCAAGAGCTTTGGAAAAGTCAGGAGTTGATAGAGGAACACAGCAACATCCACAGTGTTGACAACTGCTGCAGATGAAACTGGTGCAGGAATATTCCAGGGCAAGAACAAGGCAGAAAAGATGGGGAGTCCATTCAGACTTTCTTCTTAAGTGTAGACTTGCCAACATGTTTTTAGTATTATAACTTACAGTATTTTTATTTGTAGCTGTTTTTTAAAAACCTATTGGCAGTCTGTACCTATTTTTGAATCAAGCCACTTTGGATCCTGGTTGAAGAAGAAAGCCATAGATTGAAAAAAGGAAATGGCTCCTTACCTTTAATGGTTGTGTAGAAGACAGAATTCTAGGAAGTGTTGTCATGCAACCCAGTATCAAGCCATACCTGCTTGCTGAAATTTCCTTTTCTAAAGAACCATTAGAAGTACAGGAACCCTCTCCAGTTTTCACTGTGGCAATTGTAATAAGGCTGGATAAATATAAATAAGGCCAGTTATGCTAAATGGTCCATAGCTTGATTGTTTAACAACAACAACAACAACAACAACTTCCTTTTTTTCTTCTTCTTTTTAAAGCTTTCGCTGTAGTGTTTAAGCTTTCGCTGTAGTGTTTAACAAGGCCTGATCACAACTAATAACACATTGTTAATTCACTACCCTAGTTTTTATATTTGCCATTTTGATCTCTGTGTGTGCAAAGTTGTCAATTCATGCAGAATATATCTTAGGCATCTGGAATATTTTTTATTTCAGATGGTTTCATGGTTAATATGTTATATATCAGGATAATGAGACAAAAAGGCTATTATCAAGCTTTTTAAAAATAAATACATAAATAAGTAAATGTACATTTTAATATGGACTTCCAGCAATTTGTCTTGTATTTTCTGCATTTTCTATTCCATTTAGTGAACTGGAAAATATGAGGGCAGCTTGATCCATACATGGCAATAAAACCATAGCATCAGACTAACCTCCTTTTTCTTCCATTGAAATTTCATTTCAAGATACACACATCTGTCAATATGGAAGAGTCTAGATTGAATTCTGTGAATTTAGAAATTCTGACACAACTTGGAGAATTCCATGTTGCCATTAAACAGACATAAGGAGATCAGGCAAGTCATGAACAGTAGGACATCAATATGTACAATTTGGTTCTTAAAACAGCAATCTTAATCTTCCAAAATGAGAAAGCCCCCCCCCCCTCTTCTGCAGCACCTATAAAAATGCTCAGAACTATCTGGTCCCATCAATTCCAGCTGTCAGATCCCCATTAAAAAAGAAAAAAGCCCAGCCATTAAGCTGAAATCTTTTTTTTTCTTTTTTCTTTTCTCCTCTCTTCCACAATAAAATGTATTTCTGTTGAACTCTGATTAGGGAGATTCCATTGCATAAACTGTAATTTACAAAGTTTATGAAGAAGGGGAAAAAAGAGAAAACCTTGCCAAGACTTTTATGGGTACCACTTTAGATGATCCAGCCAATGCAGTATTTGTTCAGTCAAGGACATTAAATTCTGCTGAACAAATGGGTGGATTGTTAATGGAGCTTGATGTATTTGAGGGAGGGAAAAACTATAATATTGTTCATTTTAATGGGGGTGGGAGGAGGAAGAAAACCATTTAAATTTGTGTTTCTTCGTTAAAAAGGAATAGTCTTAATATACAGAGTTACTTTGCTGAACTCTTCCAACAGGGACATGCTAGACATAATGTTAACTGTATTTTTGATCTGTAGTGTTTTTTTTAAAATCTGCATTTTTTTAAAAAAAAAATGTAAATAATGTTGGTTGGTAATTAGTAGGGACAGAGGAACACTTTCCTCTTCCTGCTAAAGTCCAGAGGAAAATCCTTATTCTAAAGCTTATTATTATTGCTTATTTACTAACTTCTAGTATATACAGGTAGCTAGTTCAGTACTGAACATGAAGTATACAATGCAAACCTGGAAATACGTAGGTAAAATCAATTGAAAAAGAACTAGAAACCCAATACTTTCAGAAACCATTCCTCTTCTGGATGAACCCTTACTGTGTCTTTATCAGTATTTTTTTTAAAGAACAAAACAAACATTATTGTTAACACATAACTTTTAATATAATAAAGCAACATATAAGGGTAAACTAGATATACAAACTTACACAACTAATTACATAAACATACTATACAAAATAAAAACATTACAAGAAATTGGAAATACATGTGACTTCCAACTTACTGATGGTTATATAAATCAAATTATTCTGCTTCTTCTAAATATATATTTAAAATAAACATCTACATTATTCCATTAACTATTTCACCCTCTCCAATTTTTCTCATGAAATCAATTATCAATTCCTATTCTTTTTAAAAGTTGTTAATAGGCCTCTCTATAATCAATTTAATCAATTTATTCATTTCAGCAAGGTTATACAGTTTTATAAACCATTCTTCTTGTGGTGGAATATCCACATCGTTCTATTTCTGCATGTAGAATATTCTCACAGCTGTAACCATGTTTTGAATGATTCTTCCATGTTTCTTCTCCATCTGCTCACCCATCTACCCTGATAAAGTTCTCGATTCATCTGGAATTTAAATTTTAAAATATCTTCCATAATAAGTCCAGTGTTTTCTTGCTTTTTCACATGTCCACCACATACAATAAAAATTTCCCTCTTTTTGATTACATTTCTAACATATGTCAGTGTAACCTTTATACAGCTTCTACAGTCTCTCTGGTATCAAGTTTTTAAAAAAATGTTGTGAACTCCCTTGGGTCTATGTTTAGGAAAAAGGCAGGATGTAAATTATATAAATAAATAAGCAAGTTATGGGACATGAACTCAGCTCCCAACCAGATATAAATGCCTCTTTCCAGGTCACCACATTGTTCTGGCATTGTTGAACTCATTTTTGTCCTCCCCCTCTTCTCCTGTCCTCCTTTCTTTTGACATGCATGCACACATTTTTATTTTACAATTTGTTACACAAGGGCCTGACCCTGATTTAGGGCTTGAAATCTCAGAGAATGGGAAATTACTGATCTGACAGCCCTAGCTTAAATCCACAGTGATTCATGTGGTCCAAACATGGCCAAGTGGTTGCATGGTTTTGTGAGTTGATGTCCAACAGTAAAAGAACATAGGCTCTGCCTCTACAGAAAAGAACTCAGTTTTCTTCAGGACATGGCCCTGTTTTCACCTGGACACTCTAATTCTGAACCAGAAGTGATGGTTGGATATGCTTGTTTAAAACCCTATGGCCCACAAGATTGTTGCTACAGAAAAGCCAAAGAGCCAACTTTGCATCTTACTAACTGAAAGCAATGATTTCCAGAGACAGTCTCTTTATTTAAATGGCTCCATTCTGCATTTTTTTAAAAAAATGTTAACACATTTAGCACATCAAAAGTGTTTGCATCAGCACATTTCACAATCATAATCTTGCCAAGCTATTTTTTTGGACAAGCTGTTCAGAAAGTTGCTGTGGTTGAAGTCAGGCCATTAGGGGTGTGAAACAAGCTTCCTGCCACTGCGGTTTGCAGAAATACAAGTTGGATTTATTTATTTATTTAGTTTAAAGTATAAAACCCCTTCTTTTCAGATAGATCTATTCCCTATTTGGATTTCACAACACTTCAAAAATTCTGAAGACCAATTGCACTGATGTGGCTTTCTACACATGTCCTTCATTTCAACAGCAGACAAAATCAATAGAAGGCCCAGAGCTCCTTTTTCTGGACCTTTCACTTAAACTAATTGTTGTTGTGTGCCTTCCAGCCATTTCTGACTTACGACAACCCTAAGGTGAACCTCTCACAGGATTTTCTTGGCAAGATTTGTTCAGAGGAGTTTTTCCATTGTATTCCTCTGAGGCTGAGAGAGTGTGACTTGCTAAAGGTCATCCTGTGGGTTTCATGGCTGAGCTGGGAATCAAATATTTAAATCTTTCCCCAAATATTCCCCATCCTTGCAGTTTATGCTAGAGATTCCATATCTGGCAGAGCCATCCATGTGAGGTCAAAATGCCCCTTGCACAACCCTCTTTGTGCAACCAACACAGCAGAACACAGCTGAAAACCAATTTTAGGAAGCCTTAACTCTCTATACAGAATTTGCTTTATTGAATCAGCAGGAGCGGTACCATAGCTCCAGTTCCATTTTGAGGGTTCTATCTCTTTCATACTTGTTATTAAAAGACATGCAGGTACAGATCAATGAATGAATGCTATGCATCACAATCCTAAATAATAATAAAAATTTTAATGGAAGAAGAAATTAATTGTAAGAAAGAAAGCTGGAAGGATTCTATAAGACACAACTTGAGTTTTCCAGGACCTCAATTTTTTTTTTTTTTTTTTTGGCTCTGTTGTATTCCACAGTCATCAGCAGGATTATTTTCTTCATGATAAGTATGATAAGAATTAACTGCTGCTTGCAATAGCTTGTGTAGGTCATCTTGATAACTTGGTCAACATGAGGAAGTAGCAAAGTTAGCTCTTCCAGATAAAAATAGCCTTGAACTCTTTATCCTCAGCTCTTGCTGATGTCTTTCCTTTTCTTTTGATTTAATCAAGTCAACATTGCATGAAAAACTAAAAATAAAGTCCCTGTTTATTGAAAAATTAAGTGTGAGATCCTTATGGTTCCTCGGGCCCAGTCTCCATAGGCAAGTTAAACTGGTCTCTCTCACCATTCTCTTGACAGTGAGTCCAGACAAAGTAGAGGCCAAACCCCAAGTCTGGCAAAAATGGACTGGACAATGTCTGGCCCATTAAGCACTGAACCCAGGGCATAGCCCTGTTGAAACATATTAAAAACCTCCCTTTTTGTTCCAAATCAGCCTAGAAGATCTAGAGCAGGGGTAGGCAACCTAAGGCCCGGGGGCTGGACGCGCCCTCCGAGGCCTTTGGATTGGCCCCAGGCCGGTCTTGCCACCACTACCACCCCCACTGCCCGCCACCACTGCCCGCCACAATGATATTGATTATTGTTGTTATTACTTGTTCTTGGGGTTTTCTTGGCAAAATCTCCACAGGGGTTTTGCCATGGCTTTTCTGGGGCTGAGAGAATGTGCATGCATATATTTATTTATTTATTTATTTTTGGTGCTTCGGCCCCTCCAATTGTCTGAGGAACAGCAACCCGGCCCCCGGCTCAAAAAGGTTGTCTACCCCTGATCTAGAGCCTTCCTTTTCACCAGTAGGAGGCTGTTTGAAACCTGTTGTGCTGTGCCACCCTGCGTGGCCGCTGCTGTTACACATCACTAGCTATGAGAATGAAGTGCCCAGCCATGTGACTAATACTGGGCACTTCATGCTGACCTCAGAGTGAGCAATGTGCCACAGTGGTGGTTGTACTGGGTGGCACAGCAGGATGCATTTCACACAGCCCACCCCAAATCAGAATGGAAGGACTGAGGTAATGGAGGGGGGGGAAGTAATGGGTTGCCCCCAGAGTATTCTGGCTAGTGCAGACAGGACCTTAGCAATCTCCTAATGCAACAACAACAATAACAAAATGTTCACTAGGCTTACAGACTAAATGCAGTAGAACATTAAAGCTGAGTGGAAAGTGGCATCAATTAATGCACCTGGCCTTGAGATTCATGCCCATTTTGATCATGAATCTCAAAGCTAGTATTCTTTATACAATGCAGAACTGGTGTGATTATATCATAGAAAATGTAGTATCTTGCTCGTGAGGAGTCCTTTATAATAATTTATCTGGGTGATTTACAATAGAACAACAGCATTGCACCCATTTCTATTACTGGTTTTTTTTTTAACATTCAATTTTACAGTTCTAAAAAATCTGAAAGATTGTTCCAATGACTTTGAGACACTTTGGTTGGTCTCACCAAAATATTTACAATAGTTTTGGATATTCCTACATCTTTCAGAAGAGAGTAAAAAGAGATCCAGGCTGTAAACTGATACTGGACACCAGTCTCACTTATTTCTTCATTTACTCCAGGGTAGTTTATCTTAGCCTTCCATGCAGAAATACACTGTAGAAATAAAGCATGGAAAATAAAGGCTATGGAATTCTGGGATTTTTATTTTTGTGAGATATTTAGTCTTTCCTGTCAGAAAGCTCTGGTACCACAACCACCTACAAATCCCAGAATTCCATAGCCTTGAGCCATAGAAGTTAAAAGTGGTGTCAATTGCTTTATTTCTGCAGTGTGACAGCAGCCTCAGTAACTATAGGTGGTACTAGAGAGAGGCCCAGTAAAGTTTCTACTTTTGACTTGTCATCTCTACTGATGGACTCACATAGCTACATAAAGGCAAATTGCATTTGACTCATAGGACGTTATTACACGTGGTCCAGAAAGTGATAATAAAGTGGAAATGAGGCATTCCAAAAATAAACAGAAAATAAATCTTGATTCCTCAAATGGCTTTCACACATAATTACCTTAATTGTGAAATTACAGTAAGCGCATTTAACGTTCACACACGAGTGAGAAAAGCCCGTAAATGTACTAGAAATGATCTTCTTGCACATGTGCAGATAGAGGAATGCTCGCTGGAACCATGGGAAAATCCCAAACACTTTTACTGGGAAAAGCAGGAAAATGCTCCCAAATGCACATTTGCTTTTCACATTACGGTAAATGAGCAATTACTGTAATTTTGCAAATGCATTTCCTCAAAACTACCGAATTTCAAAAGATCTCGGATAACACCAGTTTCTGTCCAGTTTCTGTGCGACGTCATGTGAAATCGTGAGGCACAAATCCAGTTTCTGTTTGGGATTTGTGTGGATTAACCAGCAGATTTCCCCCGTGTGATAACATCCATACCTCTGGAAAGTAAGACTACAGGATTGACTGACCCACAACAAAATCGACAGATTTTCAGAAATAATAGGCTTAGGTAGTAAATGTAAAAGAAAAAAAATACTTTGTTGGAGCATACATTTGAATCCATTGATCAAGATTTTACTCTCTGGAACAGGTTTCTCTTCTGTATAAAGCGTTACAGATATTTGAAGATGACAATTGTGTCAAGACAAATATACCTACCTCTCTCAACTGTTCCTCATAAGGCTTTCTAGACCTTTGGCCATCTTGGTTGTCTGCCTCTGGATATATTTCAGCTTTTTAATGACCTTCTTTAAATTACGGTTCCAAGAAGTGATGCAGCAAATCTTTTTTCTGCAATTTCATCTCTTTATTAATATTTGATTTTCTAATTAAAGACTGCTGATATATGAGGTCTGATAAGTTTGCATAGTTTGAGGGACTCTACAGATGGCACTTTGCGCCATCTTGGAGGCAGGGAAGGGGAAGGGCAGCCACATGTCACCCCCCCAACCCCTCTCTGAGGATGTTCTGATGGTGCACGCATGCCATCAGAATGTCCTCCTGGCGCAGCGTCTTGACATGCTGTGCCAGAAGGGACACAGCTCTTGGGGTGGCCTATTTGCTGCCTCGGAAAGGCGCGCCAAATGGGAGAATTGGGGCCTACGCATCTGGCAGCCTTGGCCTCAATTCTCCGTTTCCCAAGGTGGCCCAGGGCTGCTCATCTGCATCCCCCCTTAGTAACATCCCATGCCAGCCAACTTGTGCTGGAAGACTTCAGAAAAATACTTTGAATTGTTTCTTTCTTTAGGGTAATTTGTGAATATATTGATATAATCTTTTTCTAATATAATATTTTAAAAACATTTTCCCTTTATGTATGTATTTTATGTATTTTTCCCAAACTGTATTTACTACATTTTTTAAAAAATACACATTTTTAGTTTTGTACACAATTCAAAAGACAGGAGGGATGAAAGAGATGATATTTTCCTTGAGATCATGGAAGATGAAAAGATGTGCATGCTTCCATTAATAGTCTTATAGACAAGGGATTGAATAAATTTATTTTTCAAAATCTGTTAATGTGAGTTCATTTTCCATCCCTAATCTTTTAACATTCTTCCTGACAGATTGCCAAAGAAGACACATATGCATTCACAGCAAACATGTTTGGATCTGTCTACAGCTTCATTTTAGAATACGAGGACAGTTTAAAAGTGTTGACATGGTATTTTAAGATAACAGTATATCTGCAAATTTCTGAAAACATCAGCAGTAGACTGCAAAGGGGACCAGTTGTTGTAGCCTTATTGTTGCCTTGACATTTCCTCCTGTAATTTCAATTGATTTTCGTCCTGTATTCCCCTTGTATTTTGAAGATACTTTTCTGGGAAGCATGCTGGCTGCATTATTCTAATTTTCCTGCAATATATTTTGTAATATGTTGTAATGGACATTGTGCTACAGACAAATAAAATTGATGATGATAACAGTATATCTGAGTTTTATAAAGTTGGAATTTATGGTGGTTATGCATATCATTACCAGTGGCTGCTAGTCAAGACAATGCATGCCACTCTGTTTTCAGATTGCTTGTCCTAGAACCGAGGGCTGCAGAACGATCAGAGGGCGTTTTCACACGGGGGTCCCTAAAGCCGGCTGGAGCCATTCCGGAACGGCTCATGCCGCTGATTCCAGAATGGCTCCGGCGGTGGCAGGCTAATTCCTTTTGCCACCTGGAATTACCTTTCCGCCGCTGAAGCCGGAATTAGAGGCCTTTCTGCTGGAGTGAGGCCAGACTTAGGGCTCCGTGTGTTTGAACACATGGAGTGACGAGCCGGACTGATGCAGGGATGGCACCGGAAGGGGCGGGGTTTGCCGCCGCGCACATGTGAACAACCTGGAAATGGAGCCGGAGTGGGGCCGGACAGAGGTAGGAATGCGTCTTCCTAAAGCCCCGTGTGAAAACATCCAGAGTCAGGGAGAAATATCTTCTTGTATCTCTCCAGTGCTTCTGATGCAGCCCTTGGGCTGAATTCATAGTTCGTACTATCACTTTATTCTTTCCTATGTCTAACATTTAATATGACAGCATTAGGATCTCTCAGATTTAAAAGCCTTTCATAACTATTCTAAAATTAGAGGAAACTACTAATAAAAGCCCCCCACCACACAAACACACATGGGATAGAGCCAGAAACTAATTAAGGGGCAGTCCGCCAGTTACCTGCTGTGCAGAACAGGAAGCAATTCAAGACTGATGAAACACAGAGTAAATGAAGCAATAAAAAAACAAGGAAGGGTTATGAGTGGAGGTTCTTGCTATCTGAAATCCCCATAAATTTCAGCCAATATGGTATGGTGTTAGTGTGATAAAGGCCTTGAGTAGTATCATTCAAAAAGTGAGTGAAGGAAAGATGACAATTCTAAACAGCAACTGTGATGACATTCCTGTGTACATGAGAACCTAAGACCACCCCTGCTGGATCAGACCAAAGGCCTGCCCTACCTAGTCTAGTATTCTGTTTGCACAGTAATCAAATATGCAAAGCAACCATAATGGTCTGTGCGTATGAGAACATAAGATTCCTCCTGGGTCAAACCAAAGAATTAAATAGTCCTGTATTTTATTTGCACCATGGCCAACTGGATGCCTATGAGAAGTCTTTCCTAAAAGACATGTCAGTAGCTTCCTTCCATTCAAGTTCCTCAGCACAGAACCGTGTCCAACTAAAGATGCTTAGTTGGGTATAATTCTGGGAATCATACATGTTCTTTCAGTTCTTCTGATATCAATGTCTAGTTTAATGTTGACTAATAATTGTAGGCTACTCCATCTAAGGTTTAATATTGGGAGAGTAAGGCAAAATCACAGTGTGGTTTCCTTATCTTATGACCTCAAATATTAAACTTTTCATTTCAGGGGTATGTGTATCTATTATCTAAGGTTTGCCATGAGTAGGAGCACAACATCTTGATGACCTGGGTGCTGCTTCATCACATCCTAGCATGGGCTGGGCAGTTCTTATTCATGGATGTCTGCATATGTGCATTCATTATTGTTATTTAGATATACATTCATCCCTTCAAAGTTCAGATATACTATTGGAGTTGCTTTGAGCAAAATATAGAAACCACCAGATGATAACAAGCAAGGAAGGCTTAAAGGACACACCTATCAGGAAAGAACTGTATTGTTCCATGTAAGAACAGCAACATGAGACTTTTAGAATCAAACAAGTTCATGACTACTTAATGACTAAACCACATAATGATACTACTAACCCAAAAACAAATACGTTGAAAAATGGAAAAGTTTGGAAATATAAGAAAGTTTCTACTTCCACCAATAAAGTGTTCAAACTGAGCAGCAGGTGGCTTTCTTTAGGGACACTTTAGTGAGACAATTCCAAAATCAAAGTGACATCAGTTAAAAAGTCTTATCCTCTTCTTCATCCCCCATAAAAAACAGTTTCAAAGGCAGGACAGACAAACATGGATCTGAGTCAGGCTGTCTATATATTTGCTTGGTTTCATTTGTATGAATGTACCTCTAGGTCTGAATGCTTGCAAAGGAGAAATGAGCCTATATAAGAATCTACAGATAACATTTTGGCATGCACCATGTGTTGAATAACCTTCCTTTATCGCAAAGAACAAGCCAGCTTCCCCAAAAATGTATGGGACACTAGATACAAAAGGTTCCAAATGTCTGGTTAAAATCCCTTCAAATGCTTCTGGTTAGTCTACAGAATAAAGAGAGATTAAAAAGACCAGAATTTATTGGCCAAGGTGCACAGATGAAGAAGGCTCAATAGTTGTAAGGACAATTAAACACTTGCCTGTATCATTTAGAATATTTGTAAGGCTGAAGAAATCAAGAGGTGGCACATCATGAAGTGACCATTATGATGTAGCACATCACATGCAAAGTAACTCATATGTCACAATTGTCCTCTGGACAATTGCTAGCCTGTGGACAACAATGTTAACTTCTAACACATCATCTGAAGCAGATCACCACCACCAGCCAAATCAGGCATCTGGCTCCATTTGGGGCAGAAATCTGGCACACAGATGTAAAATAAAAAGAAAATGTCAAGATTCCGACGGTATCACAGACATCGTAGCAGAAAGAGCTGTCGCCGTAGAGGGCATGGGCAGAAACGGCATAAGAGAAGAGGCAAGAAAAGAGGACATGGAGGAGGCCGGTGCACAAGAAAACAAGGTGATAATCTGGCTATAATATTACATTCAACTGGCAAGCTATACTGCGAGGGCAAGAACATGTTATGGGCTGCACCTTCCTTTAGAATTCAGTAGATTCTCCTGAAGTTCATGAAATGAATAAACCAAAATGCCTAATGACAACAAGCAGAGTGGAGAAGGGCAACCATGGTTGGTAGCCTACATGAAACTTTTGATCTTCTCTGTTCAGTCCCCCAAACCATCATGTTGCTCTATGGTGACTCAGTCCCAGAGCACAGTGGCTAGAAGGGCATTGTTCAATTTGAAATTATTATTTAGGCACAATGCCTTCAGCTTTGAAGTTCTTCAAGTTTTTAAACCATAGCTTCATGGACCACTCTAATTCTCTTTGACTAAAAAGCAGATCCTACAGGCAGGCAGGCAGATTTGAAAAAGATCTTGGGGGCCATTTGATGGATCAATGCTATGATTGATAGATAGGGTTGATATAGATGCATGGAGGGATGTGTGTGTGTGTGTGTGTGTGAGAGAGAGAGAGAGAGAGAGAGAGGAAACAAGTGGCTATATGGAAGGAATGATGGAGGGATGGGGTTGCATGTGTTGTATATTATAGATAGATGGATGAATGGTGAAAGGCAGAAAGAGAGAAGAAGGGATGTCAGAAAGAAGCAGTTTTCCTGCCCACTTTGACTTTGGTCTTACCAAATTGGGCTCTGACCCCATCTTCCACTGCCACTGGTAGTTGACATTTAACCACTCTCACATGAAGGAAGGCAGTTAGCCCTCCATATCCATGAACTTTGTATCTACAGATTCAACCATCCATGGCTTGAAAAAATAGACAAATTCCAAAAATCAAATCTTGATTTTACCATTTTATACATGGAACACGATATTACTGTACAAATTAATTTAATGGGATTTGGCATCTACAGATTTTTGCATCCATTAGGAGTCATGGACCCAAACTCCAGTGAAGAGCTAAGAGTACTGTTCTTGGTTTCAGAAGGTTGCACACCCCTTTCAGTGGATTATTTGGATAAGAACATGAAGAATGTTAATATGCTGAGCTGTTTATGTGCCATCACAAATGCATCAAGAATGATATGATAGAAACTATTCCATCATTATTTTCATTTTTGTTGGTTCACTTCTGCCCACTAATTTGATGTACATTGAGAATTTTTCCTTTTTGGGGAGAGGGAGAGAAATGCATTTGTTCTTCAACTGGTGCTCAAGTATACCTACTCTAAGTATAAAGGGGGTTGCAGTCAACTTTATTTTGCACTTGCCCATATTGACCCATGAGGGATGCAGGAGGCCCTGCTAGCAACAGATAAGCAGGGAGACAAGCTTCAACACTGCTAAGTACAGCTTGGAAGGTAACATGTTCACAAGCAACCATGTGAAAAGAAAAAAGAAAAAGGAAAGGAATGAAACTGTGCTTAAACACCTGAGGTTTTAATATCACTCTTTCATTGCATCTGAAGAAGTGGATTGAGATCTGTGGAAGCTCATGCTAAAACACATCACTGTAAAAGGTGTTCTTAGATACCCAGTCAATTTTAAATAATTACTTTTTAATTTGTAAATGTGCTCTTATGAACATATTTTAATGATTTTATAGTATTGTATTTTAACTGTGAGTTTATGTGTTTTTATTTGTATTTTGTATTTTAACATGCTGTACTCCGCCTTGTGCCTTGAGGAAAGATGGGAAAGAAAAAATGTTGTTGTTGTTTGATTCTTTTCTGCCCATCCACACCTTCATTTCCCCCCCCCTCCACTTTCTTTTATACTGAAAAAGACTAACATGGCAGTTTCTTTGAAGAAAACAATGACATTGCTACTTATATCTGTTAATTCTGCAAAAAACAACTATGTAATGCTAGGTGATAATGTTAACATTTTTGATATAACTCTTGTTTTTTGGGGTGGGTGGAGAAAAAGAAGGACACAATTATATAGAAAATCCTGGTCATCAACACAGTAATGAGCACCTATGGTTTGGATGTGGTGATTGCTCCACAATAAAATTTCATCCACCACCATCATAAAATTCCTGTGCTAATGTTTTGAACATATACTTGATTTCCTTTGGGAAAAATTGATTGGATCATTAGTAAATGAAGCTAGTATGAAGGTTGCTAAACACCAAAAAAGACACCTTTTTCTATTGTTGAAGAGAGTTTCATGGCGAATTTGGGTCTCATGTCATTGTGGCCTCCCTTCCCTCAACAGTGTGCCTCTATTCTTGGTGCATTTCTGTTGTGTTCATCAAGTATGTGTGTTTTTTTTTTGGGTGAAGATACACATTTTAGAGCAGGGGCGAGCCAGATAGGCTGGGTCCACACATATGTACACTGGTTTTTGTAGTTCTTGCTGCCATACTTGTCCAACTCCAAAGCTTCACAACTCACTTTCCCCCAAGTGAACAAGGTGTGTGTGCCATGCTGTGTCTAGCAGCAGTTAACTGTAGCATCCAGGGTATTTCAGGGAATCCTATGCAGATTCCAGTAGGTCATCCAACAGTTGCCTCATGACCAGCTCCTTGTTCCTTGGACCTTGGGCTGCATTTAGATTGCAGAAATAATGCAATTTGACACCACTTTAACTGCCATGGCCCAATGATATGGAATTCTGGGATTTATAGATTTGTGAGATAGACAGCCTTCTCTGTTGGGGAGTTCTGGTAACACAATAAATTACAAATCCCAGGATTCCATAGGATGAAACCATGTAAAAGTTGGGTCAAATTGCATTTATTCTGCACTGTAAATGCAGCCTGAGTTCTACAATTGCTTCTTGCTTGTGACCTGAAGGATGAAGAGGCTTTTGGATTCCTTCAGGACATACTGAGCTATGAGGCAAGCAGAAGTCCCATTGCCTTCTTATGAGAAATGCCTTGAGTCCTGTCTCACTTGCATTGAATGTAGGACTTGCACCAAGTGACTCCAAATAACAATACACAAGCACAACCTCTAGAAGAACTAATTATTTTAAATAATAGAACATATAAAATGGGCCCTTGGCATACACTGGGATTTGATTCCAGGACCTCCTATGGATGCCAAAATCCATGGATGCTAAAGTCCTAATATAAATAATGGTGACATTAGTAACATGATGGTAACACATGCTAGTTACACTTTACAGTTTTAAAAAACTGCAAAAGAATTGCCAAAAAATAGCTGCAAATTTACCCCCAAAGTAATGATTTCAATGAGGGGCATACCCTGAAGACTGTTACTCCAGCCCATGATCTCCCTTCCAAACTCCCACTTGACTGACCTTTCTCTGACTAAAGGAGGGGAAATTGCCTCTTCCCCAAACCTCCAAAAATGGAAATTCACCTTTTAAATAGTTTTTAGGCTATACTGCAGGGTGCAGTCGCTTTCCAGTATTTTTGCCCCCTCCCCATTATTTGGGCATTTTGGATAGTCTGTATTATTTCTGGAGGAACCTAGAAGCAGAAACTGGTCCCCAGGCATTCTAACATTGCCCAACCCTTACTTAATTTAATGAATTGTCATTCATAACCATAAATGTCATTTTAAAAATAGCATTCTTTCATGTTGAATAGAGACTCTGAAGATCTTTGTTAAAACTCATGGGCAACAAAATAATTTTCAACAACTACACTTTTAATAATTTAAAATTCTGAATTCTGATTCTTTTCATTTATGATTCTGCTGCAGGATTAGTTGGGCCTGGGATATGCAGTTGTGTGAAGGTAGCGATGATTTTACTATTTCAATTCATGGGTATGGTGAATTGACCTGCAGAATTTAAAATACGAACATCAGGATGACAAAGGGCATATTTAACTGTAGAACATAGTTTTGTGTCACTTTCTTATACCTATTTAATGATTTATTTTATAGTTAAATTGTAAAACTTTATGGGAGAATACATGTTTGGCACTATTGTTGTTACCTCCCCCCTTGCTCTGATCCTATGCCATAAGATTGCCTAGCAAAAAAAGGGAAAAGAAAGATATTGGCTAAATTCTGGAGTGTGGCTGTAGAGTTTGAATAATTTCCTATTTTTTTAAAAATAACTATGTGGCTAACTGATAGGTGACTTGGGAGAATAATCAAGGGACTGATGTTTTCTCATTTTTCTTTTCCACCTTCAAGGTCGCTACCACTACAGGAGGTGTGTCCTCTATTAAACTGGTCTGACTTAAAAAAAGGATGCCCGAAGACAAACAGCCCCTGCTTGAATTGAACTGACACCTTTCTGCAGACAAAGCACATCAACACACAGGAGCAGGAAATGTTGGAGATCATTTCCAATTAAAGCATCCTAAGTTGAAGGTTTTATGGCAGCTCTGCTTTCTTTGTTACACCTTGCCACTCTGTCACTGTAACAATTTAGTGTCATGGATTCCTTTGCCCTCAGTTTACTTCTGATCCCACCCCGATCATATACAGGTTGTCTCTCCCTTATCTGGAATTCCAAAGTCCAAAATATTCCAAAACTCAACACTTTTTGCATGGGTGTCTAAGACAATGACACCATTGCTTTCTGATAGTTTAATGTATTGAAGCCAGCATGATGTAGTGGTTTGAGTATTGGACTATGACTGGAGACTAAGGTCTGAATCCTGACTCAGCCATGTTCACTTATTGAGTGACCTTGGGCAAGTCACACTTTCTCAGTCTCAGAGGATGGCAATGCCAAACCCCTCTCTGAAGAAACTTGACATGAAAAACCAATGGCCTTAGGGTCTCAATAAGTCAGAAGTGACTTGAGGTCACACAACAATAATGATAACAACAACAAATGCATACAAACTTTATTTCATGCACAAAACTATTTAAAAATTGTATAAAATTACCTTCAGACTATATGAAATATGAAATATAAATGAATTGATATACATGAAATATATATATGAAATAGAAATGAATTTTGTGTTTAGACTTGGGTTCCATCTCCAAGATATCTCATTATGGATATATATGTAAATACAGGATTTTTTTAAAAAAAAAAACCCACAAAAAACAAACCCAAATGTCCAAAATCCAAAACACTCTGGTCCCAAGCATTTTGAATAAGGGAAACTCAACCTGTAGTAGCTGAACTGGTAATTTTTGATGCCAAACAGCACCAGGAATCATGTTAATGACATGAATGTGTGTAAGTGTGGCTTAAATGCACACTTGTCCACTTTGTATGGAACACAAGATCTTATTTTGAAGCACTCCCCTCCAAATACAGAAGTCATTCCCCAGGAGGGAGAGGCAATTCAACCAATGTGTCTCCAAGGGGAAGGAATAGGAGAGTGCACTCTGTCTGTGAGCACACTCCCATTTCCTTCCCCCTCCAAGCCAAGATGAACCAGATTGACAATATCTGAATTGCCTCCCTATTATCTCCCTTCCTATTGGTAACTGACAGTGGCTCCTCCCAGGGCTTGAGACCTGTAGGAGGTTTGAGATGGGAAGAATGGGGCTAGAGGAGAGCTCCTTATACGAAAAAGAGATATACAAAAAGATATGAAAAGAATAAAAAAGGCACAGACACAGTAGTGCATGGGTGGAGCACTGCACTCTGTCTACTTGATGTAGGATCTCACCCAGCATGTGAGATGAGGTCCTGCAGTCTCAAGTAAAGGTGAATTATGGCTCCTGGAGATTTCCAGGAAAGGTATTTCACCTCCTCCCCCCCCCTTTTTTTTTTTTGGTCTAGGGGAGTCCAGGGACAAATGATGGGCTGCTAAAATAGGCTTAGGGATTGTCTGTGGCCCCCAGAGTAACACTTTGTCCACCACAGGAATATGATATCAGGATGATGGTAATTCTTACTATGCTAAAGCAAAGTAAAACATGTGTAGATAACCACAGATAATGACTAGTGAGTTGTTTCCATGGACTCAGTTACAATGAACTTTCAATGGTTTGGGTCCACACTTTATTAGGTACCCAAGGGTCCTCAACAGGACAAAAGAAATTGCTTTACAAAATACAATCACATAGCCAACATACTTCCACAGATAGAATTTATAAACAAAATGTTTAAACAAATACACATACACACACACATCCCTCCATTTTGGTGGGGGATCCATTCCGGACAACTTGTGAAAACAGAAACTCACCAATATTGAAGCCTCATTGGGATGAAAATGGAGGGGTGAGTGTACATAATATGTAAACAACATCAGACCACTTTACCTACCAATACTAGAAATAGGGTGTGTATGTGTATGCATGTGCCTTCAAATTACCTCTTGTCTTATGGTGTACCCATGGATTTCATATGGTTTTCTTAGGCAAGGAATACTCAAAGGTAGTTTGGCTGTTCCACCACAGCACCTCGTGTTCCTTGGCACTCTTTTGTTGTGTGTGCCTTCAAGTCTTCTGTCGACTTTAATTTCACAGGGTTTTCTTAGGCAAGGAATACTTGGAGATGCTTTTGGCAGTTCCTTTCTCTGAAATATAGCCTAAAGCACCTGGCATTCATTGGTGGTTTCCCATCCAAGCACTAACCAGGGCTATGATCTTGCTTAGCTTTCAAAATCAGATGGGACTTAGTGCATTTAGGCTAGAAATAGGGACCTGTGCTTTGCCCCATTGTTTATTATTATCTCCCAACTTTCAATGTGCTGAGTCATTGTGGTAGTCTAACCTGTGGAGCCCATTTCCAGGGTTTTAGTGCTCAGTTTTGTATGTCATTCATTAGGTTCTATTAGCATAACTGCTCACCTTATCATATCATCCCTAAACACCATAGCCAATTTGTCTGGAGAAATGTTTCACAGCTCCCTTCATCTTAACCAATGACTCATCTTAGATTTATCAGGGCTTTTTATCTTTTTACCTGTTTCCTTTGTCAGTTTGATAAAGGAAACACTTAATAGGATACTTTCTAAAATCCCCCCCTAACACTGAACACCAAGTTTTATCTGTACAAAGATAATATTTTCTGTTTTACTTTTCCTCTTTGCTTTCTAGATTGTCAAATCTTGGCAAACATGTCTTTATGACATGAGTCACAATATTATATTGCTGGAAGAAGGCTTGTATGCAATGTTTTTCCAGTTTCACATAAATTTTGCCATCCCCCCCCCCAGCTATATAAATTCAGTGCCTTGCAGATGACCAACATGCTCACCCCATTCACTCTCAAGCTGCCAACTGTAACCCCCTTTCTCTAGGGTCATCTCATTTGCTTTAATAGGATTACTCTAGATTGAACTGTGTCATCAACTTGCCTAGGTCACAAAGGGCAGAATCTAATGAAATGTAATGGGGAGATAGGGGCTAGCATCTCCACCCTGTGTCAATTTGCTATTAGAAAACATGACTGAGTGCTAAGGTGTAACATAAAGTTGATGGGTTAAGGGTTAGAGGTCAAGGAGCTAAGGATTAGGAGGAGGTGACATGGGTTGACACAAAGATTAACACTTGGTGTTGTAAACAGATGCTTAAGATCTCAATTCTTAAGCCAACTTATTTGGAATATTCCCATTGACTGTAATAGGACTTAATTTAAGGAGTTTTCTTTTTTCCATTCTGTAAACTGTTAAACATTGAATCCCAGGAGATGCCTTCACAGCTCATTTTTCACATAAAAATCTTTGCCCATCAGATGCATCCACAGCCAAGGATGGAACTGAACCTCCCTTTACTACACCCTGTGCAACTCATTAAAACCATACTCACTGAGTCATTTATGCCACGTGGGCAGCAAGACTCACAAAAGATCAGGTGGCATCAGAGAAGGCTTCAATTCCATCTTCCAGTGCTCAACTGCATAGCTGTCTGAATCTTTCAAGGGCCTGATTGCTCTTTTGCTAGGTCTGTGTGGGCCCATCGAAATGTCAAACCTATTCCCTCCACTGCCCTATCAATATCACTTCATTAATTGTCTAGTGAGCACAGCCAAATCCATCCTGTGATGGATGATATGGTCAGAGAGCCTTCATAGACTTGGTGCTGCTTGTGGTTGCATATTACAAACATTGCAGAGCTGCTGACAGTCTTCACACATGTCCATGACTCAGTAAATCCCTTTGTGTAATCATAATCTACCCAAAAATTTAACCTCAGTTCTTGTCTTGAGCTCAGACCTCAATAGCCTCTTGCAGGGATTCCTTGAAAGCATGTTTGATTTGCACATCAAGTGGGCCCCAAAGATTGGCTTTTATGTTTTGAAGTGGGATATGAGGAAAAGTGTTTATAGAAAGCACAAGAAACAGCAAGAACAGACCTCCATTTCAGCACAGATTTCCATGGAAAGGTATCATAGGCTGGTTGGTACAATACCTTTATGTTAACTCACAAATTATAATTCTTAATTACCTTTACAAGATGTTTACATTATAGGCTTCACATGACTATGTTGTCTGTCATTTGCTTACCCTCCATTTTACAGATGAAAATGTTCACATACATATGAAGCCAAGCAACAACAGAGTGTGGTCAAGATGGCTAAGTTATTAAAGAGGAAGAACACACAAGCTAGGAGAGGCTATAGCAATTTGCTTTTACCTAAATCCATAGGAAAAGATTTTCCTGTGTCCCCTCCTAACTGCCCCCCCCCGTCCAATTAACTGTGCACCACCAACTTTTGCACTTTGAATCTAATCTCAGCAGATGAAGTAAGATGAGGATGGTGCAGAAAAATGAGAAGAGCAGAGAGAAACGAGGACATTTTAAAAGCAGCTGAAAAAGTGGGATGACAGAAAATTCATCAGGAATGTCCCTGCCAAATTGGAACAGTTAGAAGTGATGTACAGTAGTTGCTGTATTTTTGTTAATTGTTTCACTATTTGAATGCTATCTTTTTTTGCTCTTTATGTGTTGATGCATGTAAGACTCAAAACAAATATTAATAAAATTATGAAAAAAAGGAGAAGCATAGGAAAAAAGGGAATCTAATAGCTTCTATAAGACTTTTTATTTGTTAAATAAAACAAAATCCAAAATCCACAAAAGAGGGATACCTTAATTGGCTAGCCAAAATGTGCAAAACACATAATGCATTCTTTCAAAGCTCAACTGGCTTCTTTAACTCCTTCACTCCACTAACTCCTTTACTGCTACTAATAGGGTTTAAATTTTATTGTCCTTTGTATCAACACCACATGACCAAGAAAGGCATGACCTCTGTTTACATTGAGGGATTGTCCATACAGGCCAAATAAAACATTTTACCCACCACCCTCAGTCTGGAGGATACAGGGCAATCCCCAGTTCTGCTGTGAACAATCCAGATGCTGCCCAGCTAATTCAAGACCAAACTTGCCATATACCCTCTTAAAATGTTTTTTTAAAAATAGCTATTTGCTCTGGATCTTCCTGGAAGATCCAGAACCCTCTGTTGTGATTGGGTTGCTCTATATAACACACCCCATGGTGGAACTTGGCACAGCCACCACTGTGGTGAGTCGCTCCTGTTAGCGTGGTGACACAGCGCATGTAACGTGAAGCACCAGGATCCAGACAGTCTTCGATTAAGCAGGCAACGTTGTCAGCTACAGGAAAACTCCTTTCCCCTCCAGACAGAGCAGAGAGAGACTCAGCAGATGTCTCACTAAGAGGCTTTTAATCTTCAGACGTTCTATGTACAAAGGCTATGTACAACGATACACCAACACACTCTCCAACAATCTCCACCTTCCACAATCAACCCACATCAACCCACACATGTGTCCAGAGGCTTGTCCCTTATATAGCCAGTGCTCCACATTGCTTTCTGGCTCTGCCTCTTTCTTTTGGACACCTGTCAATCACCAATATGACACATCATGTTTGCAGCCCTTTTGCAGCATTTACTGTGCTTTACAGCACCAGGTGACTCCCTGTTATTATGTCACCTCCTGTTTCATCAGCCTTGATGCTGCATGACTCAGCAGTGGCCAAATGCTTAGTCATCATGGCTGCTGCTGTGCATTTTCACTGGAACATTATTCCAACAACTCCTTCTAAGGTTAGAATAAGGTGCCCAGCCATGAGATGCTGGGCTCATTTTTCTGACCTCGGAGTGAGTGACTTGCCACAGGGGCAGCCACACTCGGTGGTACAACAGGATGTGCATGTGAACAACTGACCTGTGTCACAACAGAGGGCCTCAGGTGATGGGGGGTAAGTTCGGGCAGCTCTGAGGCCAGAATACTCTGGGAGCAGCCCAGAGTATTCTGACCTGTGCAGACCTCCAAACCAATTGAACTACAGCAGAGGCAACATCCGTACAAAATGTAGGCTTGTGACTCCAACATTGTTACTTTTTTTCCTTCCTCCTGTATGGTTTTTAAAACATCTTTTGCCCACTGAAGAAACCAGTGGAGCTTTGAAAGCTTCCATTATGGGTTTTGTGCATTTTTGATATTGTTTTATTTTGTTATATGGCCCGCAACACTAATCCTGAATATGTTGTTTATTTGTTGCTATTGTTAACAATGGAAAACCTCCTCTGAAGAAACTTGCCAAGAAAACCCCTGCCTTAGAGTTGCCATAAGCTGGAGATGAGTTGAAGGCAAACAACATGCACACACACACAACTGCTTTGACTTAGGAATGAGAGACCTCCAAGTCACCTTGCCCTTAACTGCCCTGCTCAAATCTTGCAAACTGAGGGCTGTGACTTCCTTGATTGAGTCTGTCCATCTGGAATGTGGTCTTCCTCTTTTCCTGTTGCCTTCTACCTTATGAAGCAGAATTATCTTTTCTTGTGAGTCCTGTCTTCTCATGATATGTCCAAAGAACAACAGTCTCAGTTTAACCATTTTGGCTTCTAAGGAGTTCAGGCTTCATTTGCTCTAGGATCCATTTATTTGTCTTTTTAGCAGTCCACAGTATCTGTAGAATGCTTCTCTAGTACCATATTTCAAATTAATTGATTTCTTCCTATAAGTTTTCTTCATTGTTCATCTTTCACAAGCATATATAGAAATGGGAAATACGGTGGCATGGACAATCCTGGCTTTAGCTCTCAGTGACATATTTGTACATTTGAGAATCTTGCCTAGTTCCTTCATAGCTGCCCTTCCAAGTCCTAGTCTTCTTCTGATTTCTTGACTCCAGTCTCTGCTCATGCCCTCAAACCTTTTCCACAATCTCTTGACCTAGAAATAGTTCTAACCTGCATACCCAAACTTTGCCTGTCCAGCATCTGTAACATCATAAGAATCCACCTCTTTTCTCAGATTTTGGCTCTGTGAGTTTGAAGAACAAGATGCTGGGGACTTGGCAACCCTAATAAATAATATACCAAATTCCTTTAACCTGTAATTCCAAAAATCAGTGGTGGTTGTGAAAGTTCTTTACCACAATTCTGCTGTAGTGTGCTATGCCTAACAAGTCTATTAGATGGCCAGGACACTCAGTCCACATTAATTTCACCAAAAAGGCACAGGAAAATTCTGCATCCTGATGTAGAGACAGAAAAAAATTATTCTTTGTTTGTGGGGAAGGGGGCAACATTCAGAATCCTCTAGCCAGTATGGCCAGCTGTGGTGTCTTTGTAAGTTGGTGGCTATAAATGGCTTTGTTTTAAAGGACATAGATAGATATTAATTACATTTCCTATCACAACTCAGAAGCTCAATTCTATATTATTTTATTTCATTTATTTTATTCTGTTATGCCCCATTTTTCCCTCAGATCTGGGACTTATCTTACAAAAGCTAAAACAGACACAAATTTAAACATATGAGCAACCCTCCTTCAAATAAAAACAATATTGCAAACATATAATTGAACAATCTACAACATTTAATCAATTTAAAACCATTCAAAACAAACAAACAAACAAACAAACAAACAAAAACAGTAGTGAAAGCCCTTACAGTTAGTTCTCAGTCTGTTGGAACAGAAGATTTTATCACACCAACCCTCTATCTCTCTACACTTGCATTAGTGTAAAGAAGTGGGATTCAGAAAAGGAAGACGTAGTAGGGACCACATTACAAACATATGATGGCTAATAGAGTGCAAGAGGGAATTCCAAAAGAAAATCAACATGTGCTTTATAGACTATAGCAAAGCCTTTGACTGCATAAAGCCATGGTGGTGAACATATGTCATGCATGCCAGAGATGGCACGCAAAGCCATTTTTCAGGGCACATGGAGGGTGGGGAAGAGGAGGAACAGGCGTGTGCTCTTTCTGGGCCTTCAGGTGTCTCCGGAGAGGCAGTTGAAGGCCTGGGAGGACAGGAGGAAGACGTCCCACACCAGAAGGGGGATGTCCCATTCCCAGAAGGCAGAAGTCCCATCCCATTATCCCAGAAATCCTACACCCCAGCACTGGGTAACATCCAGTGATGGAATGCCTTTTAGTTTGGGCACTCGGTCCCTAAAAGGTTTGCCACCACTGGCATAGATCATGAAAGGCTATGGAATGCCCTTAAAGACATGGGAGTGCCAACACATCTGATAGTCGTGATGAGGAATCTGTACTCAGGACAAAGAGCTACTTTCAGAACAGAACACAGAGAAACAGAATAGTTTCTAATTGGCAAAGGCTGCATTTTATCTCCCTACTTGTTCAACTTATATGCAGAACATATTGTAAGAAAAATAGGATTGGACATAGAAGAAGGAGGAGTGAAAATAGAAGGAAAGAATATCAACAATCTAAGATATGCAGATGACACCACAATACTAGCAGAAAACCTCACAGACCTGGAACTACTAAGGAAGATCAAGGAAGAAAGTGCAAAAACTGGCTTGCTGTTGAACACAAAGAAAAGGAAAATAATGACCACAGAGAATCTACACATATTCAACCTAGACAATGAAGAAAAAGAAATAGTAAAAGAGTTCTTATACCTGGGATCAAACATTGATAGTAATGGGAACTGCAATCAGGAAATCAGAAGAAGGTTAAGAATGGGGAAGGTGGCTATGAAAGAACTGGAAAAGATTCTAAAATGCAAAGATATACAACTCAGCACAAAAGTTAGAATCATACAAGCCATTGTATTCCCTATTACCATGTATCGATGTGAGAGCTGGACAGTTAAGAAAGATGATAGGAAGAAAATCAATGCATTTGAGATGTGGTGCTGGAGAAGAGTGCTGAGGATCCTGGGGATGGCCAAAAAGACAAACAAAGGGCCTCTACAGACCGTCCCAAAGGGCCAGCCTGGAGGCAGAGATGGGGAGGGGCAACCCAACCCCACTCTGAGGACATCCTGACACCACATGCTGCTATGCATGGCTCATGACATCAGGCCGTCCTTCCGGTGCAGCATTTTGACATGCTGCACCAGAAGGGGTGCTAAAGAGCTGCACGCTGGCTCTTAGAGCACCCTTTTGTCACCCATAAAAGGAATGACATTTTGCCATTCTTTTCTGAGCGGCAAAAGGGAGGATCAGGGCCATGAGGTCTGGCAGCCTCAGCCTCAATTTGCCGCTTCCCAGGGCGGCTCTCTGCTGCCCCTTTGGGCCTGTCTGCAGAGGCCATAATAGGTCCTAGAGCATATCAAGCCAGAAATCTCCTTGGAAGCCAAGATGACAAAGGTAGGCTAATGTACTTTGGACGCATCATGAGAAGGCATGACTGACTGGAAAAAACAATAATGCTAAGAAAGGTGGAGGGAAGTAGAAAGATAGGAAGGCCACATACTAAAAGGATGGACTCTATTAAGGAAGTCATGAGTATGAATGTACAGGAAGTAAGCAGAGTAGTGGAGGACAGGGGGTCTTGGAGATGTCTCATCCACA
>CM034701.1:133818178-133844006 GCA_020142125.1 Phrynosoma platyrhinos | reverse complement strand
TTGTGCCGATGCAACTGGAAAACTAGGGCATTACAACAACCTATGTTCAGATTGTCTGGAGCAGAGGGAGCAGAGATGCATATTCTACCAGAACTTTCCAAAACCATTACAGAATATGTATAGTAGTTGCCAATACTTCAAAAGAGAATCAGTTACATGGGGCTAACACTCAGTTTTATTAGAAATAAGCAAAATCACAGAAGCCCCAGAAGTTCATCAACCAGATGTAAATTTCTGGCCAGTAATAAGAAAGCATCCCTAATGGACCTGGGAGGTAGCAATGTGTTTCAGTGAAAAGGATCCCACACAAATCTTACCCCTTCAGGCTGGGAAATAAACTTACTATCCCCCAAGTGAGTGTGAAAAGGCAGAGTGAAAGGTTAGCAAAGGGGTGGTGGAGAGAGGAGTGTTTCCACGACCTCAGACAAGGGAAACAAATCTTGACAAAGTTACTCTGCATGTGTGTGAATGTATGTATTCCTATTTCTTGGAAAGGTTTTGCATGGTGTTCCAAATAACTGCTTTGACTGTGTAGACAACATAGTCAAGAGGTGAGTGCTATATAATGTGTGCACTGGAGAGATTCCACCAAATGACTTTATCTTTAATAAAGGCCCACCTCAGTTGCCTATATATTGTCCTATAAGTAGTGCTAGAAAATGTAAACAACTGGGACCAACTTGTCTTGAATCATGTCACTCTTTATGTTATTTTCTAAGAATGTAGCAGTTTTCTGCTTTCTGCAGCCAGAGATCATATGCTCTTTGTTAGACATGGCCTGTGTAGGGACAGGCTTAAGAACTGCAGGGTTTAGATGAAAATTTATCTCTTTTTTTGTTACCAGTGGTACTACCACATTTCTTCCATAGTAGAACTCAATGTGGTATAAACTGGGATTCCAAAGAGTTATCCCATCCAGTAACCAATCAAATCAAATCTGTTTCATGTCCATGAAGTTGTTTTGTCATCATGTGCTTTCAGATCATGCCCCATGGAAGGATGATGTAATAGCAGGGGCAGGAAATCTGTGGCCCTCTGGAGGTTGATGACCCATTGTATTTCATCATTGGCCAGGCTGATTAAGCTTCACAAGAATTTAAATTCCATAACACTTGGTGAGCCACAAGTTTACAGCTCTGGTATATAGATTGCATTCGCACACTTGCCTTCATGGCTGCTTATTGCCACCACCAATTTTGTTTTGACCAACTCAGCTCACACTAAGGGCACTAGTTCCCTATCCTGCCCTCCTGATTCTATTTCTCATACCATTACCACCATGTCTGGTGCTTCTGTTGCCATGACTAGTTTCTTCTAATGTCTGATCAACTCTTTAGAACATCAGCTGCTTCTGGTTCAGCAATGGTATATATGCATATTACCAAACCCATGGCCTTCAGAGGGAATAGGAGGATGGAAGATGTGTGTGATGGCAGTAGTTTAACAAGGTGCATGTTTTTGTCTTCAAATCACCTTCCCACACATGTAATGAGTGTTGGAGAGAGGCAACAGTAGAAGATTGTGGACATGCATCCACTACAAATTTAAATTGGGGTTAAATTCACAAGGCATCCCTTCAGGAATATGAGAAATGCAGTTTTGGAAAGGGGCAAAGAATTGTCTGTCCTGTATCCAGAGCACCCTTGCAAAACTACATTTCCCAGGGCACTTCTGGGAAAGCCATAACAATCAACTCCCATTTTAAGCTGCTTCCATGTGCAATGTAGACATATTCTCAGCATGTTTTAGGCTCCCTAAAGCATTTCTTCTTGAGTTTTACTTTTATTTTTTATATGAGTAATTCATGATCTGTACCACAATCAGCACCTGGTTTAGTCCTGGCTACCAATATGTCGTTTCACCATCTTTTACTTCCAGTTATATAATCTATTTGGTTTTTGTGTTGACCATCTGGTGATGTCCATATGTATAACCTTTTCTCTAGTTGTATGAAAAATGTGTTTGCAATGAGTAGGTTGTTGGCTTCACAAAAATCTATCAGATGTTCACCTGCTTCATTTCTCTGGCCTAATCTGAATCTGCCTACTGTTTTTGTTTCTTCTTTGCTTCCAACTTTTGTGTAAGCCTGCCTTTGCACTTTCTATCTAATGATCAGCTTGACATCCTGTGCTTATGTGTCATCAATTTCTTCCTGTACTTCTTCACAAAATCTATCAATCTCTTCCTGTTCTGCCTCAGTTGTTGGTGCGTATACTTGAATTATGGTCATATTCATAGGCTTCCCATGGAACCTTATTGAGATTATTCAGTCTGATTTTGCATTATATCCTTTGACTGCTTTTGTAACACCTTTTCTTAGTATGAAAGTCACCCCATTTTTTCTTGTCTTTTCATTCCCTGTGTGGTTGTCTGATTCAAAGCAGCCCATTCCTGTCCATTTTAACTCTCTCACCATTATTGCTATGTTCAAACATTCCAGTTCCATTTTCACTATGTCTGGTTTCCTTTGGCTCATGCTTCTCATATTCCATGTCCCTATTTTATGTATGATGCTACTTCTGATGGGATTTGTCTTTCTGAGAGTGTTTGCTACTTGCTTCATCATTTTGACTGCCCTTAGCTGTTCTTGCAAGTGTGTTTTCCTTTAATTTCTATCTGTCTCTCTGTTAGTGCTCTTGTCCTGCCTGTGTAACACTTTTGCTGTCTCATCATAGGGTTTTTTAGGTGGGGGGGGGTTATACAAGGAGGACCACCTACACCTCCCTGTGTGCAGTGCTAATAAGTGTTAGCTACTGCTGTTCTTTCACTTTAGTGATATCCACCACCACTATTGCTGCTGCTCAGTAGTTGTTTTCCTATGTCACCCCCCCCCCCCAATTAATGCTGAATTGATCATTTCCCTACCCTTCTCCTTCCACCTTCCTTTCCCTTCCCTCCTCATGTCCTTCTTTAATTTAGTCTCTCATCTGTCTTCAGGCCCTTGTTCAGGACATAATAAAAGAGAAATGCACAAAGACACTGCCAAAAGATGAAAGGAAAATTAAAAAAAAAACATGGATGACAGATAAAATACTACAAGTAATAAAAGAAAGAAGAGAAGCAAAACAAAAAGAAGATAGGAATAAACTAAGAACCATTAACATGACAGTAAAAAGGTTAATGTGCAAAGATAAGGAAAATTACTACAATGACTAATGCAGAGAAATCGAAGCAACAACAAAAAGGGAAGAATAAGAGACCTATTCCATAAGATTCGAGAAATAAAAGGAAAGTTCAAATCAAGTACTGGGATGCTCTATGACAATAAAAGTAACATAATTCAAGATCAGGAATGAATGAAAAGATATTGAATGCAATACACAGAAGAGTTATATAAAAGAGATAACAACATGAAGGACACATGGAATAGTCATGTGAAGATGAACCCCAAATTCAAAAAACTGAGGTGTAAGCTGCAATAAAAGAAATGACAAAAAAAAAAAGTCTCCAGGAACAAATGATATTCCAATATAACTGTTGCAATCCACATTGACAGAGTCAACTCTAGCGCTAACCAACATATGTCAACAGATATGGAAAACAAAACGATGGCCAACAGATTGGAAAAGATCAATATACATCCCCATCCACAAAAAAAGGAGACACAAGAGACTGCGGCAACTATAGAACCATAGCACTGATCTCCCATGCAAGCAAAATTATGCTCAAAATACTGCAACATAAACTCCAACCATACATGGAGAGAGAAATCCCATAGGTCCAAGCAGGGTTCAGGAAAGGGAGAGGTACTAAGGAGCCATTGCAAACACATGAAGGCTAATGGAGTACAGCAGGGAGTTCCAAAAGAAAATCAGCATGTGTTTTATAGACTATAGCAAAACCTTTGATTGCATAGATCATGAAAGGCTATGGAACGCCTCAAAGACATGGGAGTGCCAACACATCTGATAGTCCTGATGAGGAATCTGTACTCAGGACAAGAGGCTATTGTTAGAACAGAACATGAAGAAACAGAATGGTTCCCAATTGGCAAAGGAATCAGACAAGGCTGCATCCTATCACCCTACCTGTTCAACTTATATACAGAACATATTGTAAAGAAAGCAGGCTTGGACGCAGAAGAGGGAAGAGTGAAAATAGGAGGAAGACATATCAATAATCTGAGATATGCTGATAATACCATAATACTAGCAGAAAACCTCACAGACCTGGAACAACTACTAAGGAAGATCAAAGAAGAAAGTGCAAAGGCAGGCTTACTGTTGAACATAAAGAAAACAAAAATAATGACCACAGAGAACTTACATGCATTCAAACTAGACAATTTGGAAATAGAAATAGTAAAAGAGTTCTCATACCTGGGATCAAACATCCAGGAAATCAGAAGAAGATTAAGAATGGGGAGGGTGGCTATGAAGGAACTGACATACAACTCAGCACAAAAGTTAGAATCATACAAGCTATTGTATTCCCTATTACCATGTATGGATGTGAGAGCTGGACAGTTAAGAAAGATGATAGGAGAAAAATCAACTCAAGGGGGATGAAGACGGGCGGCTATGGGCCGCCCTGGGCCACCTTGGGAAGCAGTGGATTGGGGCCAAGGCTGCCCCATGCCTCGGCCCCAATCCTCCCTTTCACCGCCTGGGAAAGGAGTGCTAAAATAGCACTCCTTCCACAAGCTGCGAAAAGGGCACCTGAATACCTGCCACACGGCTCTTCTGTGCCTCTTCTGGCTCAGTGTGTCCAACGCTGAGCCGGAAGGATGTAATTGGAGCGCCCATCATGTGGAAGGGTGGGCACTCCAATTACGTCCTCAGGAAGGAGTTGGGGCACCCAGCGTGAGGCTGCCCCTCCCCTTCCTTGCCTCCAAGATGGCACAAAGCTCCGTCTGCAAAGGGAGACATTTGAGATGTGGTGCTGGAGAAGAGTGTCAAGGATTCCATGGACAGCCAAAAACACAAACAAATGAGTCCTACAGCAGATCAAACCAGAAATATCAGTAGAAGCTAAGATGACAAAACTTAGACTGTCGTACTTTGGACACATCATAAGAAGGCATGAACCATTGGAAAAAAGAATAATGTTAGGAAAGGTAGAAGGAAGTAGAAAGAGAGAAAGGCCACATGTTAGATGGATGGACTTTTTAAAGGAGACCATGAATATGAGTTTGCAGGAGCTGGGCAGAGCAGTAGAGGACAGGGGAGTCTGGAGATGTCTCATCAGCAGGGTTGCCGTGGGTTGAGTTTGATGGTAAGGCAGTTAACAACAACAAAAGTACTTCTTGTCACATTCCTAGAACAGCTTTTAGGGTGACATGGAAAACCATTGCACCAAATACAGCACAAAGTCCATTGTTCAGAGGTTACAGTGTTCCCTTCCACCTTTGAAGTTTGGAGAGACTAGTAACCAAAAATATTTGAAAATCTAGCATGGGCTTGTCTGCCATTAGACTCGTCTGGAATCTTGGCCAGAATCAAGAAACAGATCCACACTAAATTGTACAGCTGGATGAGAAAAATTAGTTGGCTAAGGTTACCCAACAGGTAAGAGAACAGCTGTATATCATTGCTGATACTGAATTGCACTCCTATGAAATCACTGGGTCACTCTGACTTGCTGTTCCATGAAAACAAGGCATGTCCCAAGGGAACTGCTTGCATCCAGGAACCTCAAGACTCCTAAAATATAATTAGCAAAACTAGCATCTCCCTCTTTGGATTCATCCATAAAACTCCAGTCCTCTTCCTGCCTTCTACCATTTTTTATTTGGATTACAAAGTTGTCCAACACACAGCAATTTACTTTGGAATGCACAAAGAAAAATGAGAGATCTAAATTTACTTCTGTTGTAATTTCCGAACAGATTCATTTCCTGCTATTTCCTTTTGTTTTTGATTTCTCTCATTGTGCTCACATTATGACTCAGGATCAGAGATAGCTGATAAAATCTATCACTTACCATGCATTAAAGAGCCAAAGCAATAACACTCTGCTTGTCAGTAAGTCATCTTAAGTCAGCATTTTTTTCAATTGTCACACACTTGGATGCTTTTTAGGTGCATCCTGTGAATTATGCAGCTTCAAAACAAAACAAAACAAAATCAATGAAAATTCCAATGTGTTGTGGATTAGGATTTGGTTAAAACTAACATATAACCTACACTGCATGTTTTATAGTATGTTTTCTGACCCCAATGAGGAGGTAGGAAAGTAGATAAATAGATAGATAGATAGATAGATAGATAGATAGATAGATAGATAGATAGTGTGTGTGAGTGAGACAGTGAGACAGTGAAATGCCTCTGTGTGTATATGCATACATAATATGTGTACATGTATATGTGTGTGTGTTTGTGTCTCCAATATACAAAAATCTCAGGCTAGCATACAGTAAGATCAATTTGAAGAGTTTAAAACAACAAAAATAATTTTAAAGGGCTAAAAGCAAATCATTTAACAACTTGAAGCAAGACATTTTCTTAAAAACAGTTTAAGAAAAATTAAACCCATTCATGTGTGCAGATTTTGTTGGAATCAATTAAGCCCCAAAAGCTTTCACAAAAAGCCTTTCCCCCCTCTTGATGCTGAAATGACACCAGTGTTGGCACCAGTCAGGCCTCTAGGGGGAGGGTTTCCCACAAAGGGGGTGCAGGAGGAGAGAAATCTGCCATCCCCAATCAAAGAGATTTAGATTGAGGTATGTATGAGGAATAGAGATCTTTTCATCCCCTCAATCTTTGCTTAGTGCTTCTGAACCTTAAACAGAGGTTTAAGCAGAGCTTCCCTTATAGGAGCAACAGAAAGCAAACACTGTGAAGTGACAAATATGTGGATGCACACTGTACACCACTTTTTGGTACAGTGGACCCTTCCCATCCCTACCTGATGGGATGGTACAAAGTGTGGACTACTATGCCCCAAATGTAGATAGTTGTGCCCCATATTATTCAATGGCAGCAACTTGTAAGTGAATGCATCAGTGCATCCATGTACATATGCCACCACTGAATAATATGGGATGTGACAATCCTTGGGCAGTCAAAGCTGCAAATTGCCAGCTACCATACATTAAGGGTGTATAATAGTTGAGATATGCCTTCTCAATTTCCTAGACTCACACTTGGAGTAAGATATGCTGAGGTCCTAAAACAGAGGTGGGAATCACATGACTCTCCAGATGTTATCGGACTGCGATTTCTACAAGTTCCAGCCAGAGTAACCACGAGGAAAGTTGGGAGTGAGAATACAACATCTGAAGGGCCATGTAGTCCCCATTGCTGTCCTAAACTATATTAAGTTCAAAAAGCCCAATGGCATCCCAATAATGCTTTTAAATCCCACATAAGCTGAGATGCTAAGACAGCAGTGAGAATCATATGGCCTTCCAGATGCGATTAGATTGTAACTCCCAGCATTCATTACCATTGACTGGGCTTATTAAGGCTGCTGGGATTTGTAGTGTAGCAACATTTGGAAGGCTGCATCATACCTGTTGCTGTTGTTTGTTGCTGTTGTTGTTGTTGTTGTGTGCCTTCAATCCATTTCTGAGTTATGGTGACCTAAGGCAACCCTGTCATACATTTTCCCCAAAGATCAGTTAGTGGGTTTACAGGGCTGAGCGGGGATTTGAACCCTGGTCTCACAGAACCTTAGTCCAGCTGTTAAACTACTACATCATGCTGGCTTGGATTGTTCTTAACCCTGCTATAAACTACAGGTTACTGAGGTCATGCACTGCTAGATCTATTTAAGTAATTTAGTTTTTACACATCCCAATATGTGCTGGACCGGCTCCATGCATCATGTACTAATGTGCATATCTGGGCATTGTTCATTGGCTTACAAACTTCCTGTATGTCCTGGTGCAATCCTCAGCTCAAAAACGTATCAAAATCCATTTAGCATTTTTTTTTTCTGAGAGAAAATATACTTAGAAATGCATATTGATGAGAGAAAATGTTTTCTAAATGTGTGATTAAATGATTAATATGAATTTGGGGACTTTTAAAATTTGACATTGCAAATATTTACCTGATATTTCTTTCAGAGGGTTCTGATCATATTCACTCAGTTTCCTTATACACCAGAAGTGGGTTTGTTTCACTGAGATTGCATGAATGTAGGCTATGCCATACCTCATCCAGGAGACACCACCCTGAGTCCTTGATGGGGTTTGGTTCTTGAAAGATCCCTCTGTTTACAACTTTCACAACCTCTGTGAAAGAAAGCCTAGATCACCTGTATTATCAGTGGTTATCAATGGAGAAGAGTGTGGAAGCAGTTGAAATGCTTGGCTCTGATCTGTGAAATTCAACAAGCAGGAAAGCAGCATGTTAGTGCTGGATCCTTTGGAAGTGTAAGGTGGCTGGAGTCTGGCAAAACCATAGGGGCTCTCAATTTGGTCATCTGTTTATTTGCCTCCTTTTTGCAGCCAACACCAGGATGCCACTGAAGCGGTTGGGGCTGAACAAACATTGTCCAGTGCTGCCATCATTTTTCAACTTTACTGCTATGGGACTATGCAGGATTATAAACATGTTGAGTTTTCCCTTATGCACCCTCTTAATGATGACAATAAATCACGAATTTTGACTTTTAAGGAATTCTTTTCCTGCTTATAACTTGTTGTGGAAATATTGGATAGTACTAGAGGAATAAAACAAAAGCTAATTTAGGAGAAGCTCCAGTATTTAAATCTTAATTAGTCATCATTCTTTGGTATCTTTGAATATATCTCTATTCTGGAATACTTCTGTCATATCCAGAATTAGAATTCTAATAAACATTCCTTGTCTGTTTTTATTAAATTCACAGCCTGACATTGGTATGGGTTCTCTGTTTTTATAAATTTTAGTGATGTAAATTGAATTATTTTGAAGACATTTGCATATTAGATACAATACCCTTTGATTCATATCAATGCAGGTGAAGAAGGCAGAAGCCAAAATGTTTTGCTATAAGTCTTTAGCATATCTGTTGTGTAAGTCTTTCTTATCTATCTTTAAAAATAAAGAAAGATCTAAATATAAGAGGTTATAAATAGAGAGACAGTAATTATTGTTCATGGGAGCAACCAGGAATTACATTCATATGATATCAGTATGCAAGATTTCATGAACCTGGAGTCTTCCAGATGTGTTGAACTAGAACTGGCAGGTATTAGGTATCAGGATGGGAAAAATGTAGGCTGCATCTGCACTGCAGAAATAATGTAGTTTGACACTGCTTTAACTATTATGGTTTTAACTGTCAGTTTTGGTTTGTCCTAGACCCTGAGGTTTCCAAACCTGAGACTTAAGGATGGTCCTTGGTGATACCATTAAGCGTTATGCATTGAATACCAAGCAAAGTTGCTCACAACATGTTAATCATGCTTAGTGAGATATTTAGCCTTCTCTATCAGAGAGCTCTAGTGCCACAACAAACTACAAATCCCAAGATTCCATAGCATTTTTAACCATGGCAGCTGCAGCTGTAGTATGTTAGAGAGAAGACAGTCTCACTGAAGAGACAGGAGACTGTGGCAAATGAAAAAGACTTTTAGGAATGTAGCTACCATGAAGAGGCAAAATGAGGATATTTCCACCCCAATTTAGAATTCTGTCTCCTAAAGAAATTTTCCTTCAGTCCCCAAATTTCTATCATTGCAATAAAACATCAGTTGAGAATTAGGAACTACAGTTTAGTCATCCAAAGAAAAGGGGCAGGCAAAGTTCCCAAGGGAATGAGAACAGAGCAAATATGCATGTTCTAGGAGTGAAAATTCATTGTGACACTCTCTGCAATGCTTGAAATGCTCATGAATGGAGGAAAATTTCATGAGCAAGGGCAATACTCTGTTGCTCCCCCAGTTGCTAAACCCCAGATTCACCCAGGTAATATCTTGTATCTGTGTACTGGAGAATGTTCACTTCATATTTGTTAGTCTTCTTTCATGAGGTCTAACAACTTGCTATTCCTCTCCTTAGATCCTGAAACTATGGAAGTATCAAGATAATGGATGAGATGGTACATGGTTTTTTCACTTCAAATATATCAGACTTATTTAGATGTAAGTTTCAGATCTGTATGAACATTTTTTTAATTTACCTTGGCATGTCACTACTTGATTTTTATTACATATATCAATAACTGTGTTTGATACCAAGATTAGGGATTGTTACTAGTTACAGTGAACTACAAGTTGCTTATAAAACAACAAAGTTAAGCAGAAAACGCGGAAAATTTGCTGATACACACACACACACACACACACACACACACACACATGGGAAAAATATAGTCAAATGCTTTCTGAATCATATACTAGAGCTAGAGGATTCCAGAGATCATAAATCCTCATTCTGTGAGTAGATGTACAGTGCTAATTCTGTATACTCTTACTGGGGAATAAACCCCATTGGAGACAATGAAACTTACTTTAAGTAAACATACAAAGGTTCATGTTGCACATCTTCCTGCCAAAGTATACTATCTAAATAATGGAAATGATTGGTTTCTGTTCTGAATTATTATGGCTTAAGATATTGCATGACCTTGTTGCATATGAATCTGCTTGGGTGACAATTAATGTTGTAAGAAAAAAATTGAGACACTTTGGGTGTGAGAAGAAAATTCAATCTGTCAGAGATATCTTGAGAAAGGGAATTATCAATATAGGACATCATTGAGTACAGTGATCCCTCTTTAATTGCTCTGGCTATAGAATTCTGGGAACTGTAGTTTTGTGAAGTACTTTGAATTTATTAGAGAACTCAATCATACCTACTCCTATGTAGCACTGGAGGAGCTCTCTAGCAAAGAATTCTAAGTAACTGCCATGAAACTACAAATCCCAGAATTCTGTAAAGTGGTGCCATGATAGTTAAAATGGTATACTGTTGTAACTGAATAAAGTGGATGATCTAATGTTTACTGGAGCTATATTGTATTTGGTACCTTTTCTCACATGCATGCTTTCATTTTTATTTCCCACTACCTTTTGATACTACATGTTCAATGAACAGATTTTGTTTTCATGTTCAGAGTCTAGCTTATCACAAAGAACAGAGACATTTGTAGGTAAATTTCAGTGGTTGCTGGTGACCATAATAATAATAATAATAATAATAATAATAATAATAATAATTTCTATCCCACCCCTCTGTCAAACAATTGGAGCAGCTTACAACAATCAAAATTCCATACAAAAACCCAGAATAAACATCCCACCCCCCTTAAAAAAGTATTAAACCAGACATCCATTAAAAATAATACATAAAACAACACAAGATAAAAATAAAGTAACTGGAGAGACCATAGACGAGTTGGAGCAGTGACAAGAACTAAAGGTGGACGAGGTAGATCCAGGTAAGCTCCTGATAAACTCCTAAGGCTGGGAATCTAGTCAAGGAAGGCCTGCCGAAAGAGATCCATCTTCACAGCCTTTTTGAAGCTGCTTAGGGTTGTAATCTGATGGATCTCATCCAGCAGGCCATTCCATAGTCTGGGGGCAATTACCAAAAATGCCCTCTGGGAGGTTGTAGACAGCTTTGCTTTCACTGGCTGCAACAAATTCCTTCCAGAGGACTGGGGTGTGCGGGGAGGATTATATGGGAGGAGGCGGTGCCGAAGATAGGTTGGACCCAAACCATTTAGGGCTTTAAAGGTCATAACCAACACCTTATGCTGGGACCAGAAACTTATAGGCAGCCAGTGAAGAGACTTCAATATCGGTGTTATTTGGTCTCTCATAGATGTCCCCGAGACTACTCTGTCTGCCATGTTCTGTACCAACTGAAATTTCTGTACCAAGCACAAGGGTAGCCCCATATACAGTGCATTGCAGAAATTCAGACGAGAGGTTACCAGCGCGTGCACCACAGTCTCAAGATCCCTTACTTCCAGGAAAGGGCGCAGCTGGTGTATCATCCGGAGCTGATAACAGGCACTCCTGACTGTTGCATTCACCTCATTGATCATCAGGAGTGATGAGTCCAGGAGCACCCCCAGACTGCAAACACAATCCTTAACAGAGAGTGTGACCCTGTCCAGGACTGGAGGTTGCAACCCAATTCCTGGTTTTGGGGCTGCTACTGTGAGTACCTCCAATTTTTTTTGGATTCAATCTCAATCTGTTTTTCCTCATCCAGCCCATTACTGTCTTAAGATAGTCATTGAGAAGAGTGATGCCATTGGGATTCAAGGCCGATGATCGAGACATGGAGAAATAGATCTGGGTGTCATCAGAGTACTGATAACACCCAGCCCCATGTCAGTGGGGTGGTGGATCCACGTAGGATTTAGCCAGAAAGGGCTCTGGACCCTATGCCCCAAATAGGTCCAACACTCTGGATCACCTTTTAAAGCTTGGGTCAAATTTCAGAATGGATTCACCACATGGAAACAATCAGTCACCATTTTGGTGTATTTGGAGTGGTAGATTTTGCCTAAAAATTTGGAGGTTCTATGTGAATCGTGGAAGCCTCTCTTCTTGTTATTATCTTGTTGCCTGCAGAGGCCTCTGGAAGTGTTGCTTGCCATTGATATAACCGGTGCATGCTTACATGAAGAATCCTCCAATAGAATGTAACCTACATTGTATTGGTTAGTTAGTTTCTAAAACATCTTCAAAGAATGAAAGCAATAAGAAAGGCCTGTGTTAATGCCATCAGCACAGCCTTAATGCTTCTGCACATTCCTAGGACACGTGTGTCCTATTTTATAGCCCTTTATGGTACAGTGGTTTGAACATTGGACTATGATACTGGAGACCACAGTTCAAATCCCCTCTCAGCAGGGAAACTCACTCTCTTAGGGCCTCTGCAGACGGGCCCTTTGTGGTGTGTTGGAGGCAAGGAAGGGGAGGGTCAGACAGATGCTGGGTGCCCCATCCCCTTCCTGAGGACATCATCGGAGCGATGGTTCATCCACACGACGGGTACTCTGATGACATCCTTCCAGCTCAGCGTCCGCACATGCTGAGCCAGAAGAGATGCCAAAGAGGTGTGCCACACCTTTTGTGGCACCCCTTTTGCATTGCCCCTTTTGTGGCTTGTGGAAGGAGTACTATTTTAGTGCTTCTTTTGCAGGCGGCAAAAGGAAGGATCAGGGCTGAGGTGTCTGGCAGCCTTGGCTGCCCGTCTTCATCCCCTCTTAGTTTTAGTGGAAGGCAAAGGCAAGCCCCCTCTGAACAAATCTGGTCAAGAAAGCCCCATGGTAGGCTTGTCTTAGGGTCATCATAAGTCAGAAATGACTTAAAGCCACACAACAACAACAACAACAACAACAACAACAACAATTGAAGCACTTGTAAGAAAATACTTTTGTATTCTAAAGTATCCTCTGTTTGAAGGGCTGTCCAGTCCAGGTATGATTCAGAGATAAAGAACCAGAGGAAAGGAGATCAGAACTGGAATTTGCACCTGGACAGCAGAGTGAGCAGGCAGACAAATCACTTTGGGCCCCTTCACACTATATAATTATAGTGCTATAATTCTACTAACTACCATGGCAACATGCTAGTAGTTGTAGTGTGGTGAAGCACTAGAGCTCTCCAGCTGAAAAATTTAGATACCCTTCCCTAAATCTGCAAGTCTCAGCATTCCATAGGATATTGGCAATTAAACTGGAATCCTAGTGCTGTAAGTGGGTAATATGAAAGGGCCCCAGTTCTTTGTTTTCCCTACTATGGTATGATATATTGCTTCCTATTTAAAGAATAGTTATTATTTCCAAATTTTCATGTATATACATGAAAACCTATGCAAACGTTATGCAAATCTGCACCCTTATTTCTGGTGATGCATTTCCTCTTTTATGACTATGTAGAATACAAGGTGTTGTAGGCTATATTTCAGAGGAAGGAGCTGGCAAAACAACTTCTGTGGATTACTTGCCTTAAAAAAAATCTATAAAATTTATGGGGTCATAAGAATTCAACAAGTGACTTGTAGGCATACATACACACACAGTCATCCTAACTGCACAACCAAATTTATGCAGCCAATTGAGAGCTAGGGATCTGGTGTATAGAACTATCCAGGATCCTATTTGCACCTCCACAATGCATGGTGTGGCAGGCCTAATATAATAGTTGAATTGCATATAGACTCCATATCCACATACTGGCTCCCAGGAGCCTCTTCATAGGTTTAACATAGCTTATGTGACAAGAGAGTTTTTACAGAAAGAGGTGGTGCTGGTGGCAGATTATAAAAACGAGTGTCTCCAAAAATTCACAGTATATTTCAACCATCATGGAATTTCTACCCTGCACCCCTCAATTTCCAGAATTATGCACGGAATCTAATTTATTATATTTAGACTTATATTTAGACCTTTGCTACTAGGTGATGTAGGTTGAATTCTGTCTTTCCCTCCATGTTTCTTGTACTGAAGGTAAGGATAGACACCATCTTTCTAAGAAACACAGTATTCTTAACTGATACTTTAAAAAAACTTTCATCAAAATATTTTAGATATTTACAGTAACTCCCAACTTTTACTTTGATTTGCAGTGAAATTACAATTTCAGTGGCAGGCACTAAAATCCTCTCACTTCTGAGAGTTTACCTCTAAACAATGAGAAAATAATAAGAATCAATGCCATCAGTGGGAAGAGGAATAATCAGATTAGCTCAATCTATATTTTGTTTAACATTGTGAAAGCCATTTTGGGGAGTAGCATAGTGGTGGAGGTTATGTGGGCTGACCAGACAAATTGACCCTTCATGTTGTATGAGATTTAAGGTTCTATCCTCTTTCTATTGAGATTTAAGTTTGCCTTCTGCTTAGGAGATGCCTAGAGGTATTTCCTTCTTTTGTAATTTTGCAGGTGACCAAGAATCACAGAGCCAACAGCATAAAGGAAGTCATCCTTATCATAGCAGAAGCAACCTACAAGAGGCAAGGCCTCACAGAATTACCAAATAAATATGGACAAACAGCACTAAATCAGAATTTCTAGCTTTGTCAGCTTGCTTTAGCAAACAGAAGACATTTGAACAGCTGCTGGATGGGGCCTACCCTCATGTTTGGTAAACAGAAAGAGTGAAGGGTATGATAATTAGGCACAGTTAGGATATCTTAGGGGTGCTAACTTGTAAGATAAATACAAAAAGCTCCCACTAAGAGTTGATGTTGCTATGCCTGGAACTATTCCAAATGCAACATGTCAAATGATACAGACCTGAGAACATGTCTTTATAGAACTTAAACTTATAATGGTGGCTGAATTGTTGGGAGAGAGCCTGTAAGCAGGGTTCAATCTGTGCAAGTGATGAAGGACAGGCAAATAGGGGGGAAATTAAAGAACATTAGAAATTATTCCAAAATGAGAGAACCAAAAGAAAGCTCAAGACAAGGATGGCTAGACTGTTATGAATGGTCATACAAAAAAAAAAAGGCATCAAGCATGTCTGGAGGAGGGCGCATGGCATGGCGCATGGCGTCAGGACGACCTTCTGGCACAGCATTTTGATGTGCTGCGCTGGAAGAGGTGCTAAAGAGCCACATGCTCTTTTCAGGGTGGCAAAAGGGAGGATTGGGGCTGCAGCATGCAGCAGTAGCAGCCCCAATCTTCTTCTTCCTGGGGTGGCCTAAAGCCACCCATCTGCAGCCCCCTAAGTTGTCTTGGAGTATGGTGGACTCTCCTCCTTTGGAGGATTTTAAACAGAAGTTGGATAGCCATCTGTCAGGAGTGCTTTGATTGTGTATTTCTGCATAGCAAAGGGTTCTGAATGACCCTTGTGTCTCTCCAGCTCTGTAATTCTATGAAAAACATGCCAGATAGTCTGGGGCATTAAAAGGGGGGGGCTTTGTGAGTAGCAACCTGAATTTCTGAAGAAGGCATGGAGCAGATTTCTGCTGCTCTCACATGTGTTGGTACATCCTGGTCAAGATCCAATAGCCAAAGTGTAAATCTCCACTGGCACACTTATAGAGTTCCCAGCTGTTCTTTTTCCTGGTTGTGCAGCTGCAGCTGAAGATGCTCAGATACATTCCTAAGGTGAGGAATATGTGTTGGATTAGGAAGTCTGGAATCCAAGAAGGGAGCCAGGAAAAATGTAGTTAAATCCTACCACTGGAAAGTACAAAGAACCACATATTCTCCTGGTGAGGTCCTTCTCTCTGTCCCACTACTCTCATAGGTACCTCTGGTGGGAACACAGGAGAGAGCCTTCTTGGTTATGACTCTCAGGGCCTCTACAGACTGGCCCAAAGGGCCAACCTGGAGGCTGATAGGGAGGGGCAGCCGCATGCCAGCTGCCCCAACCCCAAGCTGGTGGTGTCTTGATGGTGCACGTGGCATCAGGACATCAGTCCGGTGCAGTGTTTTGACATGCTGTGCCAGAAGGGGAGCCAAAGAGCTGCACGCTGGTGCTTAGGGCACCCTTTTGCCACCCTGAAAGGAGCGGCATTTTGCAGCTCTTTTTGGGATGGCAAAAAAGAGGATTGGGGCTGCAGCATGCAACAGCAGTAGCGTCCCCGATCTTCTGTTTCCTGGGGTGGCCTAGAGCCGCCCATCTGCAGCCCCCTTCAGTCTCTGGAGCTCCCTTGTTAGGTGAGACTTTTATTCTTCATGCTATCCTTCTGAAAGTAGGAGAAGATCTTTTAGGCCTTTGATGAGAGGGAAAAGGGTCTTTCATAATGTACTATACAGTTTATAGGCTATTTTTTCTTTTTAATGGTCTTACTTTTAACTGTTTTTAATGCTATTGTTTGTTTAATTGTATTTTTAATTTTTGCATGATATGAACTTTAATGTTGTATCTGACACTGGTAGTGGGCAAGCTGCCTTAATTCCTGGACTGGGAAGAAGGCAGGAAATAATAATTATAATGATAATAATAGGCAACTATTTCACAGTACTATGGACTGTGTCTTCCATTGCCCCAAAGATTAGATTATTGTGGGTTTGGGGTGATCAAGATATTAGAAGGAGAGGGAGATGGTCTTTTACATTGGATGTAGAGTAAACAATGAGATCCAGCATAGTGTAGTGGTTTGAGAATTGGACTATTGAAGACCAGGGTTTGAATTCCAGCTCAGCCATGTAAACTTAATGGGTAACCTTGGACAAGTCACATTCTCTCAGCCTCAGAAGATGGCAATGGCAAACCTCCTCTGAAGAAACGTATAAAAAAACCTCAATGATAGGCTGGCCTTAGGGTTGCCATAAGTCAGAAATGACAAAGTCACACATAGGAGCAGCAGTGATATTTATCGGAATTGCAGGGGGAAAAAGGTTTAGAAAAATGTTTACTGTGGGACAGCTGGGAATTGTAGGTAGATAATAGCACTGGAGAATTTCAGATCTGTTTTTTTTTTAGTTCATAAGATATGTTTGTAATAGAGTGTGCAAATGGAGCCTCTATTTGAAGCCTTGACTTTTGTCCCTCACAGAGACAGACGTGGTCTGTGAGAGTAATGAAGCAGGATGGAGGTCCATGATGAGAGAGTGCCAGCAAAAGAACAGGGCCTGCAATAGCCAGTGAACAGAGATTGGGATTCTATCAGAAAGAACCCAGGGCCAACCTCAGTAGAACAGACTACATAGGAAAGTAATTTTACCACAAGCAGATCAAGATGCTGTGTGAGTGTAATAGTAGAGCAATCCTCTACCCTGACCCCTGTTTTGGCTTTATGAAAACTTAATTGGACACTACTACTTCATGGTACAGTCTCTTCTACTAGGCAATCAACCACTTGTTTCTTCCTCATTGGAGTGGCTTTGCTTCTTCCCAGAGAGAGGAAAGCAGCAGCCTGTTTACTGGAACTGATCTGGTTTTGGCTCCTGCATCCATCCCTTGGCTCATTCAGGGGAGCAGGCGGGGGAATTTGGGAAGCTGGAAACTGGCACCTTTTTTGTATCTCCATGATCCCTGTTTATGTTTCTATCTCCATGATCCCTGTTTATTGTGGGTGCTGAACTCAGTGCCAACCACAATAACTAACCTCTTTCCTTTCCCATTCCCACTCTGTTCATGCCTGTTTGGTTATTGGGGGTGGAGGGCTGGGGAGTTGTCTTTCCCAGAAGTAGTGCCAAGATGATTCCAGGAAGCTGCTGGTGCAACGTTGTAACTGAATCCCTTGGGAATGGTTCCCATTAGATATTATACTCTCCTCTGTCCTTGACCTATGCAGAGTAGAAGGCTCCTTATTAACATGATCAAAACATCTTATGAGGGGGCAGTCATAAAAAGCTTTGCAGTGTATGTTGGCAGACTCACTTGGGAGGACAGTTCAAATTTCTGCCTGTTGCTTTATCAGTGTGAACTTTTCCCTGCACATTCCCACGCTTAGCGTGCTGAAGTATCTAAAACAAAGTTTTGCCATCTTCTTAGAAAGATGTTGAACTGAGACACACATATATTGATATTCTAGGCTCAAAATCATCTTGGCAGTCAATCTCTGATGAAAGCAGTGCATCTGATGCAATCTCTTTCTTCCACACTGCTCCTGAGGAACTCAGTTATACTAGCTGATTGTCGTACTTTTGTGTCCTTTTTAAATGTAAGCTCTCCCAATCACTTTACCATTGTTTAGCTCAATAAAGCTGTGGCTATATTCCCTCAATAAAGGCAACAGATTTTGGTCTGACTTAAAATGTCATCTAAACCACTTCACTTCACTCCTTGTATTTAAGTCAAACTGGTATCCTAGGGATTCAAGCTGTATAAATTCACAGATTTCCAGAGAACATTTTCATTGTATTTACAACAGATTTACTTTTTACTTAGAAACTTTACTTAGAAACTCTGTGATGTAATAGAGAGGCTGACAAGACTCATCAAGCCCACTGACCATTACCCTTTCCTTTTGGTCCACATGGGAACTAATGGCACTGCAAGGCACCTTCAGGATATCACAAAGGATTATAAGGCTCTGGGTCAGAAGCTGAAGGACCTTGAGGGATAGGTTGTCATTTTGTTTCTTCTTCCATTTGAAACACATGGCCCAGGAAGAAAGAGGAGAGTAGTAGAGGTGAACAACTGGCTTCATGGATGGTGATGCTAGGAATGATTTGGTTCATTGGACTATGGTCATGAAGAGGGACTTCTGGCATCCCATAACACTACGCAGGAACATTTTTGTTAAAAGGTTCACAAACCTGATCAGGAGGGCTTTAAACTGAGTTATGTGGGGAAGAGAGACAATATTTTTGAGGGCAGGAGTTCATCAAGTGCTGGAGATTAGCCTAAATTTTATAGTGAGAACTAGGTGAATAGTACAAGAACCCAACAGTGGGAGGAGAAAAAACTTAAATAAGTAGCTACGGGAAATGACCCATGGTCTTAGATGTCTCTACATTAATGCATAGAGCATGGGAAATCAAAAAAGAGATGAACTTGAACTCTTAACACAGCTAAGCAAATATGATATAATAGGCATCACTAAAACCTGGTGGGATGAGTCTCATGATTAGAATGTAATAATAGAGGGGCATGACCTATTTCAGAAAAATAGATCAAACAAGAAAGGAAAGGACATTCAGGGGTAGCTGTGTTGACCATTTAGCAAATTCAAACAAAAATCTATCAGTAACACCTTTATTGGCCAACCAAAATGCAAAATATAGTTTTTGCAAGCTTTCAAAGCTCCATGGGCTTCTTCATCAGGCAAGATGTTACAAACCAAACAGGAGTAAAACAATTGGAGTTGTTAGTCAGATGCCTACATGTTGTTTCAGTCGAGTTAAGATGGTATATGGTGGGGAGGATATCTTTTACAGGCTGGCTCCTCCTTTTCTTGACCATGTGCCTATAGGGAGATTTTCCAAATCCAGGAAATTTAAAATCCATTTGCATATCAACAGGGACCCTTGTGGTCAGAATACTACAAGAAAAGGGAGTTGATTGATGAGAGTTTCTTAAAACACAATTTCAAATGGTTCCAGTGAGGAGGAAAAATGGGAGGTGTCTAAAGAAACCAGTGCCGGTGTCTAAACTTTTAATTGAGCTAAGATTTAAAAGGAATGTGTACATGAAATGGAAAAGGGGGAAATCACCAAACAATTCAAATGAATAGCCAGCATATGTAGGGAGAAAGTCAGAAAAGTGAAGACACAGAATGAACTCAGATTAGGTAGAAAGGTTAAAAATAATAAAAGGGGAGTTATTTATTTATTTATTCATTATGTCCCTAGTAAAAGAAAGAACAGGGAGATGGTAGGGCCACACTGCATGTGAAACTTGGTGAAATTCTGACAGAGAAAAGGCAGAATTGCTCAACACATTCTTTGCCCCAGTCTTCTCCCAAAAGGAAAACAATGCTCAGTCTATGGAAAATGGAGCAGATGATGCAATAGGGGAAATCCAGCACAGAATAGATAAAAAAGCAGTATAGGAATACCTGGCTAGTTTAAATGAATTCAAGTCTCCAGGTCAGAAGAACTACACCCAAGGATATTAAAAGAACTGGCAGACATAGGGGCTATAGAGATGGGCAAAAAGAGGTGCTTTCAGGCTGACTTGAAGGTGTGGTGTTCAGATGACACATGCATAAAAACTGGCAGGAAAGTGCCCTCTAGGTGCTGTATGCTGGGAAAAGCCACTTCAAAAAGGAGCAGCTTTTTTCTGCTTCTTCCACAAAGATGCGCACCTTCACACATGCATATGTATGTAGTGACACTGGTGCCCTAGAAAAAGGGAACTGGAGCTCTAAAACAGCCGTATAAATGCACCACCGTGCCTGCAGTGGAAAATGAGCCGGCGATCTAGAGCATGCGTTCTACGATGCAGGATTTAATTTAAAGCATCCTATGATTCCAGGTATAGATGCAGTGGTGCAGATGTACTTTAATATTAGTACCTTAACCCTAACCCTAATTGTAACCTATGCATGTGCCCTAGCAACTGTTCTCTATTATGACAATAAATGCATTCTGTCACATGTACACTTACTGTCAACATCACAGTAGTTTGCATGAAAGAGGCTTTTGTGACCTCTTCTGTGCAGGTGTGCATAAGACTTGCACATCACTTCCTGCCATGATGGGGGGGGGGCTCCTAGAGTAACATTTGTCTATGTGTTCTATTGACCATGTCCCTTGCATGACCACCAGCTACATGTATCAAGTCTGTCCACACAAACCCTCCTTGCATGTACTCTCCCCTCCACCCTGATCTATGTGGGACATGTTTTGTGGAGGACGACAGAGTAGGTTTACGACCTTGTTCCTCCTCCCCAAGGGTGGCACAATCAGACAGTGGCACCTGTCCACGGCACCCACTACTTGGGAGAAGCCGAGGTCAGCAAATCCTTGCATGATGTGTGGGTGTATGACAGGTCTTGTGCAGGTATCCAAATATGCTGAACATCAGTCACCTTTGTACAGACAAAATGACTGACTGTATGCCACCCTATGACATGTTCTGTGCATATGCGCAGGGATGCCAAACTTCAGTCATCTTTGTACACAGAGAGTGACAGACTGTATGTCACCCTATGATGTGTTCTCTGAAGGTGTGCAGGGATGTGTCCCTATGCACGTGCACATGCGTCTGAGAGAATGAAAAAAAAATTAAAGCAATGTGGTTGCTTCATCTCCCTTTGTGGCATTCTTGCAATATGGTTGGTGGGGCTACAATACAGCTTCAGAAAAGCCACATTGACTGCCCTCCAGTGCGGTTGCTCCATCTTCATTTAGGGCATCCTTGGGGCAGGATGAGAAAAAGTAGCTTCAGGTCACATTTTCCTGGCCATCTGCATCAGCCCATAATCTTAGAACTACCAACAAGAATTTTGGGGAATTCTTGGAGAACAGGAGATGTCCTAGCAGACTCAGGGAGGAGGGGGGAATGTTTACCATATCTTCAAAAATTGAAAAGAAGAGGACCCAAACAATTACCACCCAGTTAGCCTGGTATCAATACCAGGAAAGATTCTAGAGCAGATATTTAAACAGTTTGTAAGCACTTAGAAAGGAATGCCATGATCACTGAAAGTCAACATGGGTTTATCAAAAGCAAGTCATGCCGGACTAATATTTTCTTTTTTAAAAAATGGAGTTACGAACTTGGTTGATGAAGGGAATGCTGTGGGTGCATCATATCTTGCTTTCAATAAGGCCTCTGACAAGGTCACCCATAATATTCTTGCAAAGAAGTTAGTAAAATCTGGTTTAGATGATTCTACTGTTAGGTAGATTTGTAACTGGTTGACTAACCAAAAATAAAGGGGTGCTCAGCAATGGCTCCTCTTAATCCTGGAGGGGAGTGACTAGTGGAGTACCAAAAGTTCTGCTCTAGGACCAGTGCTCTTCAACATCTTTATCAATGATTTGGGCGCTTTGCAGACAGGCGGCCATGGGCCGCCCTGAGAAGTGGAGGATTGGGGCCAAGGCTGCCCCACACCTCTACTCCAATCCACCCTTCTGCTGGCCCTGGAAAGAGCGCTAAAATAGAGCTCCTTCCAGAGCAGGCAAAAGGGGCACCTGAAGAGATGCCGTGTATCTCTTCCATGTCTCTTCCAGCCCAGCATGTCCGAACACTGCACCAGAAGGATATCATCAGAGCGTTCGCTGTGTGCAATGGGGGGTGCTCTGATGATGTCCTCGGGAAAGGGGATGGGGCATCCAGCATCTGGCTGCCCCTCCCCTTCCCTGGCTCCAAGATGGCCCTTTGCGCCATCTACAGAGCCCCTTGGATGATGGAATAGATGGCATTCTTATCAAATTTGCAGATGACCGTAAATCAGGAGGGGTAGCTAATACCCCAAAGGAAATGATCAGAATACAAAATGGCTTTAACAGATTAGAAAGCTAGGCCAAAACTAATAAAATGAATTTCAACAGGAAGAAATGTAAGGTACTACACTTAGACAGAAAAAAATGAAATATATGGCTCTAGGATGAGTGACACCTGACTTGACAATAGTGCATGTAAATGAGATCTAGGAGTCTCTGTGGCTCACAAGCTGAACATGAGAATACAGTGTGATGTGGTAACTAAAAAAGCCAAGTCAATGCAATTCCAGGTGCATGAATAGGAGTATAGTGTCTGAATAGAGGGAAGTTATAGTGCCAATCTACTTTGGTCAGACATCACAGGGAGTTGGACTGGATGGCCCTTGAGGTCTCTTCCAACTCTGTGGTTCTATGATTCCATAGGGGCCAGGGTTTGATTCCCAGCTTGGCTATGGGAACTCACTGGGTGGTCTTGGCCAAGTCTTGCCAAGAAATTTTGCAAAGAAATTCTCCTGATAGGTTTACCTCATGGTCACCATAAGTCAGTATTAACTTGAAGGCACACAACAACAACAACAACAACAACGACATAGGGACCAGGGCAGCAGTAGGCATATTTTCTGTAGAGTAAGCTGGGGCCCTCCCAACCTGACACTCTCCAAAAAAGCTTGATTACAAGTCCCACCCATGCATGCATGCATGCATGCATTCATCTATCCATCATATATATATATATATATATATATATATATATATATATCCCATTTTCCCAGAAAGGAATTAAATCAAGGCAGCTCAGCATTCATAATGGGTACAGTCAATACATCTAGATCATATCCACAGTAGCATACCTTTGGCCTGGTAATACTGCCAACTGACTGTGAGATAGAATTAATTTTTTTGGAAAGAATTCCCTTATGGGAATCTCATTTCAGATATATTTTTTTTTACTAATTTTGGAAGGTTTTCAGGAAAGCTGATACAGAAAATTTATGAGACCCATGAGGCTCCCTCTTGCTTAACATAACCTACTGTTACTATGTAGTGTAGATATAAGAGTACTGAGTCTCCTTATAATTCAGTAGGTGGTGACAGGTTATGGGGTGGGAATTTCACGGAGTTCTGGACAGAGTGAATGGACAAAAGTCTAGGGACCGAGGTCTTGTAAACATCACAATCCTCAACGTAGAGTCAAGCTGCAACACTATGTCCTGTTCTGGGCACTACAATTAAAGAAGGATATTGACAAGTCAAATGGTATCCAAAGGAGGGTGACCAAAATAGTGAAAGGTCTAGAAACCATGTCCTGTGAGGAGAAGCAGTAAGTGGGGTATGTTTATCTGAAAAAGATATAGTTAAGAAGTGACATGTTAGTCATGCTTAAATACTTGAAAGGATGTCATATTGAAGATGGTGTAAGCTTGTTTTCTGCTGCTCCAGAGAGTAGAACACATAGATTCAGGCAGAAGCAAACTACTGCAGCCTCTCCTGCACCTCCACTCTCACTAGCTGATGACTAAACAAAGTGCAAACTACTTTTATACTTTAGTTTGCAGCAACTGAAGTAAACGGAGGATAAAAGGGGAAAGTACTAGGATAGAGAAACTGGGACATTTTGAAAGCAGCTGAAAAAGTGAGAGGATAAAGAATTAATCAGGACTGTCTCTGTTAAATCAGACAATTGGAGGATATGCCATCTAAACTAATTGGTTGTTCAAAGCAGAGAAAATACTTCTGGTTTATGAGGTGCTCCGCTTGCATGGAAATGCTCTGACATGCTTGAAGCTACTAAAAAGATTTTCTATTAAAGATGGAACAAAAATTAATTTGGTTTGCATTTTAATACTAACTGACCTAATTCACACTTTCTGAACGAATATATGAAGTAGAATGCAATTAGCCTTTTTGGTTTTTTGCACTTCTCCAAATTTTACAAATGCAATTTTCTGATCAAAAATGGCAAAATTTGTTTTAGAGAGAGGAACATAGAAAGAAAGAAAAACATATAAAGGAAATTTGCTTGCAGGATTGCTTGTTATAGGTGGCACAGTATACAAAAATGCATACATAAAAACCTTTATGTGGATCTTTAAAGTATATATAGGGCCTTTACAGACTGCCAGAAATAATGCAGATTGAGGCCACTTTAACTGTCCTGGCTCAGTGCTAGGGAATCATGGAAATTGTATTTTTTGGGGGGACATTGAGCCTTCTCTGTCAGAGAGCTTTGGTGCCACAATAAACTACAGTTACCATGATTCCCTAGCACTAAGCCAGGGCAATTAAAGTGGCCTCAATCTGCATTATTACTGGCAGTCTATAAAGGCCCTTATTTGCCAACTGGAGAAGAAATAGGCCAGAATGAGCCTGTGCTTGATAAAATTAGAATGTTAATGAAAATGAAATGAATGGCTGCATCCAAATCCAGTTTGCAAATGGCAACTATGGGCCTAAGTAGCCGGACGGCCAGGGAGTGCGGCTACCTCGGCCCCAATCTGCAGCTTCTCAGGCCCTGGAAGGAGTGCTAAAATAGCACTTCTTCCGCAAGACACCGAAGGTGCACCGCAAGAGGCATTGGGCACACCTTCAGTGTCTCTTCTGCCGCAGCGTGTGCGATCGCTGCGGCGGAAGTACGTCGTCGGAGTGCTGGTCATGTGGAGTGATGGGTGCTCCAATGACATGTTCAGGAAGGGGTTGGGGCACCCAGCATGAGGCTGCCCCTCCCCTTCCTTGCCTCCAAGATGGCGCAAAGCGCCGTCTGCTTCCCCCCATATTGCTTTCTTTAGTCCTTAGTTTTTAAGATAGCATTTCTTTTTTTTTTTACAAAAAGTTTATTGATTAAAAAACAAAGTCATACAAAACAACAATTTCAAATATATAAAAACACGACAATAACCAAAGAAAATTAACATATATAAAAGAAAATTGACATATAAAAAAGAGAAACTACCTAACTAACTTTAAATAATTACTCACATATATAACTAACATGTGTTATACACCATTCTTTTTCAATATAAGAACATCATTTATAAAAATAATAACATACAAAACGAAAAAGAAAAGAAAAAAAAAGGAAATTGTCAGGCTGCTATATAACATATAATAAAGCGACTTCCAAGTTTAGTACAGCTTGCCATTCAGCCAAATATATGAGACTTCTATACGCGTTACTATTAACTAAATAGAAAGTAA
>CM034701.1:133797527-133810467 GCA_020142125.1 Phrynosoma platyrhinos | reverse complement strand
TTGAATTTTCCTTTGATTTCCTGGATCTTGTGAAATAGATTTCTTGTTATTCCCTTTTTGCTGTTGTCTCCTATTTCTCTGCATTGGTTGTTGTAGTTATTTTCTTTATCTTTCTGCACAAGCCATTATACTGTTGCATTCATAATTCTTAGTTTGTTCTTATTTCCTTTTATTTTTCTTTTCTTCTTTTCTTTATTGTTTGTAGTGTTTTTTTCCTGTCATCAATGTTTTTTTTTCTCTTTAATTTTAATTTCAATTCAATCAGGTGCCCATTACATTATACAAATATAGTACTATGATTCTGCTTTAGCAATTCTCATCCAGTGAGCTCCTCTGGTGCCTCTACTCCGACTACAAACCTCAGGATTCCATAGAATTATGCCACAACATTTAAAGTGGAATCAAAGTGCTGTATTTGGGTAGTGTGAAAGTATGTCTAGACATCCTGGTGAGAAACCTGAAACCTGAAGGTTGAGCTGAGGACAACTGCAATAGTTCATCCTAACTTAAAACACACAAGCATGCACATGCACGTGATAGCTCAGTAAGTAAAAAATGGAGACAGTAAAACAAAACAGACAGCTACTCCATGTGCTAAAGAAGCAAGTCTTTTAGGATGTGATTCTGGGTGGGATGAAGCCAAGAGTTGTGGAATAAAAATAATTTTCAAGTATGCAAACTTGAAATGTGTCAAGAGTAATGCTTCTATAGTGTTCTGGCCAAGGCTTTGTACAATAAGGCCTCTAACTCCTCTTTCTTCTTTCACTTTTCTCAAGGTCTTCTGTCTTCTGCAGTCAGTGACATGAATGTGAAAACACACACATGCAATCAAGAAATGAATTAGCATATGAAAGAAATGAAAAGCTTATTTTAGTTTATGAAGTTGCTTTTCCATTTTCCAAAATACATTTTCTTGAAGAAAAATGCTGCATATATTAATATATTTTATGTATAAGTGAAAAACACTGACAGAAAACATGGTATCTTAATCTCTCTCTCTCTCTCTCTCTCTCTCTCTCTCTCTCACACACACACACACACACACACACACAGAGCTATGTGTCAAAGGTAACTGCTTGGTGTTGCTATAAAAGCCTTCACATGCTAGGGATATGATTCTAAGAGCTGAAATTAACAAAAAATCAAAACCACATTGCATGTATATTTAGCCAATATAAAAATTGTGATATTTCCTCGTTGCCCTTCTTCTAAATACAAGACAATGTAATATAATAAAATCTGTTTCTATTGCTCATGAAGTGGGTCCCTTAGGCAAATGGCATGTGAGGAAAAATTAGTTTCTTTCCTCAGTGTATTTTAATGTGCCTGAGTCTGATTCTACCTCCCATGCCCCAAAACCACACTGGAAACATTCAAAATGAGAAAATGTACCATTGAATAGTGTGGGTTTCACATCACACAGGATGTGTGAATATCTATTTATCTATATCTATATATTTATAGAGGTAGCTGCTAAATAATAATAATAATAATAATAATAATAATAATAATAATAATGAATTTATTTCTAGCCCGCCCCTCTGCTAGGCAACCGGGGCGGGGTACAACATATTAAAACAGGCAACAATTAAAAACATTCCCTCAACCCTCTGTGGGTGTGGGTTGTCAGAGAAAATACGATACTTCATAAATACTACTTACCACAAAGGATGAAATAAGCTTAAAAGGGGGGGATTTTCTATCCCATAGTTTGACAGGAGGTGGTCTACATTAATGGAACAAGCATGTAGGTGATATTTGGCAACCCCTAGCTATTCCAAAGCCCTCTTTATCACTTGCCAGGATGCTCTCGAAATACTATTATTATTATTATTATTATTATTATTATTATTATTATTATTATTATTATTATTAAAAAAGTGTCCAGTAAATTTGGGTAGGTGGGAGATGGAATTTTGGAGAAAAATTTCTCCCTCTCTTTCTGCTAACAGATAGCATTCCTAGATCAAACATGCTTCTGTCAGTTGAGGGATACCATGAGATGCAAACCTTTTGCTGTTAACTCAGAGCTCTTTCTTTACTGTTCTTTCCACAACAATAGGATCTAAATCCTAGAGTCATTCTTTAGAAACTAACCATTCAGGAGCTAAAGTCAGTAAGAATTCAGGAAGAAAGTCAGTAAAAATGTATGGTTCCCATATTTCTGCTCTAGGAGAGAAGTTTTGCATGACTGCAGCCAATCTTAGTCATCACTAGATATATATGTTAAACAGGGGAGGGAATTGAACAGCCCACACACCGCCAATGCCCCTTCAACTTGGCCCCTTGTGTTTTCTGCTTGTGTTGCCCATGACAAAAATATTGAGTTTTTGAGAGGATATTATTCTCCATTTTAATGCTATTTGGGGAAAGCATGGACCCTTTGGGAGTCTGAAATGGCTTTTTCTCCTGCCCCCCCCCCAATCAGAAGTAGCCATTTGGTCACTCCTAGTTTTGAAAGAATGAGTAGATGTGGTCTGTGGCATTGAGGAGGAGATGATCTGGAAAAGAGCCAGAAGTGACCCCTTCTTCCTCTGTGGTTAGCCACCCGCCCACCCACTTTGGGTGTTTGTAAAAATAATGCCTGCATTGAAAAAAGCCAAAGTAGAGACCTTGGTGATAGAAAGGTCTGTTAATGAGTTGAAATTGGAGTCTTGGCTTCATATTAAACTGAATATATGTTGGGAAATGTGAGAGGTAGTAGGGGATGCCTCAAACAGAATAACTACCTTATATACTTGTGTACAAGTCGACCTTGTGTATAAGTCAAGAGAAGGTTTCAGGGTCAAAATCATGGATTTTGATATGACCCGTGGATAAGCCAAGGGTAAAACTTAGATGGCTATAAGGAAAAATGGAAAGAGGAAAATACCACTTCCCTCCTTTCTTCTCCTTGTCTGGACCTCTCCCAACCACCTAAAACTGATTCCCAGGTGCTGGAGGAGAGATTTTAACATGAGATTGAGAAGGGAAGCAGTGGTGTTAAATGGGGAGTTATTTCCATGGAAAGAAAAGGCTTGCAAATCAAATTGGGGAGGGAGCAAGTTGTGTTAAATGGGGAGTTTCTTCCATGGGAAAAGAAGGCTTGCAAATTGGGCTGGGGAGGGTAGCACATGGTGTTAAATGCGGAGTTATTTCCATGGAAAGAAAAGGCTTGCAAATCAGATTGGGAGGGAGTATGTGGTGTTAAATGAGGACTTTCTTCCATGGAAAGAAAAGGCTTGCAAACTGGACTGGGGAGGGAGCAAGTGGTGTTAAATGGGGAGTTTTTTCCATGGGAAGAAAACACTTGCAAATTGGACTGGGAACCTCTTTCAAACACATGCATGCATGCATGCATGCACGCACAAAAAAAACACCTGCCTTGAGGGACCAAGAGTGGGGCATCAGGCTTGCTTGTTTTAGGACCTTTCTAAGCAGTTCTAGTGTATTGACCCATCAACCCAGGATTTTAGGATCACTTTGGGGCATAAATTTATAGACTTATAAGCAAGTATATGTGGTAAGTTGGCAAGGCAGAAGCTGAACAATGACTAAACTCATGCCCACACCCCTAGAGTCTAGCAGAATAATCATAATCATAATCATAATCATAATCATAATCATAATCATAATCAATCATAATCATCCTTAGTCTTGGAAAAACTTATAAAAAGTATAGCAAACAAACAGGAAATCAGCAAACATGCAAATTAGCTATTGGTAAGTATGATCATGCAAAGATTGGTAACTCTAACACAGGGGTAAGCAACCTTTCCCCTTTAAGGGCCGAGGGACTTCAGCTCCCAGAATCCCAGGAGCTATTGGCCAACATGGGATTATTGGCCAACATGGCTGAGGCTTCTGGGAGCTGAAGTCCCTCAGCCCTTAAAGGGGAAAGGTTGCCTACCCCTGCTCTAACAGAAAGTGCATGGCTTAATGCAGGGGTAGGCAACCTTTCCCCTTTAAGGGCCGAGGGACTTCAGCTCCCAGAAGCCTCAGCCATGTTGGCCAATAGTCCCATGTTAGCCAATAGCTCCTGGGATTCTGGGAGCTGAAGTCCCTCAGCCCTTAAAGGGGAAAGGTTGCCTACCCCTGGCTTAATGGAACAATATTTTTCCTCTTCTTTTCAGACCTGGGTTTGTTTTAATCTCTTAACCTATGCAAGACTCTAGATTCCTTCACAGAGTGCAGTAAACCTGTTAGGAAACTTCTCTAACTATCAGATTTGGAGATAAAATTAAGCATCTAACAGGCCAAGCATGTCTGTAACAGCCAGTTGAACATTAAGAAAGCAAAAGTAATGATCACAGCTGATTTACATAATGTTAATGTAGAAAATGGAGTTGCTGAAATAGTTCAAGATTTTCCATACCTTGGCTCAGTCATAAATCAGATTGGAGATTGCATGAAGAAATCAGAAGACTAGGACTTGAATGGGCAGCCATGAAGGAACTAGATAAGATCCTGAAATGAAAAGATGCAGCATTTGACTACTAATGCTGATTGCCCATGTCATTGTATTCCTCATTTCTATATATGATTGTGAAAGCTGGATAGTGAAGTAACCTGATAAGAGGAAAATCATCTCATTTGACATAAGGCATGGGAGAAGAGTTTTGCAGATACCATGTACTGCCAAAAAGATAAATAAATGACTACTAGAGCAAATCAAGCCTGAACTCCAAGAAGACCATATTACAGATGGATAGACTCAAAAAAGGAAGTCATTGTCCTGAATCTGCAAATCTGAGCTGGGCTATTGATGGCAGGGTGACTTGGAAGTCTCTCAGTCATAGGCTGAAGGTGACTTGACAGCAGTTAACAACAATAAAAGCAAAATTAAGACCTCAAAATGAGGGGCTTTGTTATGGCAAATGGAGAATTAAAACAGCCTTCACTGTTTTATTTTACTACCACCTTTCTCTCCACATAGGACGTTATCACACGGGGCCCAATCCAAACAAAATCCAAATGAAATCCCGACTGAAACCGGATTATTTTCCCATGTTTTCACACAACGTCACACAGAACCCTGACAGAAGGTGGACAGAAAGTGGAAAGAACCGAGATCTTTTGAAATTCAGTTTCTTGAGGAATTGCAATTGTACGATGAGGATCATTTCGCATTTACCGTAAGTATGATAACCAAATACGTATTGGGGAGCATTTCCCCATCATTACCCATGTTTCGCACAAGCATTACTCTATCTGCGCATGTGCAGGAGGCTCATTTCTGCTACATTTATGGGGTTTTTTTATCTTGTGTGTGGACGTTCAATGCAGTTACTGTAAATGCGCAATGAAGGTAATGATGTTTGCGGAAACAAGGTTTATTTCCCGTTTATTTTCAGGATGCCTCATTTCCACTTTATTTTCAGTTTCTGGGCCACGTGTGATAACGTCCATAGACTCTTCCTCAATTATTCCTCAGCCTGAAGGAAGATGCAGACTTGTGACTCTAATACCATTACTCTTTCTATCTTTCCCTGAGAAAGAAGGTAGTGGGCTTCAAAAGCTAGTATAATGAATTTTGTACCCAATAAAGGTACTGCCAAGGTACTGGTTAACATGGCTACCCCTGTATTTTACAAAAAAAACCTTGTTATGGAGACCTCCAGCCATGTTCAATAATACCTTCTCTTTTATGTCTATTATTGAGTTGTGGAGAGTTGACTAATAGCTCCTTGTAACCCAAGAACAATACCATTCTCTGTCAGTCCCTTTAATTGCTTTGTTTATATCTTGGTTTTCCAAAAAGTTCTTATGTAAAACCAAAGAGCATCATGTGTCTTGTAAACTTTTAAATACCACAGTTTCTTTTCTTTTCTTTCTTAACCACTCTGAAAAGACTTAAGGGGACAACCTAGTTGTACTATCTCACAGTTGCTGGGACATTTAATGAGCTGTGCTTTATTAGTCTGTTTTTTTGTCAATTAAAAAGATAAACCACTGATTTCATTTTAAGAGAAATTGCAACACAGATAATCTGCGTGGTGCCTCTTCTGTACATTTTCTCAAGGGAAGATGACGGCAGCTCTGGAGCTTTGGAGCATCCTGCGTGACTCAAAAACAAAAATAATAACAATAGATTGGCATGGATCAGGGCTTTGGGCAGAACAGGGTGGGTGGAAAAAAGAGAAGATGAGGGGGATGCTAGGAACCTTGCATAACCTGTCTTGATTGGAGTCAAAAGGGCAACTGGACCCTTTTGTGCATGATTCTTCAAACTTTCTGTTTTTTGTAACTTCCTGTAATTTGGAATAACTGTTGCAAGCTTTGCAAATTCTTTCACCAGTAAGACATCAAAGAACAAAGTCTGTGCTCTTGATTTAAGCTAATAAGACAATGGCTTTGCCCACATTGTGCTGTTGGAGTGACTCATAAAGGGCCACATTGTGGAGAAGAAAAACAGGCCTTTCTCTCATCATGGACAATTTTGTCAATTTGACCCTAGACCTTGTGCTTCTGTTTCAGCAATAGTTGTTGAAGATCTGATCTAGCTTAGGGACAATCTACATATGACAGGGCAGTCATGTTTGTTTTTCATATATCTTCTCTACTCATTTCTAAAGAAGGAGTGGTGTAGGCATGGCTGGGGTGAGGTGTGGTGTGGCAAGTTGCTTGGCTTCTCCAGTCTCATTCATGGTATTCATCCTATATTCCTCAAGAGATGTTGTGAGAAGAAATGCACTTAATCCAAGAATTTAAATATTTCTGAATCTCATAAAATGAAATACATAAAGAGTGCACATTTGAAAATAGAAATGGCTACCATGTACACAACTGACACACAAAGATATTTTAATCAGTGAGGAAAACCCTCTGCATTTGGTAAAATATTTCTGTTAGGGAAAAGGCATTAAAATATACAACAAATTTTCTTGTGGGAAATAAACAGCACAAAGAGTCTTGCAGCTCAGCATGAAACAAGGAAGGAAAGAGAATGTAAATGCATTGCAAAGAAATCAAGATGGAAAGATTTTCATATCCCTGAGTTTCTCCTATCTCATTCTGAGGGACTCCATTATTGTATGGTATTTGCTTTTGTTCTCCCAGCTCAGGTAACCTACCTTTTCAGGTTATGAACTGGGCTGCTGGGACATGGAGGAAGGCTTCACATGACAGAACAGAATAAAATAAGGCTACTCATGCATACAATATGCCATCTGCTTTGCATACAAAATAACAAACATGGCCCCTTGATAGTGTAGTATAGTATTGGTGTTAAATATTTGATTTTAATTCCTACTTGGCTGTGCTTTTCCCTTCCACACAGTAGTACCAGGACAGAGCATTTGAAGAAATACTTGCCAGAATTATTTCATATACAGAAATGTGTCTCCCACAAAAGATAACTAAACTATAGGCCAGTTCACATTGTTATTTGAATCCACTCCAACAAATTGACATGAACTTACACACTGGGATGAGTATGACATATTTCTTCCAGTTTGTACACCTGGGCACAATTCTGCTTTCTGCATGTACCAAAATAGGGGGACCCACCAGCAGCAGCGTGTTTTAAGTGACAACTATACTCTGATCATATAGATTTACCTCATAATCAATCTTGGACAGTTGAGCAATTTATTTTATTCACGTTGGGTATGTTATCCTTTGTCTTTACTGCCCCTTCTGTCCTAGCCATTTATATTCACAGACAAGATAGTAGTTAAGTGACTTAGGAGTCATACAGAGGCACACGGAGGGAAATCCCATGTCAAAACGGGATTTTAAAATCCACTAATTTTCTGAAAGCAAAAAAGAGCTGGCTTTGTCAGCTTTCCATTCAGGTTATTTTCACGTTATTTCTCTTTCACGCAAACGTCGTCTGAAAAACAACCCACATTTGCAGTTTTTTTCTACTTTCTATTTGGGTTAATCCCAAATATCATGTGAAAAACAACCTGCAAAAGTGGATTGTTTTCACTTTGAATCTAGTTTCTGCATGGAATTCGTCCCATGTCATAAACTCCTTAACCAGTCTGACCTCACTTTTAGTCTCCAGGGAGATCGACGGTTATGTGCTTCTTATCCAAATTGTAGGTGCTGCTCAGAGACAAATAAAGCCATTCCTCATCCTCTCTCTCCTAACCTATGGGTCTTACTTAAGCAGAGGCTACTTGCACAGATTTTCCTCCACTTTGTGCCAAGGCTTGAGCTCCAGCTCTTAATACAAATAACACTGCAATGGCAGATACAGAAACTTTGAGAGAAGTAGTAAACTACAAATAATAAATTTTAAAAAATGGTTTATTCGACTGGATGTTGTGACAATAATGCAAGTCTTTTCTGAAAATATCACTGGGCTTAGATATAGAATGTGATTCAGAGACAAATGGGCAAGGACCCACAAGTTTGCTCACCAAAGTAGGCATCTGTTCCCTCTCAGCCAAGAATGCTAAACCCCAGCCCTTCTCTGAACCTTGGCACTAGGAATAAGGCATCATCATCATCATCATCATCAGTATAATAATGCCATCAAGGTAAAACAGACAGCCCTGTCAAATAAATACACTCAAATTTTTAAAACAAAAACATAGGGGACAGAAGGGACTAATAATATAAATACAAGTTGTCCAGCTAGATATAATATGAAAATATCAAATTGTAAAGGTAAAATTAAACTGGAATTTAATCTAAAAAGTAGTCCACAAATATTTGGGAAAACAGTTCCAAGAATATGAAGCAGCAAGAGAGAAAGGACAAAGCTGGGGTAAAGAAAGAAAATCCTTAGTTGGACTGACATGTAAAGTTTATAGAAGAATGATTCTCAGTAGGGAAGTAATCAGAAATGAAGAATAGAAGATAGAGATATGTGAGTCTGTGTGTGTGTGTGTGTGTGTGAGAGAGAGAGAGAGAGAGAGAGAGAGAGATCCTATAGGACTTCAGAAATCAAATCAAAAAGCATGTACTGGATCATGAAAGACATAATCAATAATAAAAAAATCAACACTGGACTAGGACTCAGGAAGTCCAGGGTTTGAATCTCCTCTCAGCCATGGAAACTCACTGAGTGACCTTGAGAAAATCTCTTATCTTCAGAGAAAGGCAATGGCAAACTTGCTCTAATTTTTGGCAAGCAAATCCCATGATAGAGCCACCTTAGAACTGCCATAAGTCAGAAATGACTTGAAGACACACAGCTGCAACAAATTATTTGCAGGGGAAGGTTTTATTCCTACAGTATCACCAGAGTACTAATAAAAACATTGAAATTACAGAATTTGTAAAAGCAAGCTGACACAGGCCAGAATTGACATGGATTTTCCATCTCCTATTGTCTTTGCTGGTTAGAAGAACACAGGAAGCAGAAAAATTGATTCAAATCTCTGTGCCAATTCCTTGGCTTTGTCAAGGCCGGAATCTAGCCTGTTGTATGCTAGTTAGCTAAACAGAAGAATCAAATATATTAAAAAAGCATGGTGTCCTTGTCTGAACTGTCTTTCACACACTTCTTCCTGCAGAAAATCTCAGCCATGAAAAAGTCAGGAAGCCATAACCTCTATAAGACTAACTTGTCTCATGCCGGTGGATTTGTAGCACTGTAAAAGGATCTGGTTTCAAAACAACCTGGGTCAGAATGTCAGTGGGTAAAATGTAAATGAAACCCTAGTATCTTGTCCAGGCCTATTAAGATAGACTCAACCAATCATAATTGTGGCACTATGGAAACTATTTCAGAAACTAGGGCATTAGGAATAGATGGCAAAATGGGAGGAGAACAAGTGCAGGCAAAAAAGCCATCTCTGCTTACTTTTAGATTGCTAGCTGATAGAGGGACATATATAAGTGTAATTCCCAACTATCGGCCAATGCAGATGGCCCATTTGGGGAGGCAGAGAGCTGCCCTGGGGAGCGGCGAATCGGGACCATTGCAACTGCACCATAGATTTGACTGGGGCAAAGAAACTGGGACAAAGGTGAGAGGGTTAGCTTAGTACAGTTGGGATCCATGATGACTCAACATTTGAACAGTCTTGAGTCACAGGGGGCTGATGCAACACTAGGCAGAGAGTTGAGTCAGAAAACTTCAATTCTGCAGTCACATCAGTCAGGTGACTGGAAACTGAGTGATGTCCCAGGAGTGGGCTGGACCCCAGAAGGGGATACCATATATAAGTTGGATACTCATTTGTGGGTGATTGTATATAGAGATACTTGTGGAGCACTTTGTTCATCTGTACATAGTCTGTAATGGAAGAATAAAGAACCTCTTTTGTGAGACAAGAGAGAGTCCAACAGTTTTGTGTCCTCAAAACAGCTGCTTGTGTGGGAGGTTTTTTCCTTGCAGCATTTGAAGTCTGCATAGAACTTCATAGTGAAGACTAATCTTTGGTGTCTATTCCAGCATAAGTTTCCTGCACATGTTGAACTCGGTTTACGTGCACCCCAACATCTTTTTCTTGTAAACCCCTTAGTACATTCTGCCTTAGTTCTAGCTGACCAAAACAGAATTCCCATTTCCAGGCATTGCCAGCACTGAAACCAAAAATTCTAGTGGTCAAATCTTGTAAATGTCTATTCAAAAGAAAATTCCATTGATTTCAAAGGAGTTACATTCTGGTAAATGCATATTGGGTTGCAGTCTAAATGAAGGTGTGATGGTTCTCTATGTCCCACTTTACTCCATTGAGCTGGATGGGGAACCTTTAAGACCACTTTAAATCTATAATAAACAATTTGCTGCCACTACCCAATGATTTAATCTGTCATATCCCAGCAATGCATTGGGACATTGCTGGAGTCTTCTCCTAATAACCTACAAATAGAACAAGAAGTAGCCGAGTTAAGGCTATTAAAAGGAATTAAGAAGAGGCAGAGTAATGATGGAAAAGGTTTATTAATAAGTAACAAACATTAAAGACTAAGGGCCTTTACAGACAGCAGCTTGAGGCCACTTTAACTGTCCTGGCTCAGTGCTAGGGAATCATGGGAATTGTATTTTTTTCTGGGACATTGAGCCTTCTCTGTCAGAGAGCTCTGGTGCCACAGTAAACTACAGTTCCCATGATTGCTTAGCCCTGAGCCAGGGCAGTTAAAGTGGCTTCAAGTTGCACTATTTCTGGTAGTCTGTAAAGGCCTTAAAACATGGAGGACAACTAATCCTCCTGGCACAAATTTAAAGGATTAATTACAAAAAGATAATCATTTCAGCCAAACCTGAATCCCTGACTAATAAAAAACTATGGAGATTATTGCAGCACTAATTAAAGCGACTCACCTGAGCTGGCTTAAAATTCAAAATGGGTGCCATCCTGATGTTATCACAAGGATTTAGCCATCAAAACACCACCCAGGTGCATCCCGGGTCCATCGCCGCTCTTAGGGCTGCTTAGCGTGGCTTTTTTTGAAGCCGGGAGTTTTCCAGCTTAAGGAAATGGCCAAGTGAAATTCCAGAAATATCTCTCCATTGTAATAATTGTTCAAAATTTTCATCTTACATTTTCCCTTAGTAAAACTTTTTGCCTTCTAGACCAGGGTCCTTTCTGCACTGGCCAGGTTAATCCAGGAGCAGCCCAGAGTATCCTGGTCCTGGAACTACTGTGTTATGTTACCTTGGCTCTCCATTCTGGTGCCAAGCAGTTGTTTTCACATGCATCCCACTGTGTTGCTTGGTGTAGCTGCTGCTATGGTGAGTTGCTCACCTCTGAGGTTAGAACTAGATGTCCAGCCTTGATCACATGGTTGGGCAGCTCCTTCTGACTTCAGAGGAAAGTGGCCCACAGTGGCAGTGGCTGCACCAGGTGGCACAGTAGGATGTGTGTGTGTGTGTGCACGCGCACGTGTGCATGTGTGTGTGTGAGTAGCTGTCTGGTAATTGAAAGAGAATTGTGGATCTTCTAGAAAGGTGTAGAGCAAATGGAGCCCTTTTAAAATCCATGGGAAGAGGGGTATGCCCTGGGTTTGGTGCTGAATGGCCTGGATGTCATCCAGACTGCTTGTGCCAGGCTCAGGGACTGGGCCTTCTGTTGTCCAGTATCCCCACCAAGAATATAGGGGGAGGTTGGTTTACTTGGCCCATGATACAACAACAACAACAACAACAACAACAACAACAACATTTGTATATGACATGTGAAGCAGAGCCCAAAATATTCAGGAGTTCCTAATGAAGAATTTGGGAAAATGGGAATTTGTAGAGTCCTAAATTCTTTATCAAAATCTCATTCTTCCTTGGCTGAGTAGATCTTACATAGATCTTGTCCCCAAAATGAAACAAAAGACAACACAAAGTTTCTTGTTTAATAGTTTGTAGTTCAAAATTTGTAGAGAAATATGCATATCCAGTCTTTCAATCACTGATCTCATGTGCAACAGTGTAAACAAAACATATAAGTACTCACCAATCTTGATGTGATTGTTCACAGAGCGGCATCAAAATTCTTCACTTATTTAATAATAATAAATAATAACATTTATTTATATCCCGCCCCTCTGAGATCAATTGGGGCAGCTTACAACAATAAAATAATACATAGTATAAAACAAATCAAATTCCCTTTCCCCCCTTAAAACATTATTAAATCAATTCAAGTTAAAATTGACATAAAACATAATTAATTTTTTAAAACCCATCCTAGCGAGCAGCATCCGCCTGGAGCTCCGGAATCATCTTCCAGAGGGAATTCCTGAGGCCAAGATTAACTATTCTGGAAAAGCCTGCTGGAAGAGATCCATCTTGACAGCCTTTTTAAAGCTGTCCAACAATGTCAATAGACGGATCTCATCCGGCAGGCTGTTGCACAATTTGGGGGCGACAACCAAGAAAGCCCTCTGGGAGGTAGTCACAAGCCTAGGTTTTTGTGGCTGTAGCAAATTCCTCCCAGAGGACAGGAGTGCGCGGGGAGGATTATAAGGGAGAAGGCAGTCCCTGAGATAGCTTGCACCCAAGCCATTTAGGGCTTTAAAAGTGATAACCAAAATCTTGTACTGAGCCCAGAAACTTATAGGCAGC
>CM034701.1:133743383-133757474 GCA_020142125.1 Phrynosoma platyrhinos | reverse complement strand
TTCCACTTTATTTTCAGTTTCTGGGCCACGTGTGATAATGTCCTAGGATTCAATTCCCTGCTCAGTCATGAAACCCACTGGGTGCCCTTCAGAAACTTGCACTCTCTCAGCCTCAGGGATAGGCAATGGCAAAACCCTGCTGAACAAATCTTGCCAAGAAAACCCCATGATAGGTTTGCCTTTGGGTTGCCATAGATTGGAAATGAAGTTACACAATAATAACAACAGGCATATAATGGTCCTCAGCATATTGGGGGAAAACTGTGACATTCTGCTTTGCAGGTATTAGGGATCTAATTCTTGGATATTTCATTCACCATATGTGACAGTTTTATGCAAAAACAGCCTTTTTTGTTCAGCAAAACAGCCTTTTAAAACCAGAACATGATATTTCTACACAGAAAAAAAGTTTCCCCTACAGAAAATCTATTTTCTGTATAAAATCTATATTCTGTACAAAAATACCTGAAAAACATCCTAAACTGCAAAGATTCTTGCAAGTCCAGGTTTCTTGACATCAGGGTTTCCTAACATCCCAGAAACATGCCTTTCAATCACAATTTGAATGTTTTGAAATATTCTTTCCTTATTTGGTATATGAGGTTTAAATACATTTACTTCATAAAGTGCTTTGTTTTCTCATTGATTCCCAAGAAAGTGAAAAGAACAAAAGTTAAAACAACAGTCAACATTTCCCCAGATGCAACTTTTATAATCCAGTTCAGTTCTGCAAACTTTTTCAGGATTTTTCTTTTCTGACCAGGGGTGTGTGTGACTTTTTAAAAGTTTTGTTGAAAAATTACAATCTAAAATGAACATTTGCAAAATTCAGGATTTTTCATACTCTCTTGAGCAGTGAGCAAAATTCAGTATTTTTCACACTGTTTTGAGTGGTTAGACTGCATTTTGACACTGTTTTAATTGCCATGGCTCAATGCTATGTAATCCTTGGATTTATATTTTGTTGTGGTATCAGAGCTACCTGACAGAGAGGACTAAGTATCTCACAAAATTACAAATCCCAGAATTCCATAGCATTGAGCATCACAGTTAAAATGGAGGCAACCTTCTTTATTTCTGCAGTGCAGTTGCAGCCTTAGTTCAATAACATGTATAAAGAGGTATGTTGGGTGGGGGCAGAGAGGATTACATCTGAATACAAAAACAGAAACAAATAGAAAAACAGAAAAGAAACAAACCCTAAAGAACCCTAAAGAAAAGAAAATGCATAAAACTGAAATCAATTATTGACAAATGGTAGTTTAACATATTTTCTCCATTTAATTTTCAGTCACCAATATCTAATAAATCTGTTAATGGCCTGAAAGTACTGGTTATCTTCATAATTTTTCATATTAGTTTGTTCTTAACCTCTTTTTCATAGGCTGGGAAAGGACCTTGATGGATGTTGGAGATCTTTCTGATCTTTATATAAAATAAAGCCATGCCATATTTTATAAAAAAATAAGTTTTTTAAAAAAGTCTTTTATTGACACTTCTTCCCTACTCACTTCATTTTAATTTCAGCTCTATAAAGTAAACTAGAAACACCTATGTTGTGAATTCAGGATTTTTCATACTCTGTATTACCCTGTAATATTCCTGAATATTACCCTGTAATATTCCTCTGTTAAGATGCTTTGTACTGTGAATGGATAAGAGAAGGACAGTTTTGCTGTATGAGACAAAAGACAATCCATGAATTCCAGATGAAGCATGTAAGGAGGTTATAGCTTTTGGCACTGTAGTCAGTGGTGAATGAGGTAAGGGAATACAGCCTCTATTAAAATATATTTGAGGAACTATATTCATAGCAGACTTCTAGATTGGAAATGAAAATTTTAGAAGTTAGGTAAATGGAATCTTACCCTGACTCTCATGTTCTGAAGTTGTACGGAGCAGATCTTCACAACAATCCCTCCTGCTAACTCTCATATTCAACTTTCACACCATACTGTATCAAGCCTAGGTTCTGAAACTGGGCTACATATCAGATTTTGGACTATGTGCTCATTTAGAATTCAGTTACATCCACACTACAGAAATAATCCAGATTGACACCACTTTTAATTTCTAGGGTTCAACACTATGGAAGTCTGGGAACTTTAATTTGTTGTGTCATCAGAGCACTCTGACAGAGAAGGCTAAATGTCTCACAAAACTACAGTTGCCAGAATTCCATAACATTGAGCAATGGCAGTTAAAATTGTGTCAACCTGGAACATTTTTGTAGTGTGGACACAGCCTTACTGATGCTTCTGGTTATTTTTTTAAAATAAGTTTTGAAATTCCAGTATAGTATACCTTTTCTTTCAGATGCCAAGCTGTCCTAGATATTGCACATGTCTAATAAATACGTCTCTTTGGCACATGAACTAGGTAAATCTGAGAGAAATTTGGTGCAATGAGGACAAGTAGTTTATTTTTGCATGGGGGTGAAAAAGACACAAAATATGAATTGTAACCCATGAATGAATGCCAAGTTCTCTCTTTTGACATAGTAATGCATCTTGCTATTCTTAAACTGGCCTTATATATTGAAGTGCCTGAGATACTCTGAGAAATTGCCAAATCAAAACCACTTAGGACTTTCCAGTTTAAAACTGTGCAATATACTTTGCACCTAGATACTAACAGCATGGATTAGATTGTATGGATTGTTAAGTGCTGGCAACATTCTTTGGAATCTCCTGTCCTTTTGTCCTTTATTAACACTTCACCTCCAACTCTGTTCCACCCAGCTTCCACTTTCCAGATGGTCTTTAAAAAGCCAATCAAGTGGAATATGACATGACAAATGCAGCTGCAGGATACCCCTCTTAGAACTCAGCAACATTTTGGGAACCATCAATAGAGTCAAACAACCAAAACTATTTCACACAACACCCTAACAATGGCCAAGGATCAACAAACATCTCATGCTATGTATTACTCTCATCCATCTTTGTGTAGAAATGTCAATTGTACATACCATTCTGTTGTCATCAGGTAATCTTTGAAAGTTTTCTTGGTAGAAGATAACAGGCTATCTTAGGTGGTCATTAGGCTAGATAAAATGGAAGACCAGCCTTGGTGCATCAAATATCAGGGATCATGTATATCTATCTTTTAACCACAGCTAAAATCCAGAATAAAGCAACCATTTTCCTCACTGCTTCTCTTTGGCATCTGTTTTTCTAAACCAGTGGTTCCAAAACTTTGGTCCTCCAGATGTTTTGGACTTCAAGAATTCAGGCTCCAAGAATTCCTGACTGCTGGCCAAGTTGGCTAGGATTTTCTTGGAGCTGAAGCCCAAAACACTTTTAGGACCAAAGTTTGGGAATTGCTGTTCTAAATAGTACTGCCACAGAAAGTGGAGGTTCTGTTTAATAGCAGCAAATAGCTCTTTCTAGTTTAGAGGTCCAGACTATCTTGATACACTCTGGGGGGAAGCAGACTGGTGGCTCTGGGCCACCGTGGGAAGGAGCGCCGCAGGACTGAGGCATCCCCATGCCTCGATCCTGCGGCGCTCCTTCCCCGTCCCTGAAAGGAGCCCTAAAATAGCGCTCCTTTCACAAGTCAGTGAAAGTGTGCCTCAAAAGCGTGAGATGCACTTTCACTGATTTATCCGCTGCAGCGTGTCAGGACGCTGCGGCAGGAGGTTGCCCCCGGAGTGCTGGCTGTGCGGAGGGCCGGCGGCTCCGAGGGCAACCTCGGGAGGAGGAAGGGGCACCGAGCGTGCGGCTGCCCCTCCTCTTCCCTGCCTCGAGGACGACTTAATAAGCTGTCTGCCGAGGCCCTGTGTCTCTCAATATAAACCTATCTATAAGGGGCTGTACAGATGGGCAGGAAAAGGTGACATGAAGCTGCCTTTTCCCTAAGCTGCAGCAACTGCACTGCCTGTCCTGAGGATGCCCTAAATGGGGTCAGAGCAACCACACTGGGAGGCAGTCAATGTGGCTTTTCTGAGGCCATATTGAAGCCCCACCAATTGCACTGCAGGCTCTGAGGATGCCACAAAGGGAGATGGAACAACTGTACATGCTGTCAGCAGCTGCTTTAATTTTTTTGTTCTTGCAGATACATACAAACATGCGCAGGAACACATTCTGCACACCTGCACGGAACATGTCATAGGGTGGCATACATTTTGTCTGTACAAAGATGACTGATGTTCAGCATCTCTATGCACCTGTGCAGGGCATGTCATACACCACAGATCATGCACGGATTCACTGACCACGGTTTCCCCCAAGTAGTGGGTACTGTAGACAGGTGCCACTGTTTGATTGTGCCACCCTTGGGGCAAAGGAACAAGTTTGTTTTAAATATCCGGCACCCTTTTTCTGATGCACCGGTGTTGCTGAATACATATGCACACGTGAAGGTGTGCATCTTTCCGGAAGAAGTGGAAAAAAGTTGTTTTCAGCTTTTAAGTGTGCGTTGTCTAAACGCCATACCTCCAATTCAGCCTGAAATCACTTCTTTTTGCCCATCTATACAGCCCCTAAGGGGGTAAGCAGATGAGCAGACCTGGGCCGCCCCGGGAAGCTGAGCCACGGGGCCGAGGTATCCCCACACCTCGGCCCCGTGGCTGCCGGCGCACCTTCGGCGACTCTTCCACCACAGCGTGTGCGGACGCTGTGGCAGGAAGGCATCATCAGAGCCCCAGCCATCCAGAAGGGCTCCGACAATGCCTTTGGGAAGGGGTTGGGGCACCCACCGTGCAGCTGCCCCTCCCCTTCCTTGCCCCCAAAATGGCCCTTTGTGCCATCTGCTTCCCCCCTCTGTGCAGGAGCCTTGGTGGCACAGTGGTTAAATGCCAGTAATGCAGCCACAACCAGTGCTCCAAGGTTGTCTCAGCCTTTCCTCTTTTCGTAGATTGGTAAAATGATTACTGAGCTTGTTGGGGCCACTTGGCTTACAGATTGTAACCTACTCAGAGGCCTCATTCACATTACATAATAAACCAATTTTTGCATTAAATCATTTGAATCGATGGAGTGATTTGACACAAAATACATGTTCAGACTTTGATTGCTGGGATTGAACCTGCTCATTTCAATTTAGTCCACTTTACATTCAAATTAACTATTGGATCAATTTAAAATGGATTCTCCATGTGCGACGTCACAGGAATGATCAGATCATAAGAAACCGAATCCAATCAACAATACATTCACATTTGTGTTGAACCAAATCATTTAAAAATATGTAGTAAATGCTTTGGATTTGGAAGAACCAGTTTAACAGGGTTTAGCACTGGGCCCCCTGCAAACCACATTGGAGAAATTTGGTGCCAGTGTGAACAAGGTCTCTCTAAACCAGTTTAAATTAGTTTGAAAACCAGTTTATTATGTAGTGTGAATGAGGCCAGAGAGAACTGAGTTCACTATTAAGAAGTAAAGAAATGTAAATGCTTTTACTATTGAGTGATCTTCAAGGGAAGGCTTTGTCTCACTCTTACCAGAATTACAGCTCAATCTTGTGAGGACATGGGAGAAGGCTTTCTTGCTGGCTGCTCCCAGATTCTGAAACTCCCTTCTGTGGGAAGTTAGTCTAGCTCCTGATCTGCTCTCCTTTCACCAGCAACAGGCATTTGATGGTTAAGTGGTTGTGGGGGGAAAATTTTTTAGTGTGTGTATGTGTGTGCACTGCATTTTTCTATTTTTAATGACATTTACACTTTTTAATATTAATAGCATTTTAATATGATATCTTGTTTAAATGTATTTTACCCCCACCCCCACTCCAAATCTGGTAGTTACCTTCTTTTTAGCCTTGTTGAAAGCTTCCTTGAATCCCATGTTGGGAGAAAGGCAGGATGTAAATAAATTATAAATAAAAAATAAATACAAATTGAGCCTTTCTGAATCCCTTTTAAGACAATTCAAGGCAGTCCCCATCTCCAGTCTTGCAGTAGGGAATTCCAAAAGTTCCCCTTAATAATACATTATTTGTTTAAGTAATTGCCCTTCTCTGACCTGAACCTGTGGTCAATCATTAAGTGACCCAATCCTATTTTGAGAGAAGGTGGAACCTTTATTATAAGACTTTCCCTGAATTCTCTTGATAATTTTACAAACTCTCCATCAAATTGAACTTCTGGATTAGGGTGGGTCTCTTCCTTGACATGCTGGCTGCAACATCCCTCCATGCAAGTATATTGCTCCAAAATTGCAAATCACTCACTCAGAGGTGCCCAGACATAAGTTGGAGAGGAGTGGGTGAAGCTGCATTGGTAACCAGGGGCATTGGGGTGGTTATGCAGCTCATGAACAACACTTTGCCTACCACAGTTGTCTAGTGGCCTGAACTGTATTCTTTTGTTTCCTTATTAAAAGAAGAGACTATCTTATGCAGCGAGACATTTTGCTGCCTGGAACAAGGGTAAGACAAGGATGGTGCCTGTTGTGTTACATATACAGAACCCAACTGGACTGACAATTTCTATCTTAGTTCAGCTCTGGTGATGTGATACAGTGTCTTCCACTGCACCTGAAGGAAAGCTATTGGCTGGGTGTCCAAAAGGTCCCACAGCACTCTCAGTTTTGTCATCCAGCATCTTGCCATCCCTCCCTCCAGCATCTGGTGCCTGGGATTGCTCCCTCACTCTACCTAATGGTAAGTCCAGCCCTAGTCTTGTGAGTGTTTGCTTTCAAGAACCTGGGCTGCACATGCAGCAGAATGAGGGTGGAATTAGATATTAAAGCCCTGAAGTGGGAGAAGGGATGTTAATGATTTGCACTGCAGATGAAGAAATCTCTTTTAAAAACCTTCCTCTTCTTTAACTGAGACTTGAACTTATAACTAGCATAAGAAGAAGTGAACAGAACTAGAACTTTTTTCTCTAGTTCCCCCCTCCCCATTACATTTTCATGGACTTTTGCATATGAAGGAAGAAAAATTTACAAATGCCAATCTCTTCTTCTTGTTCTAGATGGTAGATTTTTTCTTCATGCCCTGGTTGTGGGCTTTCTATAGTGTGTGTGCAGAATGCTAGATAAGATAAGTCCCTGGTTATCTAGCTCTTTGAAGGTTTTTACTCATGAGCCAATCTCAAGAAAGCTGAAGTGATACAGATGTGGGTAGGAATCAGCATACCTTGATTATTGCAAGGAACCCTCCCTACTTTGTTCTCCCCTTCTTTCTCTGAGGAACAAAGTAAATTAGAGGTACTGGAATGGATGCTGATGAAAGTGTGTGCGTATTGCGCCTTTCCAGGTGCTCCTGCTCTACCTTCTCCGCCTCCTCCAGCAATTCACACAGATGTGGAAGTACACACTCCATTGTTCAAGGTACACACAATGCGCGAGTTCAGGGAGAGCCCAGCAATGGCAACCGCACAGCAATGGCGATGGCAAAGCAATGACGAAATGGTGAGAAGGAAGTGACAAAAATCACATCCGACAAGCATTCCTGTATCTGCACATGTGCCAGAACATCATTTCTGGTACATATACGGGATGCTGCCACTTGTGTGTGAACGGTAAATATGGTTTCCGGAAGCGCATTCCTTAATTGCACGATGATGCTAGTTGCGTCTGATAGCCATTTGCGCAATGTGGGGTTTCTTTCTGTTTATTTCCGGATTTATTCTTTTTCACTTTCTTATTGCTTTGTGGCCCGCGTGTGATAACGTCCTATTGTGAGTTCACATGGGCTATTCAGTGTTCTCAATTTTTAGGTGATGTTTGTGTTTCTGCTGAACTAGGTCTTGTTGAAGAATATTTTTATTTTTAATTGTGTGTGTGTGTGTGTGTGTGTGTGTGTTGTTTTTTTTTAAAAAAATAAACAAACACAAATCCCATTCATTCCCTTGGTTTTTTACTTGGCAGCCTCAAGTCTATGCCGTCAGCTAGAACATCTGAGCTTGGGAACAAGCTAAAGTTCCCAGGATCTGGGCTGGCAGAGAGGCTAAGCATGTCACTGCAAAGCTGCATTCAAGTCCCCAGAGGAGGGAAGATAGTTGGGCAACTCTTTTGGGGCTGGAGGATTCACGGCATCTCATTAATGTTGGCTCCCTGAGGACTCATTTGTCTGCTCTCTCTGCTGGGGAGATAGCATGAGAGGATGACTCTGCAGGGGGAACAAGGGCAAAGAAACAGGGCAGCAGAGATCATTCTGGAGACACTGAGGACTTCTGCCAAATGATGGGAAAGACAAAACACTTGTAGGACAAGTGAACTGGGGAGACAAGAGAACTCCAGCTCTTGATGTAACTTTTTCAGCTAGTTTATGCCAAACTTTTCATGCTTCATGTCTATTCCTAGCTTGGGCAAGTTTGTTTTGTGGACTACAGCTTCCAGAATCCCCACACCACCACTACACACACACTTAGCATTGGGCAGTAGCTGTGCTGGTTGGAATGTTCCAGGAGCCATAGTCCAGAAAATTAACTTTTCTAATCTCTATTCTAGAAAGTGGATTTTGATTATCTCTAGATGATAATGATGGTGTAGCATTGTACCATATCTACTAAACATATGCTGTCAAGGTAATCCCCAGTTTAACCTCCCCTTGTCTTTTGACTGCATTTAGAAAAGAGACTCAGCTTTTTCTAAACTGCTATATCAGCCTGCGAATGGGAGAAATTGCAAATTCAGGTCCTTTCCCATGCAGGAAGGAGGAAGCCTTTCATACTAACAGAAAACAAATATGTCAAAGAGAACCCTTCCTTAAAACCTTGTGATTCTTGTTTTCTGTATCCAGGAACTGTTGTGGAAAGTATTCAAAATGGTGGTTTCTCTAGTCTGCAGCCAGAATCTTATGGTCCAGGAGTGCTGCATCATGTGATTCTGCTACCTCAGTTTTGCAGATGGTGGAAGAAAGGGCAGCAGAACAGAGGGAAGAATAAGAGTAAGATTAGGGGTGATGGGAGTCTTAGGGGGGTTGCAGACTGCCAGAAATAGTGCAAATTGAGTCCACTTTTAGGGTTAGGGTTAGGGTTAGGGTATCATGGGAACTGTATTTTATTGTAGCACCAGAGCTCTCTGACAGAGAAGGCTCAATGTCTCAGAAAAAACCACCACCACAACAACAGTGATTCCCATGGTTCCCTAGCACTAACCTTAACCCTAAAAGTGGACTCAGTTTGCACTATTTCTGGCAGTCTGCAACCCCCCTTAGACAGTCTTTCTTATAGGGTTCTAGTGGGACAAAATCAACAGCTGACACTTAATAAGCAGGGTGTGGACTGTTTGCAGATATTACATAGTGAAAAAATATTTTGAAACACATGCTAAATCATCATGTGCTTTATAGACTACAGCATAGCCTTTCACTGCATAGATCACAAAAAAGTTATGAAATGTGTTTAAAAACATGGGAGTGCCACTACATTTGATAGTCCTGATAAAGAATCTGCCATGGCCCTGATCCGGCTTTTTGCTGCTCCAAAAAGAGCTGGCAAATGCTGCTTCTTTTTGGGGTGGCAAAAAGCCACCCGTAGTGGCTCTGTCACAGCTCTGTTGTGTCCCTTTGGTGCAGCATGGATTTTGATTTTGTGTGGTGTGATGGTGACATTGGGGCAGAGTTGGGTCACCCTGCCCCAACTCCACCTCCAGGCTGGCCCTTTTGGCAGGTCTGCATTGGCCTGTACTTAAGACAAGAGGCTAGTGTTACAACAGAATATGGAGATACAGAATGTTTCCCAATTGGCGAAGGGGTCAGGCAAGGCTGCATACTATAATCCTATTTCTTCAACTTGCATGCAGAAAATATCATACAAAGAGCATGTTTAGACTTATAAGATGGAGGAATGAAGATAGGAGGAACATCAACAATCATAAGATATGCAGATGACACAATACTACTAGTGGAAAACATCAGAGATTTGGAACAATTACTTCAAAAAAAATTAAAGAAGAAAGTGCAAAGTCAGGCCTAATGTTAAACATAAATAGTTAAAGATTTTCTGTTAAAGATGTTTTGTACTTTGGATCAAACATTGATCAGAATGGAGACTGTAGTCAAGAAATAAGAAGAATAGGAATGGGAATGGGAGCTATGAAAGAATAGACACAATCCTAAAGTGTAAAGATATGTAACAGAACACTAAAGTTATAATAATCCAAACCATTGTATTCCCTATCACCATGTAAGAGCTGGACAATCAAGAAAGTGAACAGGAAGAATATCAATTCCTTTGGCATGTGGTGCTAGGAAAGAGTGCTGAGGATACCATGGATGGCCAAAAAGGCAAACATATAGGTTTTTGAATAGGTCAAGTCTGGACTCTCTCTGGAAGCCATTATGCCAAAACTGGGCTGTATCTTCTATTGACCATTTGAAAGCTTTTCACAAAATGCATCCCAAGATGATTTTTTCTTTCTTTCAACAGCCTCCACTTTTGTTATGATTTCCATTTTGGTGGCAAAACTTCCAGATCGATGTTTTTTCAACATGCCAGGGTAGCTAGTAAGGCAGGTTAACCTGCTTTCCCCTTTTCTTTCTGTTTTGCTCTTCACATATACTCAATAAGTGATTCTGGAAAGAACCTTTTACCTTGCCCGTTATACACATAGCTGCAACAGGATCTCCTAGAGTAAAATCCTACTTTTTCCCAGGTCAAGTTTATTGCATCATTTTCTGTAGACACACTGCTGCAACCCAGCACTGAATGTTTATCTTTCTCCACCCTTCCTTCACCATCCTCCTAATGCCACTGCTGCAGAAACAAAAGAAAAGAAAATGAAAACAAAAACCTTTCAGCTAGACAGGGGTTGGGCTGGGGTCCCTTAAGAAAGATATTGTAAAAAAGAAGCTTCTTTATCAGAGGCTTTATTAGCTGAGATATACCTATATACTAAAATTTGACTATTTCATTTCTTCAAAGTAACTAGAGTACAGTTGTCCTTCCAGATTCATGGGGGATCTATTCTGCCCTCCCCTGCAAATATGAAATTTTGCAAATATTCAAGTCCCATTGTCCCCAGTGGCAGTGCTGGGACTTGAATATCTCCCTCCCTCCTACTTTCCCCAGGCTTCTTCCCCCTGGGAAAGCTGTGCAGCTGGGAAAATGGCAGTGCCAGTCAAGCAAAGGCTGCATGGCCAGGAAAATGGCTGTACTGGCTGGGAAAACAGCCACGCCTCCTGGGGCAATGCTGCACTGGCCGGATGAAGGCCTTGCCTCAGCTGGGGCAGCCTTCTTCCAGATGGCGTGGCCTTGCCTCAGCCAGAGCAAGGCTGCACCGGCCAGGAAAACAGCTGCACCAGCCAGAGGAAGGCTGCGCTGACCTGAGCAAGGCTGCGCTGGCCAAGGCAAAGCCGTGCTGGCCAAAAGAAGACTGCACAAGCTGTAAGGTAAGGTAAGGAGGGAAGGAAGGAAAGAAGGAAAGGAGGGAGGGAGCCATGGGCTTGCTATTTGCAAATAATCAAAACCGCAAATGGCAAGTCTGCAGATATGGAGGGATGACTGTAGCTATTTTTAGTCACTTAAATAAAAATCTGTGATAGAAAACACTCTTTGCTTCCACCCATCTGGTTTGTACGTTAGCATCCGCAATGGAGCAGAAGACAGCAGCACAAGCCAGCTCTTGAACCAGGTGATAGTCCTTCCCTACTAGTCATTGAGGGCACTCCCAATAGCCATTAGTTATGTTTAGTTATAAACATGATTTTAAAAAGTACAATTACATTGCTAAAGGAATGCTATGATCCATTGTTAAATTACAAACAGAATGTAATTTTCATAATTGGAAAACGAAATTTCATCACAAGCTCTGGGTTATGCAGATGTTCAAGTGGTGTGGGGATAATAAATGTGATTTGTGATTTCAGGCTACCTCCTCCATATGTCTCCAGAGCATCCATGTGAAGGTCTTCCCACAGATGTGTAACAGGCACCCAAGATCACTTATCCACCCTTTTTCTCTACAGAATTCTTAAAAATGTAAATAGCTATTCCATTACTTCTTCCTCACGTTATGAATAATGGGGTCAGTTGGACTCTCTCCATGGAGTCACCAGTTCTTTTCTGTTGGTAGCATCTTCCCAGACATTAGGAACATTTCTGGGCAGTTGGGTTTTGGCCAGGCATAGAAATGCTTTAACATGGCTCATTGAAAGTCAGTATTAAAATCTACTGGTTGTACATGGTGTAACCCACTTCTTCCTTTCCAAAGTTAATTTGGTTTCTTTCTGGAATATCAGACCCAATGTCCTGTGGCAGTGCTTCAGAACATCCAGTTCTAAGAAAATGGGCTTGGATCTTTTTTTCTTTCCATCTTGCCGAGCTGCTGTTCTAAGGTCAGATGTTTATGGACAAATGAAGGCTATTGTGGAAAAATAAAGTGGCTAAAGTGGAAAGCAGTAAAAAAATTAAAAAAAAAATCCCAAAGTGCTAGTCTTTGGTGCCAACACTTTTTAGGACCAAAGTTCACTTTAACTCCTGTGAGCTATTATATCTCTAGCTTTCTGTTTTTGTTTACTGAGACCATAATTACAAGTTCAACCTCTGAACTCAGTCTGCTGGAGACAGCTGAAGCCTGCAGGGAAGGTTTCCTTGAAACACTGACATTGGTGGCTTCATTCCTAATCAGCATGTCTCAAAACATTTCTGGCTATTTTGTGGCAAAGCATGAAACATGGATTCAGTTTCTGAAGAGTGTTGTATGAAACAAATTCTTGACTAGAGGATGAACTATTTAGTGGGAGCATAAGATGATGAGCCTTCTCCAAATGAAACTGGGTTACACGAGGGAGTGAATTTGCTCTTGTGGTTTCAGCAGCAATGCTAAAACCTCTGCAGAATTCCATCTGCTTCACTCAGTAATTACCAATTGGTATTCTCAAGCAGAATTCTTTCTTATTGTCTTTCTTCCTCTCTCTCCACCTCCCCCACTCAACTCCATTTTTTAAAAACAGCTGCTGTTTGCCCAAGCTGTTTTGGCATTCAGTAAATTTCTGGGACTTTTTTCTTCTCTTGCTGCAAGAAAATCACAAGTCTCCACTTTTATTTATTTTTTTAAATAATATTGTTGTTAGAACATTACTTTGTTTAAGTGCAGCACAAGGCTCAACTTTGCTTCATCCTAAATTATGTAGGCACAAAGTAGAGAATCAAGGTGAACTTAAAGGTTTTCTAGTATAGTATTCTTCAGAAGGCCCCTTTTGTACCCATATGCTGAGGGGGTTTTCACATTTAACCTTTCAGACTACCATAAATACACTAATCTCGTTAGATTTTGGGAGCTTAGCAGAATTGAGCCGGAGTGGTATGGGGATAGGAGTGAAAACCGGTGGTCTTCATGTAGTGTAAGGTAAAAATTTTGCTATTGGAGAGCCGTTGCAGTAAGGGGTTATTCAGCCAGTGTAAATAATCCTGGTAGAACATGGATTGAATCTGTGTTGTCAACATGAATTTCAAATGCATCTGAGTAAGTTTGAGAGAGGGCAGACAAAAACTCTGTAAAACCTGAGATAAATTTCTCTCCCCCCCTCCCCAAGTGTTCCTGAAAGATTCACATTGTTGACTGTGTGAATAACTGATATGGATAATCCTGGGATAAACTTCTATATTATTGTTTTCTTATTGTATTCTTTTATTTTTATGTTTGTAACCTGCCCTGATTCCCTTTGGAAATAGGTGGGCTAGAAATAATAATAATAATAATAATCTGAGATAAAACTCTGCAAGTCTTGAATGTGTTTTGAATACACCCAAATAATTGACCCCATCTTTATTTGCAGTGTGGACATGTGTGAGCAACAGAACTTACAGAGATGCACATAGATGTGGATCTGATAAACAAATAGTGTGAACAACAAATTGAAAATGCATAAGATTATTTACATAGTAGCATTGCAAAACAAAATGTGCAAATAACCCCCAGGTCAAAGTTGACAAATATGGACTTGATGGAACAAAGGTCTCACTCAACAAAAGGCAGAATCCAACATTCTTAAGTATGGAGTGCAATTTTCGATTTCAGTGGAACAGGTGAAATTATTGAATATACTTAGGGCATTTAGGCACCGTGGAAAGTGCTAAATACCCTAAAGGCACCTGATCCCAACTGACTTTGGAGGCTATGCAGTATCACCTCTGGTTACTATAGTTAGCCCTCCATATCCATGGATTCAACCATGCATAGCATATATATATATATA
>CM034701.1:133713920-133728315 GCA_020142125.1 Phrynosoma platyrhinos | reverse complement strand
CCACTCTGTCCAGGAAAACCTCTTGCTCCCTAATATGCTGAAGTGTAGACAAACATCCCCCAAGTGTTGCAAGTGACTGCAGCAACTCCCTCAGTGTCCATATTGAGAAATCTTAAGTAAGCAATAAAACAGGACTGTGGGCTTCTCCCTCAAAAATTCCCCTGATAAATACCTACATAAAGGGCCCCTGTTCTCTTGGCCTTTTCACCAAGTTCTGTCAGCCGAGATCAGTCAACTGGGTTTCTAACTCTACAGAGAGCTCCTGGATGCTACCTTATTTTGGAGACAAGTCCCTGACTCTCTTCCTCCACTCAAAATAGCTGCCCAGAAACTGCTTTTCTTCTTCCTGGCAGGTTCTTTGAGGGTTCAAACTGATCCAGTATACAGTCACCCCTCTGTTTTCACAGACTTGAAGTCTGCATCCCTTGCCTGTTTGTGGGGGACAAAATGAGGTGGGTGGGTGCTGCCTTTCAAGCCTATGGGGCTTGAATATTTGTGTTTTCCCATTTTTGCAAGGGGGTGGGTGCGTCCAGAATGGATCCCTCACAAAAATGGAGGGGTGACTGTATTTCTTTTTATGTCTTCCCCATCCCAATTAATCCTCTACTGTCCCACTTTTCAGCTGATTTTAAAAAAGCCCAGTTTCTCTCTCTTCCTCCCACTTTCTCCCTTCATCTTCACTTTACTTTAATTGCTGTAAACCAAGGGTGTGGGTTATTGTGATCCCCAGTGACCACAATCTTGTGCTTATAATCACCACACACACCAAGGTGAATTTGGAAGCATTAGCCACACAGTGCTCCCATTCAAATTCAACCCAGTCCAATAAATCACAATATGTGTGGCTTCATGGCTGTGCCTGCATTGTTCCCTATGCCCGCCCCATGCATGTGAATGTACATATTTCTGAACTCCTACCTTTGGCCATGCACTGACATTGCTATGGAACACAGTCCACACACACACACACAGCTATTTGGAATTTCTGCTCAAAACCAGGATAAATCCCCATTTCTCCCCTCTGGATTAAAGCCCTAAAGTGATGAAAAGGCCAGATTAATCCCACTTGTAGTTTGGACAGCTTGCTGTAAATACTAGGTGAAACTGTTTTATTGTCCTGTGTAGATACACTCTTAGTTTAAAGTGCTAAAGTAGTTTGTACTCAGTTAATTCAGCATTGGGGAGTGAAGTGGATGTGGCAGAATCTTGCCCTTCCCAGTAGCTCAGGCTAAAACAAACTGCTGCAGGCATCCTACCTTGTGTGTTCTTCACCATTAATGACATTTGTCATCTTGACCAAGCTCTGATGTTGCTTGTCTATTTGTATCCTCATTTTCATCTGCGAAATGTTGGAGGGTAAGCAACTCATTATTGAACCACATGTTCTTAATTAAAAGGAAGGCAGTTGGAGAAAATGTCAAATTCAGAATCTTTTGTGTTCTAGACTAAAGACTACCCAGGAGAGAGTAGACTACATATGTGAAGTGCTTTTTCTCTGGAATAGACTAACCATATACACATCAGGGTGGGAGAGCATATCACCCTCATATCTGCTGTCTATGGGCTGATAGGGTAACATGGGCAGTCAGTTATTCATATTAAAGTTTTATATATATGGAAATGAATTAAAGACTGCAAAGAGAATCTAAATATTGGACTGAAGCCTGTGGACTAAAGTCAAACTTCTAAATGTGTTGCTCAAGACTTACAAAGGGATCCATCCATTTTCCATAAAGAATTTATGAGAGGGCAGGGATCTAAGTGTTTTACCAGGATCTGGAGGTATCCATAAGTAACAACAAGCCCAGTATTCCTGACATCTGATTTGTTCTAGTGGAAGTCTGCAAATTACACATCAGAATATTTTTTTGGACCCAAAATGCTGCTGTAGAAGAATCTTATCAAATATGATGAATGGGATATGAAAGAGAGTGATCAGAGAAATGTGAGATAGAATTTCAAAAAACTATGAAAAAAATTAAAAGCACTTCACAAGGAAGAATTTGAGAGGGGAGGTCTGAAGCAGGAGTCTCCAACTGTTGTGGACCGGTGGCATAACTGGAATTTTAAAAGAGAGCCATGTGCATTCTCACAAAATGGCTGTCATGTTAAGACATGGCCAGTCACAATACCTCCATTTTCCTGATAATAAGGCTAACATTACAATAATTTGTAAAGGACATGGATACAGAATTACCAGATGTGGGTCTGAAATCTGAAAGTACCCTTTAAAATCCTCTGTTTCACAGAAGGCAAATAAAAGTAACTTGGCTAAAAACCTGAGTACAAGGCCAAGATGGGAACTGAGCCCTAGATTCCTGACCATGTATTTGCCTCCACAAATTATGATAAAAATGCCATTTCGTGAAAGGCAAATTGATAATGCTCAGAAAAACACACATAGGACATTATCACACGGGGAGTCGCGGGGAGAAAGTGGAAATAAACCGGACGAGCGGAAGACTTTAATTTACGGGATTTGTCCCATTCCGCCTTGTCTGATAACTAAATTCGAATTTAAAAGGGGATTAATTCGAACGAAAACCTGATCTTTTCATTTTAGGGATTTTTGAGGAAATGAAAAGATCAGGTTTTTGTTTGAATTAACCCCCTTTTAAATTTGAATTTAGTTATCAGAGGAGGTGGAACAAGACAAATCCTGTAAATTAAAGTCTTCCGCTCATCCGGTTTATTTCCACTTTGTCCCCGCGACTCCCCATGTGATAACGTCCATAGTCAAAGTGAAATGGACATCACCAGGCAAGCCTTTCCCCAGGGCTGGATCCTTTCTTCCAGTCATCTCTGGATGCATTTCAGAGTGAGAGAGTGCTGTCTGTGCAATTAAATATTTTCCCTATTTGGTAGACTTGTATTTTTTTTTAAGTGACATACTCTGTTCAACCCTGGTGATGCTTAATGACATTGGTAGAGGCTGTCCATTATAATATCAGGAGGGCCCACTCCCTAAGATATCACAAGAGGTGTTATTCCTAGATGTCAAATTTTGGTCTAGAAATTTCAGGGCCTGATAAAGTCATGACCTGGCAATCTTATTCCTAAAATAAAACATATAGTTTCCAGCACCACAAAAAACCAAAGGAGCACATGTATGCATACTAGTGACACACATACCACACCAAAAGCAAACAAAACCTATGCAAAACATACCCATAGCACAGACCAAACACTCCTTTGTTCCTTGCTATCTCCAGCCCTTCAGTGTTTCCCACTAGCTAGCTTTCGTGTTTTCACATTTCAAAATGATGCACTGCGTTACAGTTGCCCATTATTTTTATTTCCCAAGAGTGACTCTAGTCCCCACAGTAGGCACCAGGAATGCTGCCACACTGCAGAATTAGTGCAGTTTGACACTGCTTTAAGTGTCATGGCTCCATCCTGTGGAAGCCTTGGATTTGTAGTTTGTTGTGGCACAAGAGCTCTCTGAAAGAAACAACTAAATATCTCACAAAACTACAAATTGCAGACTTCTATAACTATAGCAGTTAAAGTGGTGTTTACCGCATAGATGAAGCCCAGATCAGGGAAGGCTGATATAGAACAATGATAACAATAAGTGAGTCTTTCTCCAGAGATCTCTCTGTATTTTTCCTTTGGATCTACTCATTTGATTGCTACATACAATGAAGGTAATGGGAGAAAGCCACTCTATTTATATATCCATTCAGCATTTAGAATATGGCTAAATTAATATAATAAACCAGGTAATGAACAAAACTGAAGCCAGCGATCCCACTCAAATCAAGAAGATGATAAATGTATTGGATTATAAGCATGATCAAGTTTGCCACTCTTCTCAAACAAATCAGGTTTGTCTAGTTTCCTTTAAGTTTGAATTTGACAAGAGAGCTGATTGTCAGCACAAGACAAATAATGCTAAAGTGGTTATCAAATATAAAACTGCAGACTCCCTGCTCTTCTTCATACATCTCCTTTGCTGTAATGCAGTTTATTATGTAGCGGAGGGAGGCCCAGGCTTAACTGACTTCCTGTTTGACAATTTCTTTCTTTCTTTCTTTCTTTCTTTCTTTCTTTCTTTCTTTCTTTCTTTCTTTCTTTCTTTCTTTCTTTCTTTCTTTCTTTCTTTTTACTATGCCATTGTATTTAATGGTTTGTTTCTTTATCTGGCATGCAGTCTCTCTCTTGAACATTGAGATATCCCAGTGAAACTTGGCGTGTCCACTCAGAACATAATTCTCCATTTTGAGGCCTCAATCCCATGACTTGTTTGCACATGTGGAGGAAAGATGTAAAACACATTCATTGCAATAAAGAGAAACAAATAAATCTACATACAGAAAAAAGAAATGATGATGGAATGTATAAAGTTCAACCATTTCATTTTGACGAAAAGCCTCTTCAGTCTCATAACCTACTCTCTTATCCAGATGGCTTTCTCTTGTCATTCATTTGTAGTTTTTACTTCCCAGTGGTTGGGATCTAATGGTATGTGTCTCCTGCATTCTTCTGCTTCCACCAGGAGAGTTGGGACTTTCTTCTCCATCCTCCCCACATCCATCCATGATGACAAAAACCTGATATAGAAGGAACATTAGTCCCCAGGAACAGGTTTTTAGGGCATAAGTTAGGCTGCTGGTGAAAAAGGAAGGTTCCTGATTCCTCTGGCAGAAGTAGCAGAAACCAGAAGATATACAGCACTGATCCTGGCCTGTGCATGTACAAATGTTTTAAATAGGTTGTTTTGCATTTTAAACTGCTGTTTTCCTGCCAATATTTATTGTTTAACTGGATTAAAATGCAATTTTAATGGCAGAAAATGTTGTATAAATGCCAGAGACAAAAAAGAAAGAAAGAAAGAAAGAAAATATATTATTTCCTCAAGATAGCTAATCTGCTCTTTAGTTTACTCAGCCTTTCTTGAACTCATTATAATTTGTCACAGGCAGAATAGTAATGCACCACAGTGATACCAATAGCACTACATTTCATAGTTTTGGGGTTGTGAACTCCTGTGAGGCAAGAGGCTATATTGACTGCAGCAGTGCTGCTAGTAGGGTCTCCCATGTCAGACATGCTTTTGCTGAGAAGCTGGACTCTCTCCCCCTGCCCCCCCCCCATTAGCCACTTCTTTCAAAATACAGTTCTGTCTTTGTTCTTTTCAGGCCAAAATCTCCTTTGTATACAGAGTACAGTCAGCATTCCTTATCCATAGATTTTTTTATCCACGTATTCAAGCATCCAGTGCTTGAAAATATTCCAAAAAATTATAAATTTCAAATAGCAAACCTAGATTTTTCTAATTTATGCAAGGGACATCATTTTACTATGCCACTGTATTAAATGGGACTTGAGCATCCATGGATTTTGTTATCCATGGGAGGTCCTGGAACCAAGCCCCAGTGGATAACAAGGACCCACTGTACAAGATTTCCCATAAGAAGCCTCTACATTGTATTGTCTGGAGATAATTTTTGGTATTGTGCAAGGTAACTTTCAACTTTCAATTTTCACACATGTGCTGACACCATATAGGGGGGTCAGTGCTTCATCAAAGGGTGTACCCATACTATAGAATTACAGCAGTTTGATACCACTTTAACTGCCATTACTCTAGCCTACAGAATCCTGGAATTTATCCTTTATAAATTATAAATAGTTTGGTGAGGCATTCAGCCTGGTCTGTGAGAGAGTTCTGATGCTTCACCAAACTACAAAAACCAGGATTCTGTAGGCTAGAGTCATGGCAATTAAAGTGGTGTCGAGCTACTTTCATTCTGCAGTATGGATGTTGCTGTTGTTGTGTGCCTTCAAGTCATTTCCGGCTTATTCTTGGCAAGTTTCTTCAGAGGGGGTGTGCCATTGTCATCTTCTGAGGCTAAGAGAGTGTGACTTGCCTAGGGTCACCCTGTGGGTTTACTTCACTGAGCCAGGATTCAAACCCTGGTCTCCAGGGTCCTAGTCCAATGCTTAAACCACTGCTCCATGTTGGCTCTCAACAGCGTGGATAAATGCCGAAAAAGCAAATTTAGCTTGTGAAAGGAAATTCATGTCAACAATTTTTTCACAAATTTGCAGAGAAATCACATATTTTATTTTATTAATAGTGAAATCATGATTTGGGTGACTTGCATGTTATTCACTAAATTCCTAGTCAATGTTAAGTTTACACAGTTATTCTGTTTTTGTAAAATATTGTATTTTAAATTAGTTTGCTTCTTTTAGATAAGCATCACAACATAGGGTGGAATTCTAGATGTAGAACCATAGATAAGTAGCATCTCCAAACTCATACTGATTTACCAGGCAGCAAGTGTGGCAAGTGGTGTAGGGCTTTCACATTAAATGCATTAATTGGGGTTATTTTGTCATCACCTATGAAAACACCCCCCTCCTGAAATCACTTTTATAACCAATGACCCAACTCTTCTATCCCCTCTATTTTTGTCTCTGCCTCCTCCAGGCAAAAATAGTCTCATTACATCCCTGTATGTTTGTGTATGCACACACAGACAGGGACAGTGAGAGCAAGAGAGCATGTGATGTTGTTTGCACCTAATGGTGTAAAGTTTTTATTTATATTTAAACATTGTGGGAAAACTACCATCAATCTTTCACACTTTGGCCATGATTCAGAAGGGAAAGTATGCATATTAACTGAGGTGAGATGCAGTTTTCAGAAGTTGCCTCCAAAATATACATATCATTCCCCTACCTTTCCCTTTAAGCAACTATTATCCCTGAATCTCAGACTGCTTTTGAAAGGTTGAGGAAGATTAAAAACAATTTTGGCTTCTACAGATAGAACAGGAAACTATGCTTGTGTGTCTGTACACATGCTTCTTCTAAACTTTGTGCACAATCTTCGTGAGATACTGCAGAAATCCATGTCAGAATCTGTCACCCAAGATGCAAGCTGTGTTCAAACTATGTTGAATTTTAAAATACGACTGGACAGAGAAGGATAAAACATCTTGTCTGAAGCACCCATATGAGACTGCCCATAAAATTCCATGGAAAAACAACAACAGAGGAAGAACAGGACACTTTTTTTCATTGACAGGGGAGGAAAATCTCTAGCACATGGTACTAATTTGGCTGCTGATGGCCCAAAGAGTATTTAGAGATGACCCTTTCCTTCCCCTAAGCCCTTTTCAGATTCCTTCCCTCTGGATTGATATTTCCCTCCCTCTCATTTACCTATTCTTTCCATTGGAATGGTGACCAGTGGAATACCACTGTATAATACCACAAAAGTCCCAAATCCCAACTGATCTTGGAAGCTAAGCAGGTCAGCTCTGATTAGTACTTGGAAGAGAGTCTGCTAATAAACACCAGGTGCTCTAGGCTATATTTCAGAGGAAGGAACTGGCAAAACCACCTTTGAGTATTCCTTGCCTAGGAAAACCCTATGAAATTCATGGGGTCACCATAATTTGACAGGCGACTTGAAGGCACGTACAAACAAAGGAGAGTCAAGGAACACCAGGTGCTTTGGGTTATATTTCAGATGAAAGAACTGGCACAGTCAACTCTGAGTATTCCTTGCCTAAGAAAACCCCATGAAATTCATGGGGTAGCCATAATTCGACAGGAGACTTGAAGGCACACAGAGGAGAGCCAAGGAACACCAGATGCTTTAGGCTATATTTCAGAAGAAGGAACTGGGAAAAGCACCTTTGAGTATTCCTAGCCTAAGAAAATGCTATTAAATTCATGGGACTGCAATAAGTCAACAGGCAACTTGAAGGCTCTCTCTCTCTCTCTCTCTCACACACACACACATACACACACACAATAATATTGTATGGGAGGGGTCACAACAGAGAGCTAGTGCAAGGAAATTCAGCAGCATTCTTTGTTTTTGCTTTGTGCTTTCTTTTTGGCCCAGCTAAAGGAACTTTTCTGCCTTTCTTAAATGCAAGACCACTTGCATTTAAGGTACAATGCATGAAGGTACAATGAGATAGATCTGTTCTTAAGGTGTTTGAGCAAGCTACTGGTCCTGTAACACTATGGCAGCTTCCTTTTCTATTGCACTCTGCAGGTGCAGTAGAGAAACCAGTCCTTGGCATTTTCAGTTCAAAAGATCTGGTAGCAGTAGATAGGAAAAACTTGCTGGAGAACTTGGAAAGCCAGGTCCAATAATAGGAAATCACTTTGGGCTTGATGGATAATTTGCTATAAGTTAGCTCTTTGTGTGTGTTTATACTGTGTAAGTTTATTTTAAAAATAGGAAAGTGTAACCTAAAACAAGACAGGAAAAGGTTTCTGAGCATGCAGAAAGAAGTCATATATATTTGGACAAAATGCAGTGAAGAAAACATGGCTCCCTGGAAGCCCTGCCTCTTAAGTGATGGCCATTTGTGTGCAACTTCTCGAGGCTTAGGGAGTAAAAGGAGAACAAAGCCCCAAATAATGAAACAAAAGGACAAAAGGATAAATGTCCTCCATCCATTGCTTTGAAAGTTTTATTTCATTTCATTTATTTCATTTATATGCTGGTACCAAGGTGGCTTCCAAAGAAAATCAGTTAAGAAAAATAATACACAGAATGCCACTTACCCCTTTCACAGCTTGGTGCCCATTCAAAAGGATTATTGCTAAGGAATCGCAGAAAACACTGTATTTATGTTTTAATACTTTTTTTCTGCAAGCCACACACCTGTGTTATAATAAATAAAAGACCTGAAGAAATGATCCGAGAGTATGTTTAGGGCACTGATCATTCACATTCAAAGGTTGAGTCAAACTTTCTCCTTAGGAGATAATTGGATCAGCACTGATTGTGAAAAGGTAAACTCTGCTGCAATCTTATGAGTCTATTCTTGGCAAAGAAAACAAAGGAAATCAAAGATAGTTTGTGTGGGGATATGTGAAGCTCTGAAGCTGGGAAACTACTTTTAAGATGCCGTCTTCAAGGCAAGGAAGGGGAGGGGCAGCTCCACACTGGGCGTCCCAACCCCTTTCCTGAACACATCATCAGAGCGCCCGTCGCTCTGCACAACCGGCGCTCTGAGGATGTACTTCCACTGCAGCATCCGCACATGCTGTGGTGGAAGAGGCACTGAAGGTGAGCCCAAGGCCTTTTGCAGCGCACCTTCGGTGTTTTGTGGAAGGAGCGCTATTTTAGCACTCCTTCCAGGGCCTGCGAAGCTGTGGGTTGGGGCCGAGGAGTGTGGATACCTCGGCCCCAATCTGCACCTTCCTGGGGCGGCCCATGGCCGCTCGTCTGCTTAGGCCCTAAGAAGCCCTCAGTACTTGATGAGTGATTGAAAGAAACTCTGGACTTCATACGGTGCATAATTAAACTGTGGAACTCATTGCCACAAGATATAATTATGGCTGCCAATGTGGATAGCATTAAAAGGAGATTTGATAAATTCATGGAGGATGGAAGCATCAACAACTACTAGTCAGAATGGCTATATTTCACTTCCAATAATAGAGGCAGTATGCTGGGGAATGTAGGATGGAGGTTGCAATTGTAGTCATATCCTGTTTCTGTGCTTCTCAGACACAACTGATTGGTCACTGTGAGAACATAATATTGGACCAAATAGGGATTTTGTTTGATCCATTGTAGCTGTTCTTATGTTTTTATAACCTAGAGCATCATCATGTTGCCACCCAGTAATGGATGATCTCAGCATGTTATTATTTTCCTTTGTTTTAAAAGTATCTCTTAGAAATACAAGACAAAATCCAGAAACCTGTTCTTCTGCTGGCACCTCTTACTTTTGGCGGATCCATTTCCACTAGGTGCCATTAAAAGTAATGACTGGAAGAAGGAAATGCATATAACGAAACCATTGATGAAGGTACAATGAGCTAGATCCGTTCAACAGCTCTAAAGGGAATGCCTTTCAAAGGCGAGCCCGTCCATAGCTCATATAGTAGATCTGCAACCTATTAGGACTGCCAAGAGGGAACCTGCCAAGATGAAGCTAATTTCAAGCCAGGTCCTGTGTACACAAACAAATATATGCCTCAGAATTAGAATGGAAAGAAAACACAATGAAGGAATTCATACTGATTCCCATGTGTAACTATTTGGATTCAGCAAGGAAAGAGATGATTCAAAGCTCAGTCTCTGTGGTATATCTCTTGCCAGGCATGGTCTCTAGGCAAGGTATAAATTATTTCCCACGGTGGGGTGTTTTTTTTTTAAAGGCTTCATTTTGTGCTGATTTTAGATCATGTGAAAAGGATTAAACTTGTACACCTGATGTAAGAAACATATTTTGAGAATCCTGGAGTATGGGTGGCATCAGTGAGCTAATCTAGCATGAGATGGCTGATGTTTTCTTTGTATATCATTAAAGCATATTCTTGTCTAGGTTGGATCTATCAGGTGTCAAATACTGATATGAGCAGTAGCAGCAATTTCTTGGCCATTCCTTTCTGCTGAAGGAGTGTTGTGTGCTCCAGCCTGGTTTCACTTCCTAATGTAAGTCGTGACCTTCAAGTATGATGAAAAATACTGTTTTATCATCAGTACTGAGGTAAGATTTAAAAGCAAAAGCAAAGCAGCTTCATTTATATACCACTTCATACCATGCTATGCAGTGTCTAAATGGTTTACAACTGTAAGCTCATTGCCCCCCAACAGCTGGGTACTCATTTTAGTGACCTTGGAAGGATGCAGGCCTGAGTCAAGCCTGAGCCCTGGCTAGTATTGAACTTGCAACCTTGTGGTCTATGAGTGAGTAGCTGCACTACAGGCATTTAGCCACTGCACCACCAAGGAGTAGGAGTAACTCCTACTCCAGTTGGAGTGCCATCTTGATCCTTGCTTTCAAGAAGTAAAATGCCTTGTACTAGCTTTGATCCTTCTGTATGAAAAGGCATTGGTGTGTATGCATGCGTGTGTATGACAGGCTGTATTTCACTCACCTTACCAGATTCCCCTTGCAAACTTTCTCCTTCATTCCACATTGTTTTCCCCCCCATCTACCCAGCTCCTTTCCCTCTCAGCATCTCAACTTGCCAGATGGAGAGAAAGTACAGGAATGGAATTCATTCAGAGTGCTGACTCACAAACTTCCCAGCCAATAAGTATGAGACCAGCTTTCTCTCTGCCATTATAGCACACAGAGAGCAAGCATATAAGAGAAATGCTTCATATGTGTCTTTAACTCTCTGGAGTCCATAATATTCTCTAAGTATGATGATCACTGCCACATGCAGAGATGAACACTCAGGCAATGTTTCTTCCCAAGTACTTCAGCTAGTAGTCATCTCTGATAACAGGCAAATTAAGCAGTCTATTAAACACACATGCCTCACATTCAGCATTCTCTGCTCCTTACAGAACCTGTATAGAACATACATATAGAACTTAAATTTCTCATCTGTGGGGCTATGCAGACAGGCAGGAAAATGTGACCAGAAGCTACCTTTTCTGTAAGCTGCAGCAACCACACCACTTGCTCCAAGGATTCCCTAAATGGGGACAGAGCAACCGCACTGGGGAGAGTCAATGCAGCTTTTCTGAAGCTGTATTGAAGCTCCAACAACTGCACCGTCAGCCCCAAGGATGCCACAAAAGGAGATGGAGCAACCGCATGGGTGAGCAGCAGCTGCTTTAATTTTTTTTGGTGTTCTCTGACACATGCACACATGCACAGAAACACATCCTTGCACACCTGTGCACCTGTGCTGGACCTATCATAGGGTGCTATACAGTCTGTCATTTTGTCTGTACAAAGGTGACTGAAATTTGGCACATGCGCAGGACCTGTCATACACCCACAGATCATGCAAGGTTTCACTGATCTCAGCTTCCCCCAAGTAGTGGGTGCTGTAGACAGGTGCCACTGTCTGATTGTACCACCCTCGGGGTGAAGGAATGAGTTTGACAACTGAAAAGACACCAAGGGGGGAAGCAGACTGGCAGCACGGGGCCGCCCTGGGAAGGTGTGCCACAGGACCGAGGCATCCCCACGCCTCAATCCTGTGGCGCTCCTTCCCCGTCCCTGAAAGGAGCGCTAAAATAGTGCTCCTTTCACAAGTCAGTGAAAGTGTGCTGTAAAAGCTTGCGGCGCACTTTCACTGACTTATCCACCGCAGCGTGTGCGGATGCTGCTGTGGGAGGTTTCCCTCGGAGCGCCAGCCATGCGGAGGGCCAGCGGCTCCGAGGGCAACCTCGAGAGGAGGAAGGGGCACCGAACGTGCGGCTGCGCCTCCTCTTCCCTGCCTCGAGGACGGCTCTATTAGCCATCTGCTGAGGCCCCAACTCTGTCATTCTGCCAAAACATGTCCCACACAGATCAGGGGGGAGGGAAGCAAGGGAGGTTGCTGTGGACAGACTGGATACATGTAGCTGGTGGTTATGCAAGGGACATGGTCACACCTGCACAGATGAGGTCATAAAAGCCTCTTTCATGCAAACTGCTGTGCATGCTGATAGCAAGCATACATGCAACAGAATGCATTTATTTTCATAATAGAGGTCAGTTGCTAGGGCACATGCATAGGGTTACAATTAGGGTTAGGGTTAGGGTTCTAATTTTCAAGCGCATCTGCACCAGTGCATCCACACCTGGAAGCATAGGGCACTTTAAATTAAATCCTGCATCGTAGGATGCATGCTCTGGATCGCTGACTCACCCCCTAAGCAGACGGCTTAAAGGGCCATCTTGGGGGCAGGGAAGGGGAGGGGCAGCCACACAATCAGCGCCCCAACCCCTTCCCCAGGTTGTCCTTGGAGCAGCCGGCCCTCCGCATGGCTGGCGCTCCAAGGAGGACCTCCCGCTGCAGCATTTGCATGCACTGCAGTGGAAGAGTCGGCGAAGGTGCACCGCAGCCTTTTGCGGCACACCTTTGTCAACTTGTGAAAGGAGCGCCAATTTAGCGCTCCTTTCAGGGGCACTGAAGCTGCACCGCGGGACTGAGGTGTGCGGATGCCTCGGTCCCACGGCGCAGCTTCCTGGGGCGGCCCATGGCTGCCCGTCTGCTTCCCCCCTCAGTTTTCACTGCATGTGCGGCAGCACATTTATATGACCATTTTCTGGTGCACCAGTGTCACTGCACACATGCGATGGTGCACATCTTCACCAAAGGAGCTGAAAAAAGTGGCTCCTTTTTGGAGCAGTTTTTCTTGGTATACGACAGCTAGAGGGTGCTTTCCTGGTGACTTTTAAGCATGTGTCATCTAAATGCCATGCCTACAGGTCACCTCAAAACACCTCTTTTTGCCTGTCTGCATAGCCCCTGTGTTATCACACTCATTTCGTACATCCTAAATGAACTTCCTTATTTACTGAGAATATTGATTTTGTTTTTGATGCTTTGTAAATCCAAAGACATTGCCTACTAAAGATGGATTCAAGCAAATACCTTTACATAGAGTCACCACTAAGATTTCACTTAAAGTGAAATGAAAATAAAGCAGGTCTGAATCATCCAAGCCATGGTATTCCCCATCACTATGTATGGATGTGAAAGCTGGACAGTGAAAAAAGGAGATAAAAAGAGAATAAACTCATGTGAGATGTGGTGCTGGAGAAGAGTGGTGAGGATACCATGGACAGCAAAAACAAACAAACAAACAAATGGGTCCTTGAACAGATCAAGTCTGAAATCTCCTTGGAAGCCTAGATGATCAAACGGAAACTGTCTTAGTGGGGATGAAGACGGGTGGCCATGGGCCACCCTGGGAAGTGGAGGATTGGAGCCAAGGCTGTCCTATGCCTCAGCCCCAATCCTGCTGGCCCTGAAAGGAGCAGTAAAATGCAGCTCCTATCGGAGCTGGCAGAAGGGATGCATCAAGAGCCGCTTCATGGCTTTTCTGCATCTCTTGCAGTGCAGCGCATGAATATGCTGCACTTGAAGGACGCATTCAGGGTGTAACAGCATGCGCTCTGATGACATCCTCATGGAGGGGTTGAGGTGGCTACTGTGTAGCTGCCCCTCCCCTTTCCTCCCTCCAAGATGGCGCTTTGCGCCATCTGCAGAGGCCCATACTTTGGCCACATCATGAGAAGGCAGGAATCATTAGAAAAGACAATAATGCTAGGAAAGGTAGAGAATAGTAGAAGGAGAGGAAGACTAACACCAGATGGCTGGACTCATCACAGGCATGAATCTGTAGGATGTGAGCAAAGCGGTGGAGGACAAGGAATCTTGGAGATGTCTCATCCACAGGGTCACCTTGAGTTAAGTTCAACTCGGGAGCAATTAACAACCACAACAAACTTGTGTCTGTCTGTTATGTATATGCACTTGTTTTTCTGTCTTCTTATATTTATTTGGGATGACACTAGAGAGCGTCTTCTCCACTGGGGCACTCTGCTTGTGGAATACGTGCCCCTTGGTGCCCCAGCCAATCTTGACTTCATTCTGGTGCCAAATTAAAACATGACTCTTTTAATATAATAATAATAATAATAATAAATTTTATTTATAGCCCGCCCCT
>CM034701.1:133693140-133711918 GCA_020142125.1 Phrynosoma platyrhinos | reverse complement strand
ATGGGCTGTAGAACGGATTAATTTCGTAAGTAGAGGTACCACTGTACAGGATATGGAACATGCAGCCCATTTGGACCTCATCTCCTGCTGCCCCTCACCATTGGCTATGCAGACTAGTGCTGATGGGGGTTGCAGCCCAAGCACATCTAGAGGGTCACACATTTGTCACCTGATGTAAGCCATATGTGTCAAGGATATGTGATATAAATCTTCACTTGGACCCTAAACTTACAATTAATTTCTATGCCCAGAATGTTATGCAGTCACCTCCTCTGCCCCTAACAATCTTCTGATAAGAAATCCAAACTTATATGGTAAGTGTGGCTAATCTGCTGCAATTAATGGATTCCGATCTCACAAACAAAGGAGAAGATTTATGTGTCCTTAAATGGGACGTTGGCTCTTCTCTCTAATTCTTGTTGGGCAGGAATCAAATCACCACTCAGTTGGTTAGAAAGTGGAGCTGGGTTTGTACTGGAGGAGTTAATGCATTTTATTAAACTGCCTTTTCACCCGAGGTCATCTTATCTCTTAGAAACTCAAATTCTCAGAAAGCAACAGCTCCTTCCAAGTAAGTCGCTGGCTTATCCAAGTGATGATGTTGAAGGGAATGTTGTAAAGAATCCAGCAAAGTGGGTGTGTGGGGTATTTTTTTTCCTTTGGTTGGTTTTTCTTGGGTTTAATTTTATTTTAATGAGGGCTTATGCATGTGTTCACATGTGCATTTAAAGTGCAAAGTGTTTCAATTTAGATTGCAAGTTGCTATGCTACTAATTTTTTAAAAAATCATAAATAGACAGATGAAGGTGGGAAAGATCACAAATCCTGTTATCGCACCAACATTTGAAGTCCAGTTCATGCTAGTTTCACAAAGAGATGTGAAGTAGTCATGCCTCATTACTCTGCAGTGATAAGTGCTAAAGGGCATATTGTTTTCTATGTTTTGAGAAAAGCTGAAATGAGATATGGATCTCCAGGGGCACTGTTTTAGTAGAAGCCCCCAAAACAATTGTAACAAAACTTCATAATTGGAACACATCCGTCTCATACTCTCTTATTCCAATCCCAGAGAAGGAAAAAAGAAATCTCTCTCTCTCTCTCTCTCTCTCACACACACACACACACACACACACTCATCCTTCTCAAATGCTCTTGGTTACATAAATAAAAGTTGTGACTGTCTTGGAAACAAGATTTATAAAATCTGCTGTTAAGCAAACATACATGCGTGAGGCAGCTATACCCATCTAAGGGAGGAAGATGAAAAATGAGCAGGTAGAAGGGAAAGTCTTATTAGAAGCTGCATTTTGAATGCTCCCACAAGTAAAAAAGAAAATCCCTGCATCTAGCATAGCAGGGACTAGCTTGGCTGGAACTTTCCTTTCTTGTTCATAGCATGTGCTGATAGAGGCTATACCTGAGCAGAGCAACTTCTGAAACTTCTAGAGCTTTCATAATGGAACTTGCTTACTCTCAGGGATGGGAGGCATCCATGATTAAACCATCATCTGAGCAGCAGCTTTTGATAATGCTCTTTACCACCATGTTTGCTTCTGCCAGCTTCCTTTTTCTCTTTTCCTCAGTTTTCTTTGGTTCATAAGTCTACTTCCACATTTTTAAATAATCCTTTATAAAAGAAGAGCAAATCTTTCTCAAATAGATAACTAATGCAACAGGGAACAGAACTGACCAAGAACATTTATTTCTGACATGCCAGTTTTTAAATTGCAGTGTGTGTGTGTGTGTGTGTGTGTGTGTGTGTGTGTGTGTAAATGACAAAGAGAAGAGAAGGTTAAGAGGTGATATGATAGCCTTGTTTAAATATTTGAAGGGATGTCATATTGAGAAGGGAACAAGCTTGTTTTCTGCTGCTCCAGAGCCTAGGACCCGAAACAATGGATGCAAGCTGCAAGAAAAGAGATTCCACCTCAACATTAGGAGGAACTTCCTGACAGTAAGGGCGGTTCGACAGTGGAACACACTCCCTTGGAGAGTAGTGTAGTCTCCTTCCTTGGAGGTCTTTCAGCAGAGGCTGGATGGCCATCTGTTGGGGATGCTTTGATTGGAAGTTCCTGCATGGCAGGGGGTTGGACTGGATGGCCCTTGTGGTCTCTTCCAACTTTATGATTCTATGATTCTATGATTTGAAAATGACCCATTCCATTTGAAGACAACCCTCCACAGGAAAAAAGGGAGATATGTCACATGCTCAGAGGATGGTTGTTTTTATTATTATGTTATTTTGGAAATGGCCCTTTGTGCTTATTTTTGCCTATGCATATATTTCAGTGGGATACTTCGGAGACAATATGAAACCTAACAGCAGAAATTTCAGAAACTGAAAATCTCATTCCATTTGCTAGACTGAAAAGAAACTCTGGAAACTCAGGGACAGGTGATCTGGGAACCTGACTCTCCTATTCAAACTTGTGTATAAATATCTGCCTACTTAGGTAACAGTGCATGCCTGCAAAGATATGGGCCCTAGTTTGTGAAAGCTTATGCCAAATAAATCTTGGTACTCTTTAAGGTGTCACATAAGACAATTTTAGCTGCAATAGACTAACACATCTAATACCCTCCACTCCCCCCCCCAGCAAGAAGCATTATATTGATAGCTATTACAACTATCTAGAAAGTTAGAATTATTGAGCTCACTTCCCTTACCTATGCCACCAGCATAGTCAGGAAGCTGAGGCAGAGAGACAGTGACCTTCATAAGCATTTCTTAAGGAATTACTTCTAGAGGTTAAAGATTCCTGGATCACAGTAATGCAGTAGCACTCTTAGGCCAAGATTTTATTCAATGCTGATGGAGCATAAATTTCTACCAGCATACTTATGTGGGAGGTCCAGTGACAACATACTTTTGCTTGGGAGGGCAATGGCAATGGCAGCCAGCTGCATACTCTCCAACATTTTGCAGATGCAAACCAGGACCAGTGTGGCTGAGGAACATCAGAGTGTGATCCAAAGGGTGTGGCCAGACAACCAGAAGGCAAAACAAATTGAGAAACAGCATGCAAACTACTGTATTAAATAGATAATTCCTGAAATCTAGGTATTGATTTTAGAAAAGTTGGGGGGGGGGAATCAAACACCCAAATCAATAAATACAGTACTGTCCATGTCTGTATTCATGAGTATGCACAACATAATTAATAATATATTGCATATTATTGTGAAAACACAATGTTTTTATCAGTCCTTTCTTAAGATTAAAATTTTCTACCAGATTCATGGTCACTGCATAAACTCTGTGTTCACACTCACCCTCTCTGCCCAAGACACATTGGGTCAAATGCTTGCTTCCCTGAAACATAGCACTCGTGTGTTCACCTTGAGTCAACAAGTACTTCAAAGGGTTGTTGATAGGATAAAAAGTGTGGATGGGTGGGAAAGAATAATGTACAAATACTTCTAGTTCCAGGAGATACCGTAAATGGAATGGAATGAAATTATATATATATATATATATATATATATATATATATGTATATAATGACTTTTTAGAATATCCCCCCTTAGGCTAAAATCCTGCATACATTTACCTAGGAATTAGTCCCACTGGTGCTGACTGTCAGTGTAAATGGAACTTTGCTCTGCAACCTCCTCCCCTCAAAGTAACTAGACAGTAAATCTCTCTCTCCTTCTTGTACTTAGTAAATATCTGTGTTTTTCCTTTTTGATTACCAAAAATAGCAATTGGGGTCACACAGACACATTCCAAAGCTCCAGTTGCTGAAGCATATCTTCCTTTACATTTGGCCCATCCTTCTCCCCTCTTCTTTGTAGTGATGGGGTGGGTGGAGACTACTGAATGCAAAATACTTAATTGTTGGCTGCAAAGCCAGCTATGATGTGTTCTACAAAGTGGCTGCTGTTAGGGCGGGGGGGGGGGGGGGGGGGGGGGGGGGGGGGGGGGGGGGGGGGGAGTAGAATCTGAGACTCCTTAAAACAATCTGAAATGATGGAATGCAAAGGACTAGGTGTGGCTTTCACAGCCAGTTTATAACTCTTGGAGGTTATATAATTGGGGAGGACATGAGGGACATCTCCCAGCACTCTTGCAGTCAGTCAGTGGCTGAGCTGCAGGGGAGAAGCCACACCGAGACATCATCTGGCTCCTGTTACACAGCTGGGAGGAAAGCATTACACAAGGAAGTCCAAGATACCTCCGTGTGCAATGCTTACAGTACTCACACTTGCAGAAGTCCTAGTTGTCACCAAAGCATTTCAAGCCATAGACCTTCCACAGTACCCAACTTCCCCAACCTAAGTGCATCTGCACACGTGCACCCATTTCCTCTCCTGCTTAACCTCTTCTGAATAAACCCAAAGACTCAGCTGTTCTAACATCCTTCATTCAAGTCACCCAACCAGAAACCCACAACAATTATTAAAAGGCCATGGTAGTTATAATTCCCTCTTCTGCCATTGTTGCTTAACAGAAACTTATGTTAGTGGCACACTGACTTTGGGCCTTTGCAGACTGCCAGAAATAGTGCAAATTGAGACCACTTTAAGGGTTAGGGCTAGGGAATCATGGGAACTGTATTTTATTATGGCACCAGAGCTCTCTGACAGAGAAGGCTCAATGTCTCAGAAAAAACAGTTTCCATGATTCCCTAGCACTAACCCTAACCCTTAAAGTGGACTCAATTTGCACTATTTCTGGCAGTCTGCAAAGGCCCTTTGACTCTCCTGGATCCCAAATCTGAGATTATTATTTGGGGGACTACACCTTCCAGAATCCTCCAGCCAGAAGAATCATTGAATCCTGAGAATTATAATTCCCCAAAATACCTTTACCAAGCTTTGATTGGTTTCATATAGTCATTATGGGTACAAGGCCCATCAGTCCTGCATTTGTGTAACCCCCATTTGTCTCTGCAGAGCACACTTCTTTGACTGTTGAATTGTACCACACAAGAGTTAACAGCTAAATAGCCTTGTTCCTGTTTGCTGGATAAAGATGTTCTGTTTATAATATCTGATTAAAAATTTGGGACCTACTTTTAATATGGGTTTTGCATGCCCAAGCAGAGTTGAGAGAATTCCAGGGAACTGCACTTCTGGCTATGCACAAATGAGATGTGATTTAGCAAGAATAACAAACAAAGCCTGCTCCAGAAATGCATACAGGAGCCAAGTAATTATGAGAGCACAGGTGTACATGGTACAATGCACCATTGCTTATGAAACATGTTGCATGCTGTCAACTCTGAAGAAAAAAAACCCAAATAATTTGAATGTCCACATGGGTAATGGAGGTACACTGGAATGAATGCAGCTTGAGAAAATATTGGTTCTACCTCACTTTCACTGTCATGATTTAACTTATAGGTTCCTTTATATTGCAAGTTGCTACACATTCTCTGCTACAGAGCCATGGCATCCCTCCCTTGCTAAACTAGAAATCCTCAGGAAATGTGCAGTTTGTATACCAAGTGGCATGCTCCAAATAATTCAGTGGTCAAAATTTGATTAAAGTTAGTTATGCCTTCAGTTTCATTGAAATTAATGGGATCAATCAGTTGTGAGAAGCTTAAACTTCCCTGATTTCAGTGGGACTAATGTTACTTGTATTGGGGAAATCAGTATGCAAAGGGATCTTTGTCAAACATGTATCTGAGGAAGTAGGCTAAAGTCTATGAAAGCTTATGCTACCATCTTCATTCTTTCAGTCTCAAAAGTGCTACAAGATCCCTTTGTATACTGATTTTCCAGAATAACACAGCTTTGTTTTTGAATTCCACCATATATCGAGGGAATGGATGCAAGCTGCAGGAAAAGAGATTCCACCTCAATATTAGGAGGAATTTCCTGACAGTGAGAGCTGTTTGACAGTGGAACACACTCCCTTGATGATTGTGGTGGAGTCTCCTTCTTTGGAGGACTTTAAACAGAGGCTGGATGGCCATCTTTCGGGGATGCTTTGATTTTGAGTTCCCGCATGGCAGGGGTTGGACTGGATGGACCTTGTGGTCTCTTCCAACTCTATCATTCTATGATTCTATAAGTGAACCTAAGGATGCATTCTCTTTTCATTGGTATATGTGTTACTTGGCCTTACTTTTGTATTAACATGCATTGGATACAGCTACATTGGTGAGCACAGGTTTAGAACCAGAGAATTATTAGTTTAGGATCCCTTATGAGTTATATACCTGAAATGCTGGAATGAAATAAAAGATTTCATTTTTTAAATCAGTACCTGAAACTCAATATGTCATTATGCAGTGACTGAAATCAGTGTATTAGAATCCATTCAGTTATGAATGAAACTAGGAATTTGTCCAGAATCTGTGTAGTATTTGGTTTCTTTATAGAAAGTGGCATGTGTACAGAATAACTCCTGAATTGTGAACAGACTTCAAAAACAGTACAACATTCTTGAATTGAGGAGAAATCTGGAAAAAATAATTGTTCTTGTCTGTGAGAATGAAACTTATGAAAATATATATCCCTAATACAGGTTGCTTTTGAGATACACTTGTTTCACATCTCAGGATCTTGAGACCTGGAAGGGTGATGCAGGAAGGCCACCCATAGTACCTATTACAATACAGTAGAGGTTAGGACTCTTTGCTTATTTCCTTCTTGATGCAAGAACAACTAATTTTAAAGGGCTTCACCCTGTTGAGTAAAGTCACATGAGTTCTAGGAAATTTTTGAATTATTCTTAAAAAAACATTTCAGGACTTTTGTGGAAAAAAATGTTTGTGGGTTTTTTTGGTGTGTGCTACATATAATGTTTGTTTCTGCAAAAAAAATGTACACAAAATGTGCACAAAATACACTGGTTCCTGTGCAAGAGTTTGTTTTTTGCCATTCATGTTGTAAAAATAATAATGAAGAAGTCCTCAGATGCAAAAGATCTCAGAACACTGTTTCAATAGGATGTCTCAATGTTTTGAGACATTAGTTCTCAGGGTGCATCTACACTGTAGAAATAATGCAGTTTGACACCACTTTCAATGCCATGGCTCCATCCTACAGAATATTGGGATTTGTAGTTTGGTGAGTCACCAGCACTCTTTGGCAGATGAGGCTAAAGATCTTGTAAACGTTCAAATCCCAGGATTCCATAGGATGGAGCTACAGCACTTAAAGTGTTGTCAGACTGCATTATTTCTAGAGTGTAGATGAACCCTCAGTCAGGATGAGAAAATTTGCCAAATTCATTACATCCTATCTACAGCTCCTGTTGTGTTATCTGGTGATCTCAAAACTGTAACAAATCTGATTTCCCAAATCTTGTGTAAGTAATAATCTGGCTCTCCAGTTTAGCTTTGTTTACCCATACTGTGTCTCATTTCTGCATGCTGGTATGTGCAACCAAGTAATAAATCAATTAAGAATGTTTCTTTGCATCCAAATTTCCCTGTATTAGGGAGCTCTGAATCACTTGGTCTAGTTTCCAAAGTGGAATTGAAGCATTCCAAATTGTCTATTTCCATTTTCTTTTAATTTCTGACTTTTCTGTAAAACAGTGTACACATGCAAATTGCTACTGTTTTCAGTTGCTTCATATCTTTGCCTTCCTCTAAAGTGCACATACAGAATGAAAGCAACATACTTTAGGTAATTGTAAATCAAAATTCTTCTGTATAGTATTTTATCAGTGGGTGTGCACTTGTCAGCACTGATGAAATGCACACAGAAAAAAAGCAAACAGAAGATGAAAGGGAGGAGGATTGCTTTTTTTATAGATTGTTGTCAATTGCTAAAACAAATACAGTGGGCTCTACCTAACAGTGGGCTTCCAATCCATGAGCTTGACTGCCCATGGATTGCCATGTCCCATATTATTAAAAGGTGGTGATGTGAATGCACTCATGCTGAAGTATGCAAACATTCAAATAGTTGTCATTGAATAATGTGTGGGGTGTGTGATTGTTCACATTTTTTTAGCATCTACCCCCCTGGAACTGAACCCCCACCAATGAGGGTCCACTATATGTACAATGCCTAGTTTTTTTGGGGGGGGGGTATGCAAATGAATGTAGGTCACTGAGTGCTATGCAAAATGTGCACACTTTTGAAGTGAAACATGTGGTCTTTCAGATGCCAATAGACTCCAACTCCTGACTGTCACAACCGGCATGATCCATACTCAGGGAGGATGGGTCTTATAGTCCAGCAACATCTTAAGGGTCATAAGTTTGCCAGCTGTGCAGTAAAAGAATAGGGTACATCTTTTTCCATACTGAAAGCAATCATAGGAGTACTTCAGCATTCTGACAGAAAATAACTGAAGCCACATTTTTCTAGTCCACATTTCATCTAAAAGAGGTGAATGAATAACTGGTTCTCCAACCTCTTCACTTTATCTACGGTAATTTAAGCAGCTGTTTTATTCTCCTCACCACCTCCAATGTGAACTTATTTGATTCACTGCTGTCTTCTTCAAAGCTCTCAGCCTTAGGTTGTGGTAGCAGTGGACAGAGGCATGATTTGGAATACCACTTGGAGCTAGTGAAGTGTTTTGATGTCTGTTTGGGCCACTTATATTATTCTTAGGAGGGGTTTTTTTTGTTTTATATTTGAAATGTCCCCTAAGATGGTTGCTGATACAATGCCCAGGAACAGGACTAAGAGCAACCCTGTTCTCATTACATGGGCTTCAAAACCACTTCCAGATGATGTGGAATTCCAACTTACCTTACCTGCTTTTGAGTTAGTCATATGGTCAACATCCTTCCATTGATTGTCTGGAGTCATCCATTCTCTATTGAGCAGTTTTAGAAATATATAGTGGGTTGTTCTCAATGAGTTCTAACTTCCTTCCCTCCCTTCTTTTTAAAACATTATTTTAGTCTCCTTGGGAAATTTTTGCTTAAATGTTGCATGTGTTTTTTCTTAAAGGTCTCTAAAGAATATTCTAAGTGTGAGGGAGTGATTTACCTCTTTATTGTGTTATCATGCTGATTTATCTCTTCATTATGTTATCATTCTTGGGACAACATGACTTCATATACCTCAGCTTTAGAAATCTCTTGATACAGTTACAAGTTAACCTCTCCAAGTCAATGCAGACTTGGAAACTGTGGTACTTTTCAAACAACCCTGGAAGCAATTAGGTGAACAACACAATGGAAAAATCCAAGACACAGGGAGGAGTCCACAGGGACAATAAAGGGCTTGCTTCCTAACCCTAAGTTAAATGTATCATTCTGATGCAATGCCTGTTAGTAATGAGTACCTGAATCTAAATTTAAGGCACACAAATGGTTACGAATCAGGGGCACCTGGCCAAGAAGTCTCCATGGTGCAATTAGCTCTGGTGTTAGCTTTTCAGTAGACAGTTTATGTAACAACAAAGTTGAATGTGTAGCACAGTCTACAACCAACTGAAGATGTAGCACAGTCTACAATGTGTAGCACAGTCTACAACCAACTCATTTTTAGGTTGTTTCTGTTCCAGTGCACTTTAGTGGGAATAAATGGATGAAATTAAGGCACTTGGGGTTTAACTAAATAAATATTCAGATTACTATAACTTCTAGTATGCCCAACTGCCCTGAATGCATGGATTTAAGATAACAAAGGGAAGCATGATGTTTTCACATTGCAATTTAGACATGCCTTCTTTCTCCAGGCAGAGATCCATAATGGGTAAGGATGGGACAAAATTCTGTTAGACTTGATGAATATAGCTTTTTGCACTTCCTAAGGCTTCTGGTAAGAAAATGTATACCTTGCCTTGAACATTTGGACATTGGCGGTGCTTACAGGGTTTTTTTAAGAAATAAAGTGCCCCAAAGCAATGCATATGTTTTAAAATGTAAATTGTTAAAATGTGCACAACTGAAAAACAATATCCAGAAGCACAGTTGAGTTGGTGGGGAAAAGAGATGTATATTAAGTAAATTGCATGAATAAATGTGTGCTTTAGGAAAGTGCATTTACAAATGGCACCAGTTCCAATGTGGGAAGAAGACATAAACTCTCACAGTCCAGTATAAAACAGAGGCAGAAAATGCAGAAGGCATTAGTAGAAATGGAACAAAGGGCCTAAGCAGACTGCACATTAAATTGAGGCAATGCCCTGGCTCAGTGCTAGGGAATAATGGGAACTGTATTTTTTTCTGAGACATTGAGCCTTCTCTGTCAGAGAGCTCTGGTGCCACAATAAAATACAGTTCCCATGATTCCCTAGCACTGACCAGGGCAGTGCCTCAATTTAATGTGCACTATTTCTGGCAGTCTGCAAAGGCCCAAAGTCAAGACTGAGAGATTTTCACATCTATGGGGAAGCACCATAGTAGGGATGGACTCACAGATTCTTTGGTTCATATACGGTAAGCCACCCAGACTCTAATCCTGGGCTAAGTAATGTGACACCCTCTCAATATTTTTGATTGCAGCTCCCATCATTCCCAACCATTGGTCACACTGGCTAGGGCTGATGGAAGGTGAAGACTAAAAATTATAGAGGTCATCTAGGGGCCTCGGCAGACGACTAATTGAGTCGTCTTGGAGGTCAGGAAGAGGAGGAGCAGCCACACACGCGGCGCTCCTTCCTCTCCCTGAGGTCGCCCTGGGAGCTGCCGGCCCTCCGCACAGCCGGCGCTCCCAGGGCAACCTCCCGCCGCAGCGACTGGATGCGCTGCGGTGGAAAAGACAGCAAAAGTGCGCCCTGCGTGTTTAGGGCGCACTTTCGCTGTCTTGAGGAAGGAGCGCTGATTTAGCGCTCCTTCCAAGGACGCCGCCGGTGCGCCGAGGTGCGGAGGCTGCGGCCCCGCGGCGCACTGGCCCAGGGCGTCCTGGACGCCCTCGTCTGCTTCCCCCCTAGATTGCCTGAAAGTGTAGCCAAAAAGTCACTGCCTTGCACCAGGGTCTCAATGCCCCTGCATGAGTCAAGCCCTTTCTGAACCTATGCCTAACCTGTTTCAAAACATACTGGACTTGCTATATAGTTTGAAAGAGGCATACTTGTAATTAATAGATGCATAATTGGGAATGTTATGGGGGATGGGTTAAAGATCATTGCAGGTATAAATTGCATGCATAGAGTGCATCTACACTGTAGAAATAATGCAGTTTGATACCACTTTAAATGCTGTAGCTCCATCCTATGGAATCATGGGACTTTTATTTTTACAAGGTATTTAGTCTTCTCTGTTAAAGAGTGCTGGGGCCTCACAAAACTTGTAGGATGTAGATTTTGTAGGATGAAGTCATGACAGTTAAAATGGTGTCAAACTACATTGTTTCTACAGCATAGATGCACCCCTAGTTGTGAGTCTTTCATGGATTTCAGTGCACTTGATAGAACTCACATGTGTTTTTTGTTGCATCATGTTTTGGGAGGTCACATGTGACATTCATGAAAAGACCTATTCTTGTGTATGTTTCAATGGTTGTATTTCCAGCCCATGGCACATACTGTTAAAGGTACCATTCAAGACAACAGGCTGAAAAAAACTGCAATGTTTGAGTTAGACCATTGGCAACAGCTGTGGTCCTGAGATGCAGACATTGACCACACTTGTGGTGGAAACACTTTGGGAAAGGGAACTATTCACCTTCCACACATCCACCTACCCACAGTTGGGGAGCAGCTTGTAGCATAAGCTTGGTAATGTATAGGTCCATCACTCTATTGCTCTTAAATCTCTCTTCAGGGAACTGTGTGCATCATAGAAGCTGATTGGTTTTGCAGAGGAGTTTGAGCCTATGGATCTCAGCCAGGGCATTTAAATATAAGTATAGCTTAAAGAAGGCCTCCTGTGATTTCAGAATATTACATGAAAAATAGCCCAGATGAAAAGTTTGTTGAGGCTGTAGCACTGGGGTCAAAAGAGAGGGGCAGGTTTTTCTTTTACTCTGGGTGCACACATCTTTCCTTAGTAGGCAAGCTGGAACTCTCTAAAACTAGAAAATATGCCTTCAGTGTTGGTGAAGCAAGACATTTTTAGAAGCAGCTTGTGTTTATCAGAATTCATGAAGGCAGCAAACAAAAGACCCCAGAGGATTAAAATCTTGTTCAAAGTTGAGGGAGAAAGAAGGCAAAAATGCCTCTCCCTCCAAAAAAGAAATTTCTCTTCTGGTTTCTGCAACTCATGCTGATTTAGAGAAGGAATGCTGAAATGAACAGGGCTTAAAACATTTCAAAGATTTCATGCTGAAAACATTCATTCCAGCTCCATTTGCCGAACTATAACTTGTTACCACATCTGAATTCAGCAGGAACGTTTCCCAAAGCCCCCGTAGAAGAAATTTATGGTTGTTCAAAGCAGCATTATAGGCCACAAATGTGTGCACTCCACATGTCTTTGTAATCACATAATGACTCATTTCCTTAATCTCTCATTTCCTATAGCCTCCTTATAAGCAACTCATAAACCAAGCTCTATCACTGCTCTCCTGGCTAGAATTGGGCAGAACTGAGCCAACTCCTGCTTCTGGTTGGATGACTGGTATTGTCTGTCTGTCTATCCCCCCTTGAAATGTTCCTTCCATTAGACTTTGTCCTCTGATACAGTGACACCTACTGATGAGGTAAGAATGCATTAACTATAGGATTCCCTAGGGCATCAAATCTAGCCAGCATCTACTTCCTGACTTCAGCCAGATGTTTCTGTTCTGAAGAAATTACGTTCATACCCTATGGTGGGGGAGCTTCACACAGCTTTGACTTGAAGATATTGGTGGCCTCCAGACATGAGCAAAGCAGCATGCATGTTAGCTGATGCAGGGGGAACAGGAAGCTCAAATAGCTTGTACTTCCTGTTTCTCCAAATTTCTTGTCTTTTCTCCAATAGAATGCTTGCATGTTCCTCCCATGAAGAAATGGGCATACTGGTCCTATGTCCAAAGCTTATCTATGGACGTTATCACACGGGGGAAATCTGCTGGTTAATCCACACAAATCCCAAACAGAAACTGAATTTGTGCCTCACGATTTCACACGACGTCACACAGAAACTGGACAGAAACTGGTGTTATCCGAGATCTTTTGAAATTCGGTAGTTTTGAGGAAATGCATTTGTGAAATTACAGTAATTTTGCATTTACCGTAATGTGAAAAGCAAATGCCCATTTGGGAGCATTTCCCTGCTTTTTCCAATGGTTCCACGGCGAGCATTCCTCTATCTGCGCATGTGCAAGAAGATCAATTCCAGTACATTTGTGGGCTTTTCTCACTTGTGTGTGAACGTTAAATCCGCTTACTGTAATTTTGCAATTAAGGTAATTACGTGTGAAAGCCATTTGCGGAATCAAGTTTTATTCCCACAATAATGTAGCATTTAATACTCTTTGCCAACTTTAACTTCTCCCCCCCCCTTTTGACCAGCTTATGACCTTGACAGAGTAGCCTTCAAATCAAAAGATTCTTAGAAAGAGTTACTTTATCCCACCAAAGGCAAGGGAGTGAAAATGACTGAGACAACTCTGTGATAAGAAGACACATCCAAAGATAGTTCTGTCAACATTTATATGGAGAAATGTCTGCAGTGCTGCAGCGAGCGAGCGAGGCACATGCTCAGTGACTTCTAAAATAATTCTCTGGGGTGATAAGGATTGGGAATTCAGGCTGAAAGGGTTGGACTGAATTCTAGACCAAACAGGTTTTACAATGCCACAACCTCTTTAACTGTTCAGTATCAAAAAATGGTGCTATTTATTTCTCAAATAGATTAGTCCAGATTTAGAACCAGACCTGAAACACTATAAAACACTTTTGTTGGTGAGATTTGCAGGACCATCTCTAAGTTTCACGAGGCCCTTGATGACATGCTGTCTTGTAGTCCTTCTATGCCTCAAAGGACTTTGGAGATAGTAGTGGGCAGCAGTAGCAAAGATTTGAATCAATGTTGTAAGGGAGGGGGCCAACATGTCCACTTTCCACAGTGTTGCAGATTGACTCTACTTTGAGGACTGTGATGTTTTACAAGACCTCGGTCCCTAGACTTTGGGCCATTCACTCTGTCTAGAACTCTGTGAAATCTCCATTCCATAACTTGTCACCACTTACTGATTTATAAGGAGACTCAGGACTTTTATATCTACACTACACAATAATAGTGGGTTATGTTAAGCAAGAGGAAGCCTCATGGGTCTCATACATTTTCTGTATCAGCTTTCCTGAAAACCTTTCAAAATTAGTGTATATAAATGAGATTGCCATAGGGGAATTCCTTCAGAAAAAAAATCTTTCTAGTTCACATTTAGTTGGAAGTATTACCAGGCCAAGGGTATGCTGCAGTGGAAATGATTTAGATGTATTGACTGGCAGCTCCCATGATTAGCTGTGCCATTTATGAATACTGATCTGCCTTGATTGAATCCTTTTTTGGGAAAAGGGGGGTGGGTGGGTGGGACTTGTAATCAAGCCTTTTTGGAGAGTCTCAGGTTGGGAAGGCCTCAACTTCCTCTACAGAAAGGAAACCTGCTGCTTTCCTGGTCCCTATGTTGTTGTTGTTTGTGCCTTCAAGTCATTTCTGACCTATGGTGATCATGAGGTAAACTTATCACAGGGTTTTATTAGCAAGATTTTTTGGCAAAACTTGGCTAAGGTCACCCATTGAGCTCCCATGGCCAAGCTGGGAATCAAGCCCTGGTCCTATGACTCCTACATATTTCTGGATTGACCTTAGGTTTTATAGTAAAGGAACTGAATGTCTGCTTTAAATAATACAAAATTTAAATAATATAAAATAAATAGAATCATGAAAATTATAATAAACCACACCCGAGCTTAGGAACATTTCACTATCCAGTACAACTTATTTCTGGTCTTTTTCCTGCATCCATTCACAGTCAACTGATCTCTGACTTCTAAATCCAAGGCCTCACTCAGGTTTGGGAATTCACACATCATCTCTATTTGATTTGCTAGATTAAATTGTAGGATGATCTTATTCTATTACCCATATAGCTCCAAGTAGGAAGTAACATCATGCTACTTCTTTATTGTTCATTAAAATATCTGAAAGGAACATATACAAGAAGCATGCAGGACAAACTACAGCTCCTATCAACCCTAGCTGGCTTAGCCAATGGTTGGAAATCCTGGAAATTGCAGTTCAATACTATTTGAAAGGCTACATGAGTCCTACTCATGCCCTAATTCCTTATAGTGATGTCTGAGTATTTCCAAAGAAGCAAGACTTGCTGATTTAATTAAGAACAAGGAAAACATTAAGGCATAAATCAAACTGCTAGTCTCAGCTACAGGAGATGACCAAAAGTGTTGATTTAGAATTCAGCAGTTGACTCAATGGATGTACTTTTGGTGGGACTAGAACTGGCTAAGAATTCCAATTTATTTAGATAAAATGACAGGAAAGCAAGACATGAAGTTTGCCAAAGGTTAATATGCAATTTTATGAATAGTACATAGTATCCAGATGCATAATTACAAAGGAGGGGATAATTGACTATCTAATTATTCTGCTGAGAAGGAGCTAGGAAAAAAAAATGAACAACAAATTGGCAATGGAACTCCCACAAATCTGTGGGGTAGAGAGGGATCCTCAAATTTGTTGGAAGCTTCTGGAAGACTATGGGATTTTGCCAGGATCCAGCACACTATTTATAATCTTTTTAAAAATGTTCTAAAAATAATAGTTGAAAAAGTGAGACCTCTCCTTTTTCGGCTGCCATGTATTTGTACTATCCAAATGCTAATTTATCTCCTGTTTTGTGTGATATGTGAAGACATAAGATAAGGAGCCTTCCTGGTGCCAGTAGTTTAAGAAAATTATCTAAGTAATGTTGATTGTTTTTGTTTTGTCTCTTCTTTAGTTTTTGAAGACATAAAGCAATCTTGGTGACAGTGAAAGGCTTTCTTTCTCTGAGCAACAACCAATAATCTTATTTTCTCCTGATAAATCAGTTTGTGCAGAAAACATTTTAAAATCTCTATCTTTCTCCTGGGGAAAGTAGGAATTTGGCTCACCCTTGCTGATTGTCCCCAAATAAATTGGGATTTTCAAATGATTCATGGCTTACAAAGCTTTGAAGGTCTTCTTGAATGTTTCATATGTCATTGCTTATATCTTAAGCTCTTGCTGTTGAAAACTTAGCTTCTTCATTCTTCACCCACCCTGCTTCCTTGTGATCACTTTCCTGTCCCCCAGCCACACAAAGGTCAAATTGCATGATAGCTAAGATCCTGCATCACAAGATTTATGTATATCACATAGCTTTCTGATGATCATAAGGTTGGAAAGTTGACAGTTTGAGGCCCAAGTGCTGCATGATAGGGTGAGTTCCCATCACTAGTCCCAGCTTCTTCCAACCTAGCAATTTGAAAGCATGTAAGAGTGCAAGTAGATAAATAGGTATCACTTCAATGGGAAGGTAACAGCGTTCTATGCAGTCATGCTGGTCACATGACCACCAGAGTTGTCTTTGGACAATGCTGGCTCTTCACCTTAGTAATGGAGATGAGCACCGCCCCCTACAGTTGGTTATGACTAGATGTTCTTGTCAAGGGACTACTTTATCTTTACCTTTATGTCTCTGTAGCTACATATACAGAGCGACAGATGTCCTTTTCCCAGACAAGTCCTACATTTCAACCTTCTATCCAGGAAGAATTCCAATGTGTTCCCCATTTTGAGCATGGCTAAGAAGCCCACTGAGCTACACCATGTTTGCTGTTCTCCTTTTGAGAAATTTGTCTACTTGGCAGCCTCTTCTCACTGCAAATAGAAGCAGACTATAGAGTTTTCTAGGGTTCCCCCCCCCCCCCAGGAGCAGCAGCTGAGAAAACTCGCAGCCAGAACTGTGGTAGGTTTTTTCTCAAGAGGAAAAGGATAACATACATGTTTGGCAATGGGCTGTTTGAGGACACAATGCAAGTGTTCAAAGTCCCCTCCCCCTCAGTTTCATCACAATGGGTAAATGAAAGGGATTATTTAAGTGTGCATGCAGTCAAGGGTTGGTTGCTAGTAAAAGTACAATTTTAAGCTTTTGTCTTGCTGAGAGTTCAAAAGTATATTGCAAGCCAATAAGGTATTTTAACAAAGATATGTTCATCAGAAAAATACAGTTGAGTACACAATAAAATGCAATATATGAACTATAGTTGTAAATAAACCATATGAAATGAATTTACATTTACATTAGTGCTTTTTGTGTTTATGTCTTAATGTCCTACATTTTTCTTGAATGTCCTACATGTGTAATACGTGGACCCTTTTTTTATACAGGGGATTCATTCTGGACCCCTTCCCCCAGCATAAGGGAAATACCATGGGACCTCAAATCCCATTGATTTTAATGGCAGAGTGCTCCTGTGCAATCACACCATTAAGAGGTCTGGGGCTCACCATTTGTGTGACTTTGAGTCTGCATATGGCAAGTCCACTTATGGCATGGGGCGCTATACAAACTGTGTTTTCCTTATGTGCACATGCTTAGTTGTCTAGCATCCCATTCTATGACATTTCAAAGCTATAGGTAGTGGTAAACAAATAGTCAGATTTAGAAATCTGATAGTCCTAATGCAGAAGAGCATGATAGTCAAGCTTTATGCAAGAAGGGCAATGAAATCTTATTTGGAGAGAGGTTCCTTTAAAAAAAAAAAAAAACACCCATGAACAGAAGAGGACAAACCATAACAGTTTCACAAAGACAGTACAGTAGTCTGTGCTTTCTTATTGTTAATGTTAACTGCCTTCATGTACACTTTGACCTATGTTGATCCTATGAAGAAGAGACCTCCAAGTCCCTGTCCTCAACTGCCCTGCTCAACTCTTGCAGATCAATGTCCATAGTTTCTCTAATTAAATCTATCCATCTGAAATGCAGTCTTTCTCTTTTTCTATTGCCTTCCACATTACCAAGCATTATAGTCATCTATGGCTGATATACAACAACCTCAGTTTAGTCATCTATGCTTTTAGGAAGAGTTTGGGCCTAATTTGTTCTAGGACCCATCCATTTGTTGGTTTGTTTTTTTAGCAGTTCACAGTATTCTTCTCCAACACCACATCTCAAATGAGGTGATTTTCTTCCTATCAGCTTTCTTCACTAAAGTTTTTTTGTGGGTTTTTTGGGCTGTGTGGCTATGTTCTAGAAGAGTTTCTTTCTGACATTTCACCAGCATCTGTGGCTGGCATCTTCACAGAATACTGGAATGGAAGAGAGTGGGTCTATATATACTGTGAAACGCTGGGTAGGGAGGGGTGATTCCCATATAAACTGTGTATTGTTCTATGTTGATCTATAGTATATATACAGTATATATAGACCCACTCTTTTCCATTCCATTATTCTCTGAAGATGCCAGCTACAGATGCTGGTGAAACATCAGAAAGAAACTCTTCTAGAACATGGCCACACAGCCCAAAAAAATCCAAAAAAACCTATGGATGCCGGCCACGAAACCCTACACTTTCTTCACTGTTCAGCTTTCACAATCATGGCAAATATGATGGCATGGACAATCCTTACTTTTGAATTTAATGATATATCTTCACTTTAGGATCTTGTCTAGTTCCTTCATAGCTACCCTTCCAAGTCCAGGTGGTCTTCTAATTTCTTGACTTCAGTCTCTATTCTGATTGATGGAATCTGATTGATTCCAAGTATGGAAAATCTTGAATGGTTTTGAATGGTCTTCATCATCTACTTTAAAATTATGTAGATCATTTGTGGTCATATTTTTATTTTCTTGATGTTCAGTTGTAAACCTGCCTTGGTGCTTTCTGCTTACACTTTCTTTAGTCACCTTACCATATCTCTGCTATTTTCTGCTAGTATTATGGTCTGCATATCTTAAATTGTTGATGTTCCTTCCTCCAATTTTCACACC
>CM034701.1:133656881-133667702 GCA_020142125.1 Phrynosoma platyrhinos | reverse complement strand
TCCTGGGATTGATGTCAGACTAACTGGACGATAATTGTTGGGATCCTCCTGCAAAGATGGAGTTTGGACAATAGAGGTCTCCATAGATTCCAAGGTGGCCACAGAAATAGTCATTACTCAGTTGCTCAATACTGAGAGGGTTGGTATCGAGGCAATAGGATGTGCAGCAGACATTGTAGAAGCGTTCAATACCAAGGGGGTTGGTATCAAGGTGGCTGAAGGGGTAGAAGAAGAAGAAGACATTTTCTTTGAGATCTTTGGGATTCTTGGAAGTTTAGAAACTGGGATAAGAGCCAAAGGATCCTGAGAGGATGTTGAGGTCTGGCCACTGACAACGAGCGCTCCCAACAAAAAAGTTTCAAGTGCTGAGCTCTATTACGGAGCTTTTGAGTAGTAAAAGAATGGCAAATAGCTCAGAGATGTGGTTTTCACCAAGACAAAAAAGGCACTTAGATGCTTATTGCATAGCTAAAATAAAGCATTTTACCTGAATTGAACTGAATTTTAAATAGGGCTGCATCAGACCATATTACAAAGATTTTGCCAGTGAAATTGCCACCCAAATACAGCTTAGGTCCATCCCTGTTCCAAGGTGCCTCTTTTTAAAACCAGGAGTTTTCTGGCTTGAAAATTGGCTGCTGGAGCACTCCTGGAAGTGAGGATGGACCTGGGCTACATTTGGGTGGCAATTTCGGTGCCCAAAACCTTTGTGATGGGTGCAGCCTGATTTAAAATTAAATTCGATTCAGGTAAAATGCTTTAATAGCCATGTGATAAAGTCCTTAGAGTGTCCATCAGTGAGCTCAACTTTCTTTTTACAGGAAACACAAAGTTTGAACAGAGAGGTGGGGGCAATAAGAGGCCCAGAAAAGAGGCACCCAGCCAGGTGGAAAAAAAAACGCAGAAAATAAATCAACCTCTCTGCTTTGTATGGCAAGCTCACAATATCAAGAAAAATAAGAAAATAGAGAATAAAATAAAAAATCTGACATGGAGTGACTCAGGTAGAGAACTATCTGAAAGAAGCTTCTCTTGTGGTGGACAAAAGAGAACTGAAGGTAGAGCTAGACTGGTGGGATTGGGCATGCTCAGTACACTGGAGTGGGTGGGACTTCCCATCAATCTGCTCAGCTTTAGAGCTTCTGAAAGGAGTCTCTGCACAAGCACAAAACCCTATTGTGTGAGGGCACATATGACCACTCGGAGAACCACAGTTACTGTGATGTCCAACCTGGACTGTTTAAATTCTCCCCTGCATTTTCCTTCATTTTTGGTTTAGTCATTAGTATGTTTGAGCATAGGAATGTTCCATTGTATTAGTTTGTGGGAGCAGCTGTAGGAATCCCCTGCATTTTTCTAGCTTTTGGTTTGCTCCTTCCCAGGAAGCTTTGCTTCAGCTTGGGGTTTTTACTTTTTCTTAGGGAGGCTTGGCTTTATCTGTTTGGTGGCAAACAGTCACAGACAGATGGAAAGGGCATTTCTTACACCATTTAGCTAATTTACTTACCATTAGCCAATTTAGTTACCATTTAGCCAACTTACTTACCATTAGCCAATTTAGTTACCAAAAGCAGTTAATTATAGTAAATATCAATAACAAAGAAGTCAAGAGCACCAAAAGCTGAAAGACCCTGCACCAGCTTCATTGAGTAGTAGTTCAAACCAAGATCAAACCCAGAGAGATGACAACCCTGAAGATTGCTGAAACCTAAACTATAAAGTACCTTTTATTTTAAACCTGTTAGAGCTGGGGAGTAGAAACCTTTTTCTTTTGTTCTTCAAAATAAATCCCCCCTTTTTGACTTAACATTCAGCATTGGAGCCTTTTTGGGTATAAGAGTTTGATCTCACCAGGGTACTGCTGTTGTACACTCATATTTACCAGCACCTTTAGTTGGGTGTGTCTTCACAGTTATAGGTAAGCAATCTGTTCATCTTTGGTCTTCCTTTTTATTAGCCAGAAAGCAGACCATTATGCCTTTCTAAATATAAATAAATGACTTAACTGCTGCTGTTACTACAGGTTTTTATTGTCATGTTCTTAATCTTAGAATGGCTAAATACAATAAGATCACTAGAAGAGCTCTGCTGGATCAAGAAAAATGGCCATCTTGACCAGAATTGTTGCCAGAAGCTGGATGCAATGAGTGGTGTATGAGATCACCAGTTGTTTATGAGATCAAGTTGCATTCAACATGAAAGGCTCAATCATTAGATCTTCCAATATATATATATATATATATATATTTAAAAATGCAGCTGAGAAGGAAGGGGTAGATTGGATCAGGGCTGTGGTACTGTGAAAAGAAGAGCTAGTTCCTTTCCCTTGTAAAAGGACCCGGCCTGGAGGCAGAGACACCGTGCGCTGTTATGCTAGGTGCACGGCACCAGGACACCCTCTCAGCACAGTGTTCTGATGCGCTACGCCGGAAAGGGCAAAAAAGAGCTGCACACCAGCTCTTAGGGCACCCTTTTGCCACTGCTAAAAGGAGCAGCATTTACTGCCTCTTCCTGGGGTGGCCCAGAGCTTCCTGCCTGCATCCCACCTGAAAGACAGAAGTTGGTAGCATGAGCTTTCATAGACTTGAGCCTACATGCAACTTCTATCTTTCAGTTAGTCTCAATGGTGTTGCAAGTTCTGTTTGCATCTAATTTTCCAGACTAACATGGCTTTTAATTCTTTCGCCCCCTGAACATTTTCCCTAATATTAATCCTCAGGAGCAGTCAATCAGGAACAAAAGTTCAAGGATACTGTACTTGTTTCCTGCTTGCTGGACTTTCCATAGACAACTGGTTGGCCACTGAGAGCACAGAACACAGGACTGGATAGACTTTAGTCTAATTCAGCAAGTCTTTTGTTATGTTCCTATGTAAAAGACAGACTCCACCTCCAACCCAAGCTACAGCTTTGTTACCACCAGTGCCATGACTTCAGTAGCACAGTACTCTGGCTCTAGTCCAATTCCTCTCTCTCCCTCTACCATTTAATTTTTTAATGCATGTGCACATGCATGTGCATGTACATGCACACACACACACCAGGAAATAAAGGCCTAAATCCGATTACTATGATTAACTAAAATAGACCTGCTGAAACACTGCAAATATGCACTCAACATTTGTGTAAGTTTCCTTAATTCAGTGGGCCTAATGTGGTACAGGTCTCAGCAATGTTTTTCTCTTGTATGGTATATCACTTGATGAATATTTATTCATTTATTGACATATACATAGATATACTCATACAAACACCAGTATGACCTACTCTAGGAATATAGTGGGTCCTTGATATCCATTGGGGTTTTTTTCCAGGAACAACCCCCCCCCAACAATACCAAAATCCATGGATGCTCGTCCCATTAAATACAATGCCATGGTAGAAAAGTGTCCCTTATATAAAATGGCAAACTCAAGATTTGCTTTTCAGAATTTATTTATTTATTTATTGGAATATTTTGAAGGCATAGATAGTTGAATCCATGGATAAAGAATCCATGGATACAGGTGGCTGACTGTACAAAGAAAACATTAATTGAACAAAATAAATTGAACAATCTGATGGCTTGTTCTATCACCTTGGTTACAATTATGTTATTACAGAGGATTATTTTTTTGCTTTTGTTTTTTGGTTTGATTTTTTAAAAAATACTCAGCATCATAAACCACTTCTGAGGACAACTATATGCCAAGAAATATATCTTTCTTCCTTTTTACTTATTTTGTGTTTTGCTTTTTAGATGACTATCATATATCATAAATGCTCAAAAATGGAAAGGCAAATAAAATCATCCTGTTTTAAAAAAATTACCCACATATATACACAAATATGTAACATTTAGCAGCCATGACTCATGGTTTTCAACTGTTGGGAGAATAGCAATGGCATATTCATAAGCAATGAAAAATTTAGAAAACAAGGTCAGTTTTATGGAGAAATATTCATGAACAAATGTTCTTAAACCACATTTCAGCTGCTGGCTAGGAAATATATAAGCCGCAAACATTTTTTTTCCCAAGAGAGGGAGAGAGAGAGAGATCTACCTGTACAAATCTAAAGCTGCCTCTCTGTCTGCATACCTACCTGTCTGTCTTTGCTTTGCTGTAGAAATAGGGGCATACTTCAAGTATTAGTATTAAAAAGTATATTTCACAATGTTTACTATCAAGATGAGACCAAAACCACAAGATTTCTATTTTTTTGTCTGCCTATCCTCACAGCTCACAAATGCCTGGTGACAAGAGTTGTGGCTTAGTTTCCCCCCTCTTTAATTTTATTGAGGAAGCTGTTGTAAGAAACTGGTAAAGGGGAAACCAAACTAACAAGGAAGGGAAAAGATGCTTCATAGCCTTTAATGCCTGCCAGCAAGAAAAGATAACAAGTCCACCACCAATTCAAAACAGAGTGGCAATGGAGCTAGGGTTCTAGTGAATCATGCTGTGCCGAAAGTGATGAGTGATAATAACATTCAGTGAAAAACAGAGATGAAATCATTTTGTTGTACACTACTCTCTTCAGAGGAAGGTCATGTAAAATATACTAGTAAATGGGAACTCAGAGGTTTTAATATGCTGGTGTGCCCACAACTGGCAGTGTATCTATACTACATAGTGCAGAGCAGTTTGAAACAATGTTAACCACCCTGACTCCATCTTACAGAATCCTGGGAGTTACGTTTAATATGATACTTAGAATTCTCTCCTAGGGAGCTTTAATGCTGTACTTCAGGGAAAAGATTGGACCAGAGCCCTCTGGCAGAGGGAATTCTAAGTACTTCAAGTACAAATCTCAGAGTTGATAGGACAGAACCATGACAGTTAAAGAACTGTCAGACTGCTGTAACTTAATAGTGCAATCACACTGTGTGAGTCTTGGGAATGTCAAGTTTGCAATAGTATTAGGTTTTTACAGGCCCATAATATTTCTGTGACATAGTGGTTTGGGCATTGTACTATTCTCTGGAGACCAGGGTTTGAATCCCAGCTTGGCCATTAAAGCCACTGTATGACCTTGGGCAAGTCACACAATCCCAGTTAGACAGGAAGACAATGGCAACCCTCATCCCTGGCCAAATATTGCCAAGAAACCCCTATGATAGCTTTACCTTAGGATTGCCAGAAGTTGGCAATGACTGGAAGGCACAGCAGCCACAACAAAATATTTCTTTTAAGCACCTTCCCTCTCTGTTTTTTGATCCCTTATTGAACAATCACCTGCCTTTCTCCCAAAGAATCATTCACCATGTGTTTCATCCTTCCCACCCACCCTTTGATGAATCTTTGTTGAAAGCCATGAGGTTTCAGATTTGGTTTGCCCTCCACCCTCACAAAATCAAGAAATAGAAAATTGGAGATGGAAGGGAAATGTGTTTATAATCTCTCAGATGTTTAGATATATGCATGCAAATTTGTCATCTGTTGGAGAGGAATAATAATAATATTAATAATAATAATTCATTTTATCCCACCTTTAGCCATAGCCATCAAGGCGGCTTACATCTAAAATCAATCATAAAATATCCCCTACAAAACAATACAAACTGATACAATTATCCCCCCATTAAAAATACATTAAATACGAATCTTAATTAAAACTAATTAAACAATAAACAATTTAAAAACAAATTGAAATAAGCACTCTGGGGTGAGGCATGTGTAAGCAAAGGTGTCTGATGGGGAGGGGGGAGGATCAGAACAGATAATTTATTCTGGGTAGGCCTGCCAGAAGAGATCTGCCTTGACAGCTTTTTTAAGTTATTTATCTGACAAATCTCTTCCGGCAAGGCATTCCAGAGTCTGGGAGCAGTGGCGGAGAATGTCCTCTGGGAGGTCGCCATCAACCTAGTTTTCATCGGATGAAGCAGCTTCCTCCCAGAGGACCTGAGGGCATGGGGCAGATTATATGGAAACAGGCGATCCCTACCCAGGCCATGTAGGGCTTTAAAGGTCACCACCAACACCTTATACTGTGCTTGGAAACCAATAGGCAGCCAGTGGAGGGATCTCAAAATCTGTGTAATATGATCACTCCTTAGTGTTCCAGTGATCATCCTAGCTGCCATGTTTTCTACTTGTTGCAGTTTCTGAGTTAGGTATATAGGCAGCCAGTGGAGGGATCTTAAAATCAGTGTAATATGATCCCTCCTTGGTGTACCAGTGATCAACCTGGCTGCCATGTTTTCTACTAGTTGCAGTTTCCAAGTTAAGTATAAGGGTAGCCCCATGTAGAGTGCATTGCAGAAGTCAAGTTGTGAGGTTACCAGTGCATGTACTACAGTTTCTAGGTCCTTTAATTCGAGGAAAAGGCACAGCTGGCATATCAGCTGAAACTGATAACAGGCGCTCCTGACTGTCACATTCACCTGATCTGTCATGTGAAGCGACGAGTCTAGGAGCACCCCCAGACTGCGGACACTGTCCTTAACAGAGAGTGTGACCCCGTCCAGAACTGGCGGTCGCAACCCAATCTCTGATTTTGGGGGGCCTACCGTAAGTACCTCCGTTTTGTCTGGATTCAGCTTGAGTCGGTTTTTCCTCATTCAGTCAATTACCGCTTCAAGACATTGATTGAGAGGAGAGCTGCCATCTGCCATCATAGTTGACCGAGATATGGAGAAATATATTTGGGTGTCATCAGCGTACTGATAACACCCCACCCCATGTCTCCTGATGATCTCGCCCAGAGGCTTCATATAGATATTAAACAACATCAGGGACAAGATGGCACCCCGTGGAATGCCACAATTTAGCTCCATTTTAGAGGAGTAGTCCCCGAGTGACACCCTCTAGAACCTGCCTGAGAGGAAGGAATGGAACCACTGAAGTACCGTGCTTCCAATTCCTAACTCTCTCAGGCGCTTCAATAAGATGTCATGATCTATCATATCAAAAGCCACTGAGAGGTCCAAAAGCACCAAGTGGGTCACGTTCCTCCTGTCGGTGCTCAGGCGCAGGTCATCTACCAGAGCAACCATGACAGTCACTACCCCATATCCAGGTCTGAAGTTGGTTTGAAATGGATCCAGAAAATCAGTTTCATCCAAGATCACTTGAAGTTGGAGGGTGATGGCTCGCTCGATCACTTTACTCAAATAGGGTAGATGGGAGACTAGTCTATAACTTTTCAGGTCCAGGGAGGATTTCTTCAAGAGTGGTCTAATGACCGCTTCTTTTAGACATGATGGAACAATTCTCTCCCTATGGCAGGGGTAGGCAACCTTTCCCCTTTAAGGGCCGAGGGACTTCAGCTCCCAGAATCCCAGGAGCTATTGGCCAACATGGGACTATTGGCCAACATGGCTGAGGCTTCTGGGAGCTGAAGTCCTTCGGCCCTTAAAGGGGAAAGGTTGCCTACCCCTGCCCTATGGGATGCATTAATGACCATCTTAAGAAAGGCCATAAATGCATCACCCCCCTGGACAACCAGCCAAGATGGGCAGGGATAGAGGGAGCATGTCATCCTCTTCACATTTCCAAGGATCTCGTCCATGTCCTTGGTACTCACTGGCTTGAACTGATCCAGTTTAATCTCAAAAACGGGTTTGTTGGACACCTCATCAGTTGCTTCTGCTATAATTCTGGCATCTAAGTCAGCTTTTATCTGAGAGATTTTGTCTGCAGAAAAGTTGTCAAAAGCGTCACAGCAGGATGCTGTTGTTGTGTTAAGTAAAGGGTTTTGCACAGGGGGGAACCTGTGTCAGCTCCCTTACCACCCTAAACAGTTCTGCTGGGCGAGATTCTGCAGATGCAATACGTGCAGAGGAGAAAGAATAAACATGTAAACATGCATGTAATCTGAGTATCCAAGTTAGGAAAGGAGCTGTAAAGATGATTTAATAATTAAATAAATATTTAAGCCTTTTAGTCCAGAGCTGGCCCTGGTGTGAACTTTCCTTATGGCATACTGTGAGAAATGTATTCTAGGCTTTTTCTAGGGCACCAGTATTTATTCAAATATGCCAGAATTAAGCCTTGGTGTTGAATGTTCCTGTAATTTATAGCTCTGTAAGTAGACTCCTAATGTGATAGAAGAGGTGTTAGATGAACTTTCATGGCTTCTGCAGATTTGATAAAGACCTATATTTCAATGGTCTTCTATGGTTATTCTTCCAGGGCTTACCTCTTCAAAGCAAATCTTCAGAATTATATTGATTGCACCACTGTCATAACTGAACACTGCATTTAGGGAACAGCAATTCCACAGCTATACTATATTAGTACATGGTGCTTTCTATGGTTATGGCTGTGTCCAGATGGAGAAAAATAAACATTCATGGCCCATTGTCACAATAGCATGTTTAGATGATACATCTTAATTTTATACGGATTTTTATTAGTATAAGTTGACCCTGGGCAATTTCAAATTGGGGATTTTCTATTAAAGCCAGGATGCACATTTGCAATGTATCTTTGTTCTTACTTAAGCAGGAGGGAGGAATTACATGTTTTCAATAGCATAACAATGGATGGGAAAACCTTTTATCTACCAGGCGTTTTGGATTTTAGTTTACAAAAAGCTCCACTCAGCATGGCCCATGATTAAGGATTATGGGAATTGTAGTCCAAACATCTGACAGGCTAAAGATTTCCCACCCCTGCCATACCAGATGCTTCCTGGTGTTTAGAAAACTGGAGGTTGTAAGACAGAGGTTGGGTGGCCACTTGTCAGGGATGTTTTAACTGTATGTTGCTGCACAGTCAAGAGGTTAGACAAGATAGCCCTTGGAATCCCTTCCATCTATATGATTTTGTGACACCAAATCTCATCATTCATGAAATAAATATTCATGACTAGCATATGTTTGATGCTCTCAGGAACATTTTGAAATTGATATGGAGTTGCCTTTTTACCATCATCCTCGTCTGGCTCTTACAAGAAAATATACAACAGCCAACATTTATCTTCAACTGTTCCTCTTGTAAGTTGTCTCCTGTTCACAAACCTTTGCACATTTGGTTAGGGCCCCTTTCCATGAATGTGAGGAGTTTATGGGACAAAGCAGGAAGTGCACACAGTTGTTACAAATATGTATCCCTCTGTAATCTTGGTGCATCCATGGGAACAGTCTCTGACCCAGCCAATGGACCTTGTGCTCTTCTCATTACTGATGTGCCTTTTCTGAACCTCTTTCCTTGTGTGACATCCAGGTAAGCTTGCTATCCAAAGGAGAGCATCTGGAAAAGCTATTTTTTCTCTTCAATGTTCCTTTGCCTTCATTCTCCAGCCTAATCCCAAGTAATTTTCTTCAATGTCACCCAGCCTGAAATTTCTCACTTTTTTCCCCTCTTTAATGAATATAGGTCCTACACAATGATTCACATGGAGGGGAACAGGACTGGAGAGCCGTTGGCTAATGTTTCATTGTGGATATATGTGGGGAAGCAACATTTGCAAAATGCCAGTGCTGTTCTGACTTGGCTAAAGCAAAGAGTGTACAGGCACAGTATTCCATACTAGATTTTGAACTAGGAAAGGTCTGAAATCCAGACTCTGCCATAGGCTTACTGTGTGGTCTTGGACACTGTATTAATTCTTAGCTTCTGTTTGACACCTGTAAAATGGGAACCATATTTTTTTTTGGCTTACCTTTTGTAATTAACTAAACAGCCTACACTTAAATATAAAACCACCAAGAAATAATTTGAAAATGAGCATTCAAAGTATAGGTGAATAACATATATGCTTATGACACACACAAAAATCCATAGAGGTAAATAATTGTATGTTTCAGATAGGAATAAATCCAGTATACTCCCATTTGGAATGTCATTCTTCAATAATTTTATTCTTGAAGGAAACAAAGAATAATTTTAACAATTTTCTTCCTATTTCCCTTTGAATATTCTCATATCTGGACAGATTTTACACACACTCCACTCATGGAATTTTTGCAAAAAAAGCAGCATTTTCTCTTCAGAAATTAATATTTCTGTCAGGCATTATTGTTTTCTACACAGAAAATACTATTTATGCACAGCAATATTATTTTCCAATAGAAGACAATAGTTTTGTATAGAAATATTATTTTCTCTGTAGAAAAGGCTTTAGTTGGGATGCTATTTGGTACAAAATCTGCCCATGGCATTTTTGCACATCAAACAGCATTTTCTGTTCAGAAAATAACATTTCTGCACAAAAATATCATGTTTTCTGTGCAAACAAAGGATGTGAATATTTTATGCAGAAAAAGTGCCAAAGTGCAAAGATTATGATCAATCTATGTTTCTCATTGTTAGGGTTGCCCAACACTCATTTCTTACCCCCTATTTTTTAGCATTTTAAAATATGCTTTCCATCCCTAACTTTCAATAGGCAGAACACATTTGTCTTCATCTGTGTTCTTTTTTCTTACTCAGAAACAAGAACTTCTTCTCTCTTCTGTTTCTTACTCAGAAATAAGTGCTGAGAACACAATATGGATTGGAATCATAGATTTATAGAGGAGGTTTAATCCTTTGTCTCTAGTTGTACCCTTAGTTCAGAAGGAACATGGGGAGAGCTATTTGCACATAGGGGGAAAAACCTCAGTTGAAGGAAATATAATTAAATTGCAGGTGCACAAGACCTGATATGGATCAGGACCACAGGAAGGGATAAAGAATTAAAGATCCTCCCTCTCACACATTAGGATACTAATCTTAATCAGAAACCTTCACTTGTGAGTAGGAAAAAGAACTGATTGTTATGTTGTTTATCTCTTCTCATGTGGAGGGGATTAAAACCTTTAATTTCAAGGAAGATATGGTGAGCTCATATGATGAGAGTAATCATGGTCTCTATATCCTTTCACTGTTATTAAAGCCATTAAGGTTATAATCCTATT
>CM034701.1:133642661-133656781 GCA_020142125.1 Phrynosoma platyrhinos | reverse complement strand
AACCTCAGGAGGAGGAAGGGGCGCCGAGCATGCGGCTGCCCCTCTTCCATGCCTCGGAGATGGCTCAATTAGCCGTCTGCCGAGGCTCTTAGTCTACTGAACACAGTACAATTTACTATTTAGTACACATGGCTACGATTGCATCATATCCTATTTATGATGCCTGCAAGTAAGCCTCGTGGAACAGAGGAAGGCATTATTCTTGAGTAAAACATAGGATTCCTGTGTAAAGCTACAATCCTACAATATCTCAGCAAAGGTAAGCCTCACTTAAATCACAGGAACATTTAATTAGACATGTACAGGATTGCACTCTAGATTTAGACTGTAAAGAACTACCCTCACCTTCATGCTCCTGAGTTGCCCAGCTTTCTCTACAGTTGCTACTTACACAACAATAAACCATGCATTTTAATTACATTCATACAATTAACACCATATCCATTTCCCTTCTCCTTTATTGCACATAACATTGTTTAGGGAAAGTGTAAAAATGCCATGTATGAAGTGAGGCTGGAGCAAGCCATACTCTTTCACAGAGCTTGGAAAAGTTACTTATGGGAACACAATCAGAGAGAATTCTGGAATTTATAGTCCATCAAAGTAACTTTTCCAAGCTCTGATCTTTTAAACTGTTCACTAATAATAACTCTTCAGCACCTTGGAAGGGGGTAGTACTACTGCTAAAGAACAAGACAAAAATGGTCACCTATCTTTGGGGCTTTTTGAGTTCAGAAGTTCTGTAGTAATCCTATGAAAGTGTAACTGAACAGAGCTAAGCTACCTAACTTGTTACTTTCTTTCAGCCAATTTATAAAGACTCTGGCTCCCACTACAGCTTTTTGGAGTGTGCTACAGTCAGAATGAATCTATGGTAGGTTCTTCTTCAGACTATGGGCAGGAGATTGAGAATTAGGCCTCCCAGTATTTATAAATTTGGCCTTGTTCCTACATAAAGATATCCTGCTGTGGAGGTTGTGTTTGGAGATCTCATCTCTACGGCGATACAATCTTGAAACCTTTCCTTCTTAGTTCTGATTCTGGCAGCCATGGCTTTTTATATGATGGAAAACAACAAAGCTGCTCAAAGTGCAAGAGAAAAAAAGTTATTTTTTTTAAAAAAATGATGGTCTTAAAATAGCCCCACCTCAAAATCGTCTAGATCAAAGCTGTCCAGAGGAAAAAAATGACTAATTTGTTCATCAGATGGTTGGCCCAAGCTTAGGGACCAGCTGGAATAATCATGGCAAGAGAACTGTGGACAAGAAAGAGAAATGAGAAATAAGACATGAAAGAGGAGAATTTGAAGTGTTTGGAGTTTAATTAATGGAGACACTGTAATAAATGCCTGTAACCAGATTAAGATCTGAGCCAAGTGTTTGGCAGAGCTGTGCATTGAGGACTGGTGCAAAAGCATTTGCAGGCAAGCTACTGTTTGCAGCCTTCACAGTAGTGAAGAGAGAGAAATCATCCAGGAACAGTGAACAAGGGGATGTTTCTAGTACAACTGCCAGGAACTCTAAAGTTCTTTCTGTGCAACTCTAGAAGATGTGTGTGTGTGCTTTCAAGTTTCCTGTCAACTTATGGCAATTCCATGAATTGCATAGTGTTCTTAGGCAAGAAATAATCTTGGAACTGGTTTAGGCAGTTCCTTCCTCTGAAATATAGCCTACAGCACCTGGTATTCATTGGCAATCTCTCATCCAAGTATTAACCAGGGCTGCCCTGCTTAGCTTTCAAGATCAGATCTGGTGCCTTTAGGCTATTTAGGCCACCTGTAACTCTATGGCACATCCTATATAATGCTTACTGCATCATTGGAAGCTGGACTAAATCCTAGTCTGGATTAAACAGCCATGGAATGGGTTCCCTCTACTACTGTGTTGGACACATTTATGGAATCAGAAGCCAAATATCATCTTAAACTATAGACACCAGTTTGCTCAGTGATCCAGAGTAATTAGATCCAGGTTCTTTTTTGGACTCATCCCTTTTGATTTAACAGAATACACTTATCAATACTCTTAGCACAAATGGATTGCAAGTCACATGAGTGTGGGGTTTTTCCTATCTCCAGCTCATGGAGACAGTGGAGGATGGTTTTTTTTAATGTCAGTGGAGAAATAAATCTGCTCCAGGTGTTTAGTCCAAAGTTTAAAGGAGTCATCCAAGGCACTGAAGCCAGGTTTTGTTGATAGGGTTCAGGATCTTAGATATTTCCTTGAAACTTCAGGAAAAAAACCCCTAGCAGATTCATCTCCCATGATGATACTGATGTCAACAGTGTCCATTGATTGGATGAAATACAATTGTTGTTGTTTGCCTTCAATTTGGCTTCTAATTATGGCAGCCCTATGACTGAGAGACCTCCTTGAGCCATGGTCATCAATTCCCTCTTTAGGACTTGCAAAGTCAGAGTTGTGGCTTTCTTGATTTAATCAATCTACCTGTATTCTGAAAGATTCTTTCCCTTTTCCTTTTTTACTTTATAGAGTATTATCATCTTTTCCAGTAAGTCCGGAAAAGACTGGACTTGCACCACCCGGCCTAGAATAAGAAGAAAAGCCCTCCCTCCATTACCATCTGATGTCATCTGGGGGAGAGAAACTAAGCCCAGCACTACCCGGCCTAGAGTAAGAAGAACCCTTACTTCTTAAAGGATGGGTGGGATTCGGGATTTTATGTTCTGTTTAATGTATGGAAATTGTAATGTTGTAAGCCACCCCAATTGCTCTGCAGAGGGGTGGGATATAAATAAAAATTATTATTATTATTATTATTATTATTTCATGTTTCAGCATGATATGTGTAAAGTACAATAGCTTCAGTTTTGTCATTTTGGCTTAAAATGATAATTCAGCCTAGATTTGCTCTTGGACCCATTCATTTGCCTTTTTGGTGGTTCATGGTTTTCCATAGAACTCTCCTCTAGTCATCTTTCTTCACTGTACAGCTTTCACAGCCATACACTGAAATTGGATTCTGAGTTTGGTATTTAATTATATATCTTTACACTTGAAGATTGTATCTAGTTCCTTTGTAGCTGCCCTTCCAAGTCTAAGGCTTTGTCTGCACAGGCTAAATAAAATGCTCTCCTCTCGACACATGGCCCAAACTCCAGTTCTGGTGTGAACAGAACAATGACCAGCCCATTCAGGCACCTGTAATCCCCAGGCACCTGTAGAATATCTGAATGAAAGTGGAAATGTTCAAAGAACATTAAAAACATTGCTGGGGGGGTATTATTATAATCTTTGCTTTGCTAATATTGGAAATAGCATTGGGAATCCTTTCTTTGGGTGGGTGGGGGAATGCAAAGAAATTGTTGCCAAAATCAAATGCAATTTCTCTGAGGTCAGTGAAACTTTAGGTAAGGTGGGAGTGTTGTGCAAGAGTCACACATCTACTAATGGGCCAACTATTTCAGAACACGATGGAAAATCTGTGGCTGTCTAGATTTTGTTGGATTCAAATTCCCATTAGCCCTAGTCAGCAAAGCTAATGGTCAAGGCTAATGGAAAATGCTATCAATAAAGTGGTTAGGTCAGAACTATCCCAAGCCCTGAGATTTCAGGGACAGATTCTGAGACCTAGGAAAGACTCTTTATGATATTACATGTGGTGGACACCAGTGATGTTACAAGGGGCACCATTTGGTGATGTCATTAAGCATCATACTCAAAAAATCAGCCACAATTGCAGAGTATCACATTGGGTGGGGGAAGCACCACATTTAACAGATGAGCAAAACTCTCTCTCTCTCACTCACTCACTCACTCACACACACACACACACACACGTTACTTTTCAAGGCAGCACTTTTGCCCCAATACTCCTCTCCCTTGCCCTGAGTACTGTAGACGAGGATCTAGGCCCTGATCCTCATGTCCAGGTTCTGAGATCTGGGTACCCTAGAAGTCAGACAACATCAGTAGGCCTGTACGTTTCCCAGTCTTTATTCTAGCAGATGGGGGCAAGGAGAAGTGAAAGAGAAAGACCCAAAGTTAAGATCAATTTTTACTCCCTGAAAAATTAGCTTTCTCTCCTAAATAGGCTTAGCCTTGACAGTTACTGGATTTTGCCAATTAAGAAAAACTGGATAGGTATTTCTGTCACATATTTCTTTTAGTCTGTCCCATTCCTAGTTTATCAGCAACAAAATTATGGCCAAAATTTTAATGTTCTGAGCAGTCATAAGCTATTCCTGGTTTATCTACTCTACCAGCAGTTTCATAAGAGCCCAGCTATGTTAAGAAACAGATGCAGATTACCTTAAAACTTTTTGCTGTAATGATTTGTTTTGAGTTATGTTTCCTGATGATACCTTCAGCATGAAAACATCTTTTTAATAAATGTTGTCCTTTGTTTTCTCTTCATACAGATATGTGTATTTGCCAAAGGAACAAAGGACAGTGGAGATTTCTCAGAACAAATATATATTAATATTTCATACAAAAAGTGGCTAAAAAATTACCAAAGATTAATATCTTTCATTTTCCCCATTGTATGATTTTTTTTTTACATTTAAAAAAATCTCAAGGAGCTGCGATATTAAGAACATAAAATCTGCTTTTTGGAATCATAAGATTCATTTGACTTGTATCTTGCAAAGTCTATCCTAGTTGCTTCAGATGAAGCACAGGGGAAAGATAGGATACACAGGGGAAAGATAGGATTTTACATAATTTTCCAGTGCTCAGCTCTAATTCTACAACATTGCAGTCACAAACCTTTATAACAAACATATTTGTCACCTTCCAGCATCTTGGTACCTTGGTCAAATGCTTTTGAACATATGCGGCATTTTCCTCTGAAGGCAAATCAAGTCTCCTTCCTTCCTTCTTTCTTTTAAAATGAGCCTATGGGCAGAGTGACCCTATGAATACACAAAGTGTGTGTGTATGTTATTAAAGGAACATCATATCCAGCTCTACAGTTCCTGGTCCTATGTTAAGAAGAACTTTTAAGACTTTAACTGGATTCCCACAACCCTGCATAGACTAGAGGTACTTTGTGGTCACAATGGTGTTTATCATAAAAGGTAGCTTTCCAAAGTTGTTGGGTTCCAAGTTGGAATAAGGGGCAGCTGGTGGTTCCAGTGTCAGTGGGATAGTGAATCCAGGGATTTAATCTAAGCTATCCACTTGCTTAAATGGGTTCAGCATCTCAAGTGCCAGCTGTTACTGGTTGACTTCTCTAGGCAGCAAAGGATTTCCTAGGTATAGGAGTGAATCTGTTAGCCCACTTCAACAAGAAGGGCTGTGGAGGGATTGAGGGCTCTTTGCCTTTTTCAGCTAAGTTGTATCTATTTGGTGGTCTCTTTTATCACTATCCACTCTCCTGGGCTTCCAACTTGTGAACTACAATAAAGTCCAAACAGGCAGAGTTAGCATTAAAACTCCACTTAATTAATTGGTTATTTATATGGGAGAATGAGCAAGCTCTCTGTTGTTCTGTCAGGCTCTATTATTATTATTATTATTATTATTATTATTATTATTATTATTATTATTATTATTATTATTATTAATTTAAAATCATAAATGTTTAACTATATACTCCCTTTATGGAGGAACATAGATTTTTCAGTGTCTAAGCACACTAGATTCACTACATTATATATTATGTGTTAAAGCATTATAGAGACATTTTATAAAAGCTTTAACTAGTAAAGAATTTTTTTAGATAGGGCCTCAGCAGACGACTAAAAGGGTCGTCTCCGAGCCCAGGAAGAGGAGGAGCAGCTGCACGTGCGGCGCTCCTTCCTCTTCCTGAGGTCGCCCTGGAAGCTGCTGGGCCTCCGCACGGCCGGCGCTTCCAGGGCAACCTCCCGCCGCAGCGATTGCATGCGCTGCGGCGGAAAAGACAGCGAAAGTGCGCCCTATGTGTTTAGGGTGCACTTTCGCTGTCTTGAGGAAGGAGCGCTGATTTAGCGCTCCTTCCAGGGACGCCGCAGGAGCGCCGCGGTGCAGCTGCCATGGCCCCGCGGCGCTCCGGACCAGGGCATCCTGGACGCCCTGGTCTGCATCCCCCCTTAGCCATCTATTCACAAAGAAATACAATCTTATTTGTTGAGGAAATATGCATCTTGAAGCCAGTATCGGGGTTATATCCCTGGGCATTGCTACATACATAGCAGCATCCATTACTGTCATAATTGGAAATATCCATCTAGCATAGCCTAGACTTTACCAACATTGCCATCAGGTCTTTCTCCACCAGTAACAACATTACTGTCAGAGGCCGCATAGCACCGTTATCTATATGAGGTCATTCACACTGAGTTTTTTGTCCTGAGGAGATCTGGATCGCTGCGTTGATGCAATACCGGATTGGTGTTCCCATTGCATTTTTAGTTCCCAAATCTCTCTGAGGTATTATAACTCTCTTGGTCTTCACATTGCCATTATTTTCTCAGGTCTTTTTTAAAAAAATGCCAATCAAATAATGAACATCTATGTCATCTTCCACCACCACCCCTTTTTTCCCCTCAGAGCTACGAGAACCTGGTTGTTTATTCCAGGGCTTTAAAAACAAATTGGAAGTGTGTGTGTGTGTGTGTGTGTGTAAGTGTAAGCAAAAGCCCCTTCAGAGCAGAGCAGGGAGGACAAGGGCTGCCTGAAGGGCTGGAGGCTGGACAGGTGAGGTGAGATCCAACTCTGTCTGCTTCTCTGTCAGAGGCATCCAGGGCTGTGGAAGAAAGCAGCTAGTCAGAGAAAAGGAGGGCATGGTTTTGGAAAGCCAGGAGCAAATGGAGCGGCAAACATCTCCCTGCCTACCGACAGTTTGATATTGGCTTACTTTTGGGGTCCTAAAAAGGGGAGTTCAAAATAGGTCTGGGCACCTTTCCATACCTGCTTTTCCCCTGTTTTTGTCTGAAGGGGAGAATAGATGAGACTCAGCTGGGATGGAGGCTTCCTGGCTCAGAGCAGCTCCCCAGATCAGATCACTGCCTCTCCTTCACCTTCTGCCTCCACTGCCAGCCCTCTCAGTATGCTGCCTTACTACTGCTTCTATTCTATTCAGAGCCCCAAAAATTCCCCAGAGAAAGAGGTGAACTGAGCCATCTCCATGCCCAAGAGGCAAAGAATGGCCTCTGCTTATGAAACCCCTACCTTCCTTTTTGGGAGGGATTGTTTAGGGCTCTGAATTGATTTGACAGCACATTCACATTTGTGGCAATTTGGATCTTTCAAAAAGTCATGGGAAAACCCCCAGTATCAAATATCCTGGGTTAAGTGGGTTTTTGGGCACCCCCCCCCCAAAGTGCATCAAATGCATTCAGGGCCAGTGTGAATGCCAAGAAAATAACCCAATTTCACACCAGTTTTTTTTTCATAGTGTGAATGACCCTGCTGCTGACAGTCTACTGCCTGTCTCTTCTGGGCCAGTTTTATATCCTTCCGCACCTCCAGTCATCTAATCAGATAAGATCTCTGTTACCCCCGGTTTTCTCAACAATGTTGATTTGTTCGGCTGCTTCCCTGGGCACCACAAATCAAAAAGGATGCTGCAAAACTGGAGCGTGTCTAGAAGAGGACGGCTAAAATGGTGAACGGTTTAAGCATAGACCTGTTTAAATATTTGAAGGGATGTCATATTGAGGAGGGTGCTAACTTGTTTTCTGCTGCCCCAGAGAACAGGACCCAGAACAATGGATGCAAGCTACAGGAAAAAAGATTCCATCTTAACATTAAGAGGAACTTCCTGACAGTGAGAACTGTTCGACAGTGGAACACACTCCCTCAGAAATTGGTGGAGTCTCCTTCTTTAGAGGTCTTTAAACAGAAGCTGGATGGCCATCTGTCGGGGATGCTTTGATTTTGAGTTCCTGCATGGCAGGGGGTTGAACTGGATGGTCCTTGTGATCTCTTCCAACTCTATGATTCTATGATTCTATATTCAGAAGCTTAAATGTAACAAAATAAAATGCAAATCAGCACCCAGCCTGTAACAGTTTTTGGTTGAAATTTTGTCTGACACTCTTGACTGGCTCTGAATGACCTGATTTCTGGCATAATGTCCTCATTCCCAGACTCTCCCTTCTGCCTTTTGCTTGAATCTTTGATTCCTGGCTCCTGCCCAATGATTGCAGAGTGTTGAGATCTCACACTCAGTGGTTGGTAGAAACTGGCTATGAATCACTTGTTCCTTGTAATTATAGTCATTCCTCCAGATTCGCTGACTTCCCATTCGCGGTTTTGAATGGCCACCAGCCATTAAAAGCAATGGGGCTCCAATATTTGCGGTTTTTCTAATTTGTGGGTGGTGGTGGTCCAGAACGGATCCTCACGAATCGGAAGTGATGACTCTATTTCATTTCCCCAATACCGAATGCATTACGTTCTGTTATTATTGTAACTTAATGGGAACAATTTAACTCCTTTTACAGTGTAATCTCTTCAGCTACTTTTATAATGAGAGAGGTAGATCCTGATTATATGGTAGTGGAGGAATGCCACATGATTCAAGCACTGGGTTATGCTGCTGCTTCATGCTCTACTGTGTGTTTTGAAGCAACATTTAAGGTGGGGAGTGAACAAAAAAACGTAACAGCAAGATGGACAGGAGAAGGGTATGTTTTGTACCACAGTTTGGTGGCATGTATGAAGAAAATATAAAGTGACTAAAGGATTAACTAAAACTTTGGAATGATAACTGAAGTGGATTCCTTACAAAAAATATTATGGAGCTGTGTTCAAACTGTTGGTCCAGACTGGTGGATTCAACAGGTACTAGATGAGTCAAAAGGTTCCTTCAATCAGACTTTAGACAATAACAAAATAGAACACTCGGGTCGGTTGAAGGCAGGGGACCTAGTTTGCATGGCTGGTTTTTTTATTTACATCAGTGTTTCCTAAGCTATCTGATGTGGGAAACTAGTAGGTTTCCCCCCCCCCCCCATGTGCGAGGTACTGGCACAATATATATATATATATATTTGCCCATTCACTACCACTGTTTCTTTCTTTCCTGTAAACTCACCACAGAGTGACTGCCAATACCTTGTGGACTGACTCTGGTCCACAGGCCACCACTTTGAGTGCCACTAGTCTATGTAGCAGCAGTGTGTGTGTGTGTGTGGGGGGGGCAACAACACACCAGTATTCAACTCCTCTGCAAAATGGTGGTATCCAGCTTTTAGGAAGGTGCAATTCCTTACATGATGGCAGACAAAAATTTACACTCACAGCAGATGCCTTACAAAAACAGTTGTTGCCATTCATGGTTCCTTAAAAATGTATTTGTTGTGAGAATGCTTAAAAAATAAAACCATATGGGGGAATGTTTACCCCCTCCTCATGTGTTGGTCCTGATCCAGAATAAGGCCATGATTGTTTAACATACAATTAAAAATGGAGAATTCTTATGCTGAATAGCACATAGCATGTAGCTTAACTTCATATAGTGTGTCAATTGAAGCCTATGAATTAACTGGGGGGAAAACAAAACATGCTGCTGCAATCCTCCTTGGCTTGTTCCAGGTCTCCAATTTTTCAGTTCTGTCAACCAGCTGAGAGAACAGAATCTTGCTCAGTTGCGTAACTTGGCATATGCTTTGGTTTATAATATGCTCAATATATTATTTGATCAATAGTTATGCTGGACACCTCATTAGTCATTTATTACCATATTATTCATTAACAACATCTGGGAAATGTTTTAATTTTGTTTTGCTTTGAACACCTGTGCCTGAAAACAGACCGGGGGGAGGGGAGGAGAGAAAAGAAAAAAGAAGACCGGGTTGTGTGTCACTCAGATAGTTTTTATTGCTTGAAGTCAACTGTTGTTTTAAGTCAACTGTGACTTACTGTGACTCTATCATAAGGTTTTCTTGGCAAGATGTATTCAGAGGAGGTTTGTGAGAATGTGACTTGTCCAAAGTCACTCAGTAGGTTTCTGTGACTGAGCAGGGAATCAAACCCAGGCCTTCCAGGGTTCTAGTCCAGCACTCAAACCACTACACCACATTGGCACTTACTTCTAGAATCTGAATTTCCCAAATGACCTTCTGAAAGAACATTCCTCCTCAGTTGCTTTAGGATTTTGTTCTGTGCAAGAAACATGGGCATTAATATTATAATCTTATTTTATTGTTTGATCTGAAGAGAAGATCTAATTCCCCGCAGCCCCAGAGTTTTTAAAAGTGATCTGGCAAGTTTCCCTTGGCCCACTATCCTGCTATTTTACATTACCACCACCCCTTGAACTGCATTCTAGAAATTCAAGCTCAAAATGCTCCACAGTCAGTGTCATGCAGTTCATCTAGAATGCCAGTATGGGATTGTGGTTGTCTGCACAGAGGTTTGGACAATCCAGCCTTAAGTGACTCAACCTGTAGGATTTCCATTATTTCCCTTGGGGAGATTATTCTACAAGACTCGTGGGCTTTACTATTAGGAATATTTTCCTTTGCTCCATTTCATCCTGGCTCATTCATCATGCTTTTGTAACTTTCAGAGTGATTGGCCTCCTCATTTTGGACACTGATCAGAGAGTTACATGGTGTTCCCTTGTCCTCAAGCTAAGTAGTCAAAGAGCCAGAATTAATAAGTCTCTTTTCAAATTCTGTATTGATATTGTATTTATTAACATGCACAAACACTCAGGGATGAAATACAAATGTCAGCTCTGGGGCTGTGGGGAATTAAGTAAAGAAAAACCTGATGTCCAAATTTGCCAGGCTTTTGCCAGATTCAATAACTGAGCTAATTTTTGCTATGGTTGAGAACCAAAAATTCACAAGTGAAAGAATATAATGGAACTGTTGGAAAGGAGAACATAAACAAAACACCTAAATGAAGGATTTAGGTTTGGTTTACTTAATGACAGATAGATGATATAACAACTGCTAGAGACTGTAGATAGGAGACTGTGGGCCTCGGCAGATGACTAATTGAGTCGTCTTCGAAGCAAGGAAGAGGAGGGCAGCCGCACGCATGGCACCCCTTCCTCTTCCTGAGGTCGTCCTCAGAGCCGCCGGCCCTCCGCACAGCCGGTGCTCTGGGGACAACCTCCCGCCGCAGTGTCCGCACGCGCTGTGGCAGAAAAGGCAGGGAAAGTGTGCCCTGCGCTTTTAGGGCACACTTTCCCTGTCTTGTGGAAGGAGCGCTGATTTAGCGCTCCTTCCAGGGACGCCGCCGGAGCACCGCAGTGCAGAGGCTGCGCTCCTGCGGTGCTCCATCCGGCGGCATCTCCAGCACCTCCGTCTGCTTCCCCCCTACGTGAGAGAGACCATATGCACACATGATGCAGCATGTATGCATGCATGATTGTGTATACACACACACACACGGAATGTCCAATGTCACATTATTTCTTTGTGTTCAAGAGTTCATTAAAAAAAAAGCATGGAAAATTCCAGTCATGCCTCCCCATCCCCCACCTACTTTCTTATACCCCCCCAAGTGTTCCAGTTAGGTGGGAATATTTCTAAATAATCCTCTGTCACCCTGAATTTCCAGATTTTTTAAAAATGTCTCTGTTTCTATCTCCTCCTTCCACCTTCCCCATTTGTCTTCAGCTTACTGCAGTTATGCAAACTGAGTTCAGACTCCAAGAGTAGTTTGCCTTTAGTTAACTCAGCTGGTGGGAGAGTGAGGAATCTTGCCTCTCCCAATAAGCCAAGGCAAGAGCAAACTGCTGCCTCTTCTCCTGACTAGCCCATTCTTCCTAATTAATAAATATTGGCCACGTTCAGGAGTTGCTTGGCTCCATGTGTCCAGTTCTCATTTTGGAAATGTGGAGGATATGCAATCAGAACTGGTATAGCTCAGAAACAGATGTATCACCTCATCTTTTGCTTTTGTGGAGGTGGATGCAGATGGAAAAGAGCAGGGAATCCAGCTTCCAGGGATGATGTAAGATGAGAACTGATCAATCTGTAGGAGAGATACAAGTTCTGCAGGAAATAAATGTTGGTAGGAATTAAGTCGCAGATGGGACTTTGTAAAGCTAGAACACACAAGATTGTTTGAGACACTGGAAATATAAGATGAAATACAATAACACTACTAAAATTGGAAAAAAATTGTTTGTTTTCATGAACAGGGACAGCTGGTGCCCTTTAGGGCTGGTGGGTCAGAGTGTACAAGAGGTCATAGTAGGTGAAGCCAAGGGCTCATTGTAGTCCAGTTACCTCATTCTTCATGCCTATGATGCACTGGGATATTGCCAAAAAATTCACGTGCCTGTGGTCTCCCCCCCCCAAACACACACACACACACAATATTGAATTCACAGCAGGAATCCATTAAACAGAGAAGATGAAAAGAGGAAAGATATAAGAAGAAAGGAAAATGCAAGCAGGCAGGCAGGGTGGGAACCATACACACACTTGCCCAAACACATTATCATATCCTTTCCACTCCCTCTTGCCTAACTAAGACACTAGTTTAAACAATTTAAATATGGGACAAAATATTCAGAAAAATAATTTTAAAAAATAGGAAAAGTATTGCAAGGAAGAGAGTTCACAGAACATCCATCCATGCATAATTTCTCCCTGGATCCCCGACTGCCCTATAAAAACAGGGAAAAGGCTCCATGGGATCATTTTTCCCCATCCTGGTTTATTTTAGTGATACCTACATGCAGTCACGCACACTAGGAAGACATTGGACTTTGCCAATTTCTTGATGCTGCTTCTCTCCATTAAGGTTCTCTGAATTCCAGAATCCTTCTACCTCCTGCTCAGTGACTCTCATCTCACACATAGGTTCAAAAATATAGGTTAAGAAAGGGACCAAGCTCACTGTTAATTCAATGAGCTTAACACTGTGCTTCTTTGTGCTGTGCTTCCATAATCTGGTTGCAAAAGTGTTATGGCTTACTCAGCAGCACAAGTGCATGGATTTATTTTATTTATTTTAAAGTAAGGCAGTCATTGTCTATCAGTGTAATGCTGCCATGCCCATTTTTGCACACCAGTCCATGACTTCCTTGTTGGCCCTGAGAAAGCTAGAACTCCATATATGGTAAGCTTGCTGGTTGCTCAGACTGTGTGCTGCCTGGTCAATGGTAACTGGTGCTTTTAATTGAGATTTTAGAGCATGTGCAATGTGTCCACAGAGAGACAACACCCACCTGTTACAATAGAAAGCATAACATGCACAAGGCAGCAAAAGGCACTATTCACAAACAATTTGTTTGTTGGAAACAAGGAGATGGCTCTCTTAGGCATCTGAGTCTTGCCCAAGGCTGTAGCTACTGCCTCCATTTCCTTCAGATATCAATTTCTAGCATAGCAGAGAGGAAGACATTGAAAACCATTAATACCTACATCTTTTATATTTGTTGTGTTCACATTACCTTGCCCCCCCTTTTTTTTTTCTTTTTTTTTTTTGGATGCCTAAGATGTATTTTTAAATTCCCAGCTGCATTTAGTTTTGTGCTACTTCCATGCTAGAAATTTAGGGACTGAAATAAATGATAACTGAGGGGAGACAATGCCCTCATGTTGCCCCCTCCATGGCTACACCCCTGGCATTGGCAGAGAGAAGCTGCTGCCCTTTGTCCTTGCTAGCTGCACCTGAGAAAAAGGTGGGGCAATACTTCTCATAGTGTCATAATATTTGGCACTATATGGGAAATATGAAATTTTCAAGTGGAAAATCTTATAAAAGGTTACCATTATAGTGACAGTACAAGTGTGTTCAAATAAATGATCCTGTCAAAATTGAAAGACACCCCCTGCTAATTATTTTTCCTATTACAGATATATGAGCAATCATTTCTTCCCAGCCTAACTTATTTCAGGCTTTGAAATGGAAGATTTGGAACAAACAGAACAAAGCACTTCTTCAGGTGGCACATAGTCAGACTATGAAGTTACTACTCAAAGATGTAGTGATCACAGAATCAAAGAATTATAGAGTTGGAAGAGGCCACAACGGCCATCCAGTCTAACCCCCTGCCATGCAGGAACTCCCAATTAAATCATCCCCAACAGATGACCATCCAGCCTCTGCTTAAAGATCTCCAAGGAAGGAGACTCCACCACACTCTGAGGGAGTGTGTTCCACTGTTGAACAGCCCTTGCTGTCAGGAAGTTCCTCTTAATGTTGAGGTGTAATCCCTTTTCTTGCAGCTTGCATCCATTGTTTCGGGTCCTAGTCTCT
>CM034701.1:133617690-133637596 GCA_020142125.1 Phrynosoma platyrhinos | reverse complement strand
CTCCCTTTTTGTAGATGGGGATGTATATTGATCGCTTCCAATCTGTTGACCAATATTTTGTTTTTCATATCAGTTGACATATGTTGGTTAGCACTAGAGTTGACTCTGTCAGTGTGGAGTGCAGCAGTTCCAACTGAAATATCATCTGTTTCTGGTGATTTTTTGCTATTTCTCTTATTGCAGTTTCCACCTCACTTTTTTGAATTTGGGGTTTATCTTCATATGGCTCTTCATTCCATGTGTCTTTCATTTTGTTGTCTCTTTTGTATAATTCTTCTGTGTATTGCATCTAACCTCTATTTATTCCTTCTTGGTCTTGAATTTTGTTATTTTTATTGTCATAGATCGTCCCAGTCATAGAATCATAGAATCATAGAGTTGAAAGAGACCACAAGGGCCATCCAGTCCAACCCCCTGCAAAATGCTGATCCTTTTAGGGGCAGCTAAAGGCCGCCCTAAGAGCTGGTGCATGGCTCTTCTTCACCCTTTCTGGTGCAATGTGCTAGAATGTAGTGCCAGGAAGGCGTGCCTGATGCTGCGTGCTTCATCAAGACAGTGTCAGCGTGGGGTTGGGCCAGCTGGCATGTGGCTGCCCCATCCCATCTCTGTCTCCAGGCCAGCCCTTTGGGCCGGTCTGCAGAGCCCCTATGTTGGGGCAGGCTGGCTGTGGGCATCATGCTGAACCCACTGACTTTTCTGTGACTGGAAAAGGCAGAAGAGCTTTCAAGAGAATCTGATCTCATCCTAATACCCAAACTGGGTGCATAGTTTTCTATAATCAACTTTTGTGACACATGTTTGGTTCCTTAATACCTTGTGCTCTAAAAGGTGGGTGAATGTGGGTTTCCCCACCAGCAGTATCAGTGTTTCTTTGAAAATTTTGGGGAAACTAGCTCAAAAGGAGGCTGGCAAGAGGAGGGTAAAAGCCTATACAGACTGGCCACCGCATGCCAGCTGCCCCAACTCTTTCCCAATGCCACCATCACACCGCACGCCCCTCTGCATGGCAGGCAGCATCAGGGCACTCCCTTGGCTCAGTGTACAAATGCCTGTACTGCAGCCAATCACTCATAGACCACAAGGTTGCAAGTTCAATACTAGCCAGGGCTCAGGCTAGACTCAGGCCTGCATCCTTCCAAGGTCACTAAAATGAGTACCCAACTGTTGGGGGGCAATGAGCTTATAGTTGTAAACTGCTTACACACGCCATAGCATGGTATGAAGCGGTATATAAATGAAGCTGCTTTGCTTTGCTCTGCTTTGCAAAAAGCTATTTTTGGAGCAGCTAAGTACCAGATTGGGGCTGCAGCATTTGTGACAGCCCTGATCTGGCACTCCCAGGGGTGGCACGGAGCTGCCCCTTAGGAGCCGTCTGTAGAGCCCTAAGTCCAGGGGCTGTGTATGTCAGAACTAACTGCAGAGAGACTCTAGTTTCAGTAAAAATGAGTTTACTTTAGAAATGTGCAAAGGTGCATGCAAACATAAAAAAACCCCAACCCAATGCAACCTTAGGAACCATACAAGGTTATCAGAAAGAAAGATGTGAAAGATTAGATAGTAAAAAACCAGGATTTAGAAGGGATGATAATTGTTAATCCTGAAGTTTGGTCCATGGAAAACAGAGTGTGGATCAGACAGCATCTGAGTGTGACACAGAGAGAGTAAGCATGACCACAGCATCTGTAAACTGCACCTCAATCTGTGGCTATGATGGGGAAAATATTTATATCCTATTTCATATTGAGCACCCTTGAGCTGTGCTTCCTGCTACTAAATGGTGTAAAAAAAGCTTGATGGTTTCCTGATGGAATTCACAAAGGGGATTCAGAACGGCTTTAACTCTGGAGTAATTGATTGGATTTGAGACAATCCCTGGATTCAGACAAGAAGGGTAAATAGGAACATAGCCTGGGGTGAGATGGATAGTATTGTCTCTAACTACTTTGCAGTGGGACTCCTTTGCAAGTATGGAGGGATGGAGAGATGGTATTGATCACCAAACACATTCAGCATTTATTTTAGTCCTATTTGGGTCTCCCACATACCCTTAGGTCAGATTGACCCCATACCTTGTTTCAACAGGTCATTGCGAGCTCTCAAAAACATGCCCAATGCTAGATATTAATTATGAAAACCCTATATACAGCTAGAAGAGTGTATAACAGAGATAAGAGCTTTAGCCCTGAACCAGATAATGTTAGATGTGACTAAGCCACCTTGAAATGAATGGGGAAAACTTTCACTGTGACTAATTTGAGCTAGATGGTGGCAGGTATCTTGAAAGCTCCCAAAGGGTGTCAAGGAAAGGAACAAAGATGTATTAACTTGATTTAAATTTCATTACTGCCTTTCCAAACTCAGATGTCCAAAGACAATTGCCATTTCATATAAAGCCCTCAAATTAGACACAAGACCAAATAAATTGTGCTGGTTAAATTCAAACAAGAACAATATCTCCTCATCCATCTGAAAACAGGTCACCGGCTTCCATTATTTGCTAAGCATCCCTTTGATGCTAATCAGTTTCCCAGGCTTACCACCTTAGCAAGAAATTTGGTGTGCACTTTTGGCAAGCCTGTAAACCCTGTATGGGTTTGCTTGTCAATTCATTGTGAAAAACATGGGCTAAATCAAACATTGCTCTAAAAATTGTAGCAGAAATTCTCCTCTTCCTCTCCTCACATTGCAGTCATTCATATCATCTGAAAGCTGGCTTCCCAGCCCTTCTGGTTTGAGGTTTGAATTGTGGGCTGAATTGGGGAGACAATATATACTAGCACAAGTCCAGTATAAAGAATTATAAACTGGAAGGGAAAGCATGGAATTGGCTGTGGTTCTGTAGTAAATGAAGGGGGAAATGGTAGCAGAGAGAGAAAATGAAGGGAGTAAGTGAAGAGAGTGGCCAGGACCAAAGAGTTCAATGCAAAAATACTGTTACCATATATTATAGAGCAGGGGTCGGCAACCTATGGCCCGCGGGCTGCACCCGGCCTGCTGACCGGCCCCCGCCAACCCCCACTGCCACCGCCCACCGCCGACCCCCTCGCTGCCACTGCGCCACCGTGTGCATGTCGTGGCCACCATTTTGTTTGCCAAAATGGCGGCCGCAACTCTGCGCATGCACAGTACTCTTGTGCATGTGCAAATGAGCTGTGGCTGCCATTTTTGTTTGTCAAAATGGCATCTGTGACTCGTTTGTGCATGCACAGGAGTACTGCACATGCGCAAACGAGTTGTGGCCACCATTATGGCAAACAAAATGGTGGCCACACTGCACGCAACAGTGGGGGTCGGCAGGAGCTGTGCACACACGCATGAGAGCACATGCCACCATTCCCCCCCCTGGCCCAGTGGAAGACCTGGGGACCAGCGACAGGCTCCAGGTAAATAAACCTTGCTGACCCCTGTTATAGAGCCTTCTTGTTGGCTACTGCCAGTCTATGGAATCTTCTTCTGAGAAAGGTGTGGCTGGCTCTCTCTCTGCAATCTTTTTATTGGCAGGCAAAGACTTTATTTAAATATGTTCTCAGCTTTTCACTGTTATCTGGGTACTCTGGAACAATACGGGATGGCTGATTAGATGCACGTTGTGCTGTGCCATGTCTTGGCACAAGTCATTCTCTCTGAGGCTGCAAACGAGGTACCCAGCATTGATTACATGGTTGGATGTCTTGTTGTGACCCCAGAAGAAGTGATCCACACCAGTGGTGGTGGCAGTGGGTGGCACAGCAGGATGCATTGGAAACAGCTGGATATTCTGGGTTCTGGATATTCTGGGAAGATTCAAAGCAAAACATTAGTTTTTAAAATTTGTGTTAAGATTAGTATGATGGAGGTTCAGTGCTGAACTGGCCATATGTTGTCAGGACAGTTCGCACCAGTATAAGGGATTGGGGTTGGCAGCATCTGGACTGATCACCATGAGGACAGGAGGAGTGTGTGCTATTTGACCCATGTGAATATGGCCTTAAGAAACGTTCATAACTACTATAAAGGATTCTGGCTATAGTTGATAAATTATTAAAGGATGAGAGGATAAGATGTGCCCTGTTAAAACAAGTCCAGAATTTTGTTCACACAGCAGGTAGCCAGATGGTTATGTGAAACTCATAATCAGGACATAAATGCAATAGCATCCTCCCACTCCTGATCTCCAGCAGCTGGTTTTCACACTGTGATGCTGGAGGTAGTATGACTCATAGCTGCATATACCCATGTTGTCAATGAATTTGCCTGTTCTCCCTTTTAAGCCTATAGGTTGGTGGCCACTAACACATTTTGTAGTCACAAATGTCATATTTTAATCATGCTTTGGACAAAACCACAGGAGACAAAACTGTCGCTTCTCTCACTGCTATGCTGCATCATTCTTATTTCATTTAAGAGGCATGAACATCTTTGTATGCATGGTGGATGATTGAGGGTCAGCAGATGGAACTTCAAGTAAAGTTACAAGAAGATTGTTTAAGAAATATCACCATCACCCCTATCTAAATTTCAAGGAAGGTCTTCAGTATATAATTAGCATGGTTAATAGCTAATAGCAATCTCCATTACTCTAGGAATCATAGGGTACTATGAACTTTTCCCTCCACAGTCAGAGTAAGAGGTCTGCCTGTTGACAGGAAGATCCTCTGTGTGTGGAAGTTCTCCCTTGACTTACTGCTGTGGGCTTTCAAGTCGTTTCTGATTTATGGCAACCCTAAAGCAACCCTATTATGTTGGGTTTCTTGAAAAGATTTGTTCAGAGGTTTCCTCTTACCTTTCTCTAAGGATGACTTGCCCAAGGTCACCAAGTAGGTTTCGACGGTTGGTTGGGGATCTGAATCCTGGTCTTCCAGAGTCCTAGTTCAACATTAAAACCATAATATCATGCTGGGTTTTTTTTCCAAAGGATACCTCCTTTGTCTCATGATCTGCTGGCATGGCTGGCCCACCGGCTGTGCTTCGTGGTCAAGAAGGGCAAAAAGGGACATTCTAGAGGCATATCAGGACTTAATGAAGGAGCTTTGTATTCACACTATGCAATTATAGTGCTTTATAGTACTTTAACTAACATGTCTCCATCCTATGGAATCTTGGGATTAATAGCTGGCTGAGAGACTAGAGTGCTAAGACTTCTGAATGTTCCTTTCTAAACTATGGACTTTCTCACACAAAGCTGCCAAATTGAAATTAAAACAAAATAGTCATGTCTGTGGCTGTACCTTATCATACAGCTCAGTTTCTGTCTTGTACCTACTGCTTCTTCCATCTGTTCATGGATCACTCCTTTTCACTGAAAAGCAAAACCTGTCAATGTCTCCCAATCATACTGCTTTCCCGCTATTGATTCACAAGTGGTAGGTTCCTCCGGCTGCAGTTCCAATATGCAGGTACTCATGTGGTGCAAATGGTTGTGATTCTGCTCCCCCCTACTATTCCAAACAGATTTTTTTCCCAAATCTCTCTCCTCTCTCTCCCTCCATCCCCTACCCCCTCTCTCTTTCTTCACTTAATCAATTGCTGTGATTGCACAATTGAAAATTTTTTAAAAAGAAAAATAAAGCTCAAAAGGCACACTGGAATTCCATAGGGCAGAAAGATGGGGTTAAGATAGCCAGTGAGCAGAAGACAGAGCCCAGGACTATATCAGCGCCATTGCATTTTGGAAGAGCTATGCAAAAATGACTGTCCCCAAACTAATATGTTTGCATTTCTTTCACTAACATGATTGTGGCATCTTAGCAGCCTGGTGCGATAAAGTCCTATAATTAATAAGATTCCATGGGATGGAATCATGGCACTTAAAGGAGAATAATAGTGCCCTTTAATAATTCTGTAATGTGAATGGACCCCAGCTCTAAAGTCCTTTTTGTTCCCTGGGCAGCCCACTTGCACAGATGGGAAATTCTGTCAGTTCTGCAGCTGATGCTGTTATTGCCCTCTCTCATTGGAAATCCTAGAAAAGGGTGAGGAAGAAAAAGAAAATAATGATAAAGCAAAGGAGCAGTGGTGAATAGCTACCCAGAGCCACCCAGCTTTTTCTATGACTGACATGAGCTCAGAAAGACTTAGGAAATGATGATTCCTTCATCATAGACTTCCCTCTTACATGTGTTGGATTCATTTCTCTATGATCTGGGACATAAGGTTGCTGTACATAAAAATACCCCTTCATACAAACAAGGACTACATTACATTACATTATAAATTAAAACTAAAATCCCCTTTCTGCTGATTTTTTTTTTCTGGAGATGCACCAATTCCACTTATCATTGTGAGCATGTGACTTGTTTTTCAAAACTGGGAAAGTTGTCAGGGATAATATTTTTACCCTGCCTCATAGTACTGGAATCTGGGCTCAGGCACTGAAACCAAACATTGGGAGATTCAATATAGATCACAAGAAGTACTTTTTCACACAGTCCATAATTGAATTGTGGGATTCACCACCACAGGATGCAGGGATGACTACCTACTGGGGCAGCTTTAAAATGGGATTGGATAAATTAATGGCCACAGATAAATTATTGACCACAGTGGTTAGTATTTAAAATGGCTGTGCATCATCATCATAGTGGCTGATAGCTCCCATTTCAATAGGGTGGTGAAACTCCTTGAGATTTGGTCTCAACTCAAAAGAAACTCTTCAAAGTGCTGGACCTGTTTCGAAGTCAGGGTTGGGAGCTGAATAACCACTTCACTGATATGGAAGACACCAGCCACCACAAAAAAGCCACATGCCTAGGACAAACTAGATGTTTAGGGCATGTATATTCCCTGCAATTAACCCATACTTTCCCCAGAGGAAGTCTTCAGAGGTACATACAGAGTTGCAAATTAAAACCATGTTTAGATTCCAAAGACCAATTAAAAAACAAAGCACATGAAATGCAAGATGTGAAAATCAGGAAAATCATATTCTAAGACAAACTTAACTCTATCATTACTTGAGGATCCACTTTTGCTTTTTAAAAAGACAATAAATGTATTCTTTAGTTTGGCACTCTGTTTCTTGAGAACATGAAAAAGAAAGCACAGTTGTGTTCATATTTTGTTGGTAGGTTTTCCTAAGGCATTGAAATTCATTGAAGAGAAAGTGATTAGGAAAGGGTGTTGATTTCTGTTGAGACTTCAGAAATCAGTGTGATAATAAGGAAATGGCTGGCTGTTTGTGGGGCTTAGTGTTCTATTTCAACTGTAGAAGTGTTTTTGGATTTCATCTGTTTCAATTTGGTTTCCATTTACAATCATGATTGTAAGTGCCCCTTGAATCTCACCTTAAACTCCATGGGGTCACTGAAAACAATAAAGGTCTGTTCCAGTGATTATTAGAGTATAGATGGAGGATTTTTCCAGCCCTCTCCCACCAGTGAGCAAGGGTGCTACAATCAGAAGCAGGACACTTGTCATAAATCCTCATCACATTGCAGATCAGTAGTGGGAAGGGGTGGAAATGTCATCTTGCTATACCCCAAATACCAGCAGAACAGACCTCCATCATTTGGAGAGGCTGCTAACTGTTAAGATACATTTGGGAGTTAAGCCTGAAGACAATACTTGGGACCAGAACAAAAAGCATTTCCCCTGTGAATGAAAAGGGATACCCTAACTGTCATATGATAAGTACTGCTAAAGTTGCTATTTTATTACTATAATTGCAGTTTAAAAGCAGTGTGTGATAATGTCCTTAGTTAGGCATTGGTCACTCTAGATCTCACCAAGGGAGGGAGATAGGTTTCTCTGGAGAAGTATGAAGCAAGAGGAGAAATGAAGTTGGGGCATACAGGAGGCTGTAAAAGCATGAAAAGCTTCAAAAAAGCATTTAAAAAACCACTCATAGCCCATATCATAAGATACCTGAAAAATGAAACCCACCTCAACAGTAAGTGCATACAGGTTGAGTTTCCCTGATTTGAAATACTTGAGACCAAAAGTGTTGGGAATTTTGGATTTTTTTCCCCAGAATTTAGAAAATTCACACATATATATATAATGAGCTGTCTTGGAGATGGGACCCAAATCTGACCATAAGATTTCATTTATGTATATAAATAAAATTTCATTTTGTTTACACCTTAAAAATATAGCCTTTAGTAATTTTATACCCAATATTTTAAATAATTTTTTGCATGAAACAAAGGTTTGTGTGTACTGAACCATTAGAAAGTAAAGGTGGCACTACCACATCCACCTATGTGGACAATTTTGGATTTTGGAATATTTCAGATTTTGGAATTTTGGACAAGGGATATTCAATCTGTACATGCATTTAGAATTTGAAATGTATTGAAATGTACTGGGATAGGAAAATGTAACACATTTACCCAAGAATTGCAATTATTGGCCAGAATCTTGCTGGGGATTTATATATTAGTATGTGGATATAAAAGCCTGCCCGAATCCACCTCCACCCAGTGGCAGAGCAGCTGCAGCAGCAACAGGTCTGGGAAGGCCCGGGCGGCACCCATAAAAGCCCACCCAAATCCACTTCCACCCGGCGGTGGAGCAGCTGCAGCAGAGATGGGGCCGAGAAGGCCTGGGTGGAGCTCATAAAAGTCCACCCGAATCCACCTCCACCCAGCAGCGAAGCAGCTGCAGCAGTGACGGGGCTGGAAAGGTCCAGGAAGAGCCCATAAAAGCCCTCCCAAATCCACCTCCATCTGGCGGCAGAGCAGCTGCAGAAGTGACGGGGCCAGGAAGGCCTGGGAAGAGCCCATAAAAACCCACCCGAATCCACCTCCACCCGGCGATGGAGCAGCTGCAGCAGCAATGGGGCCGGGAATGGCCTGGGAGCAGAAATTGGGGTTGTGCAGGGAAAAGGGAGATATGGTGGGAACAGAATGAACAGATGTTACAAAAGAAGGTGGGATCACTGTTTGAAAGCAATCTCACCTTCAGTTCACTCTGTTTTCTGGAATGGATTGGAGAACGTACCAACCATTTCACAGAACCTTACCTTGCTTCTTTGCAATGCCAGATTGGTTAAAGATAAGACCAATATTATATACAATCTCCTCCTAGATGAGGATGCTGACCTGGCTTGCTTTACAGAAATCTGGCTGGAAGAAGATAGCACCATAACTTGGACGCAGGCCCTCCCAGTTGGGTACTCTGTCAATGAGCAGGTAAAGGGAAGTGGGCGGGGAAGGGGCAGAGAGGCTCCAGTTCATAAGAATAACCTGATTTTGACCAGGATATCTGTCCAGAACACAGTCCACTTCAAATGCATGGACCTAAGCCTGAAGACCAACCATAGCTTGGAGATTCTGCTAGTATACCAACCACCCCATTTTCTAGAAGACTCCCTAACCAAGCTGACACAACTGGTCTCAGAGTTGCTGTTGAAGTCACCCAGACTTTTAGTTTTGGGTGACTTCAACATTCCACTCGAAACCAGCTTGTCAAATCTAACAAGTGTGTCTCAGGAGTTAATGGAATCCATGATAAACATGGGCCTATCCCAATTGGTAGTCGGGCCCACTCATTGTGCAGCTGATACACTCAATGCAGTCTTCAGTACAGAACAGGAATATCTGTGGGTGGAGGTTATTAAAGTCACTGCATTGTCATGGACGGATCATTTCCTGGTCAATACTGAACTAGGAGCCACTATTCGGCCCACTGGGGGTGGTGGACCTATTAGAATGGTCTGCCCTTGAAAGCAAATGGAACCAATTGGATTCCAGAAAGCCTTGAAGGATTTAATGGTCGGTAACACCGGTGATTCTGTTGAAGCTCTTGTTAATATCTGGAATACCGACCTTACCAAGGCTATCGACATGATCGCTCCCAAGCATCCTTTCCAACCTGCTTCAAACCATAAGCCATGGTATTCAGCAGAGCTTAGGAGGATGAAGTGGGTTGGACAACGGCTAGAGCACACCTGGCAGAAAAATCGATTCTCATCTGACAAGACTTGTCATAAGAACTTTCATTGTTCCTATCAAGAGGCAATATGTGCAGTGCAGAAATCTTTCTCCTCTGCACGTATTGTGTCTGCAGAGTCTCATCCAGCAGAACTGTTTAGGGTGGAAGGGAGTTGGCGCAGGTCCTACCTGCGCAGAATGCATTACATAACCCGACAACAGCCTGTTGTGATGCGTTTAACAACCTTTTTGCAGATAAAATCTTTCAGATAAGAGCTGACTTAGACGCCAATGTTTTAACAGAATCAATTGATAAGGTATGCAACAACTCCATTAATGAAATTATTCTGGATCAGTTCCAATCTGTGAGTACCAATGACATGGACAAGCTTCTTGGCAGAGTGAGGAAAACGACCTGTTCTCTCGATCCTTGCCCATCATGACTGGCCATCCGGGGGGGGGGATGCATTGAGGATTTTCCTCATGGACATCATCATTGCATCCCTCAGGGAAGGTCATATTCCACCTTGTTTGAAGGAAGCAGCAATCAGGCCACTTCTGAAAAAAACTTCCCTGGACCCTCTGGATATGAACAACTATAGGCCAGTCTCCTTACTACCAGTTTTGAGTAAGGTAATCGAGAGGGTGGTTGCTCTTCAACTTCAAGCTGTCCTGGATGAAACCAATTATCTAGATCCATTTCAAACTGGCTTTAGGATGGGATTTGGAGTTGAGACTGCCACAGTTGCCTTGGCCAATGACCTTTGTCTGAGCATCGACAGGGGTAGTGTGATCCTGTTAGTGCTTTTAGACCTCTCAGTGGCTTTTGATATGATAGATCATAACAACCTCTTGGATCACCTGTGGGGGTTAGGAATTGGAGGCACTGTGTTGCAGTGGTTCCATTCCTTCCTGTCAGGCAGATCCCAGAGGGTGTTGCTTGGGGACAGTTGCTCCTCAAAAAAGGAGCTCACTTGCGGTGTCCTTCAAGGCGCCATTCTGTCCCTGATGCTGTTTAACATAAATGAAGCCACTGTGTGAGATCATCCGGAGACATGTGGTGCGGTGTTATCAGTACACTGATGACACCCAGATCTATTTCTCCTTGTCTCAGTTGTTGGCCTCAGCTCCTGATGGTGTCTCTCCTCTCAATGACTGTCTTAAGGCAGTAATGGACTAGATGAGCAAAAACAGATTGAGATTGAATCCAGACAAAATGGAAGTACTCACAGTAGCGGCCCCAAAACCAGGAATAGGAATACAACCTCCATTCCTGGACAGGGTCACACTCTCTGTGAAGGACTGTGTATGCAGTCTGGGGGTGCTCCTGTACCCATCGCTTCAGATGACCAATCAGGTAAAATGCAACAGTCAGGAGCGCTTGTTATCAGCTTTGACTGATACGCAAGTTGCACCCTTTCCTGAAAGTAAGGGACCTTGAGTATGTTGTGCATGCACTGGTAACCTCCCGTCTTGATTTCTACAATGCACTCTACATGGGGTTACCCTCATGCTTGGTCCAGAAACTTCAATCAGTACAGAATATGGCAGCCAGATTGGTTTCAAGAACATCAAGGAGAGACCATATAACACTGGTATTAAAGTGTCTCCACTGGCTGCCTATTAGTTTCCGGGCCCAGTATAAGGTGTTGGTTATTACTTTTAAAGCCCTAAATGGCTTGGGTCCAACCTATCTTCGGGACCGCCTCCTCCCATACAATCCACCCCGCACACTCCATTCTTCTGGGAGGAATCTGTTGCAACCGATAAAAACAAGGCTGTCTGCAACCTCCCAGAGAGCACTCTCGGTAACTGCTCCCAGACTATGGAATGGCCTGCTGAATGAGATCTGTCAGATTACAACCTTAAGCAGCTTTTAAAAGGTTGTTAAGACGAATCTCTTCCGGCAGGCCTTTCCTGACTAGATTTCCTGGCCTCAAGAGTCTTCTCATCTTTTTCTCTCCCACCTTTGGCTGCAATTGCTGCTTTGTCCCAAACAAGAACCCAAACAAGACAGATAGATATGTTCTGAGGGTGGATCAGCTTGGATCAGGTATGAGAAATGCTGAGTGGCATGGATCTGGAGTGAATGACTTGACACAGTGGACAGGACTGGTATCATTATGGTGGCCCTGAGGTGAACCTATTATGAGTTTTTCTTGGCAACGTTTGCTCAGAGGCGGCTTGCCATTGCCTTTCCCTGAGGCTGAGAGTGTGTGACTTGGCCAAGATCACCCAATGGGTTCCATTGCTGAGCTGGGAATCGAACCCTGGTCTCCTGAGTTGTACTGCAACACTGAAAGCACTATGCCATGCTGACTCCCTTTTTAGAGGTATCCTGCACTTTTTATTTATACAACTCCCCACTTAAGGTTGTCTCAGGAGACCCCTCAGAGGAAGCTGTATGTGTGAGGTCTGACTAGCAAATATCCCCAATATAACAGCAGCTCTGAAATTAAGGAACACACTATCTCTTGTGGTTCATCAGGTTGTATCCCTGTAAACTTTTAGGCAGCTTGTTAACATATTTTTATTCTGCCAGGCATTTGTTGCTGAGGTACTTTGAGTGTTACTTTATTGACTGCATTCATGTTTAAATGTGTCCCTTGCTGCTGCTGCTGCTGCTGCTGCTGCTGCTGCTGCTGCTGCTGCTACTGCTCATGATGATGATGATGATGATTTTGTGTGTGGGAAGGAGGAAAATTAAACTGTGATTCTAATATTTTTTCAAAGTTTTTCCCCTCTTTATAGTTAAATTTTTAATTACTCCTATTGCTATTGTATAAATAACACACATTTTTCTAAGTGGAAAATGAATTAGAGGTTTGTATAATAAAATTAAAAAATGAGAAAAAGATGTTTTTTTTTAAACAAACTAAAACATAACAATGCTGTACAATAGAAAGCAATTGAGGATGCATGGGATATGTCATAAATGTGAAGGAGTCAAATTTCAATATTTCTTTCAGATCCTCCTTCAGTTTAGTTTTTGGGCCATTGGAGTGTGCATACTGCTACAGCATCTAAATTCTGGATTTTCAGAATTCTTATACCCCTGCTTCAGCAAGCCCATTGCAAACATTCATGACTGGGAAGGAAGAATGCATTTAGCAATGGTATTTCTTTATGTATGTAGCATTATGGGTGCTCCCCTCCCCTCTCTGTTTGCACTCGCTAGTTTATACCATCTGCAGTGAGATCATCAGAGCTGGTCAGCCCAGTGCATTTGCAGCAGAAGTGCTGTGTACTCAGGTGCAGTTTGCTCCTCTGAAGTAATCACTCAGCCCATAGCCAAGTCCCGCACCTTGGCGTTATTTTGTTCTCATGAGGCCAAGCAATAGGCAAGTCAAAAGTGCACAAACATGGAATTAATTATCTGTACTAAAGTGTTGCTCAATTATACTTAAAAAACAATTTCTTTCTTTCTCTTTCTTTCTTTCTTTCTTTCTTTCTTTCTTTCTTTCTTTCTTTCTTTCTTTCTTTCTTTCTTTCTTTCTTTCTTTCTTTCTCTTTCTCTAACTCTCTTTCTTTCCCTTCCATCCTTCCTGAACATCTTCTTTCTTTCAAGAACTGCTGTTCCCTTATCTTCACTTTTCAACATTATCAAAATCATTATCCTTGCAGAAACAGACTGGAAGTGATGTAGAACTATTCTTAGTACTGCATTTTTATATAAAAGAGTAAAAGCCAATACTCCCAAATTTACAATTTCTAATCTTTACTTGAATTCAGAGAAACTCAATGCAATGTACTTTCCCCCAGAAGAATAAAGAATGATTTTTTTTGCATGGGGGGGGGGGGAATCACTTACCATGACTTCAAAAATTCCTCATACTTCTACAGACAATTCTAGTGCACCATTTCACAGGATTCCTCCTGTTAGCACCTCTAACTGGGAAGAAATGGTAGCTAGTTAGGAAAGTGTTAATTAGCTAGCTCTGAGAGCCACCCAGAAAGACAATTTCAAGAGTCAGGGTGGGAGCTATTTGTTGAACGATAACACCACATGGCTGAAATAGTGCTAAGGTTACATCATTCTTTCCATTATAAATCCCGAGTCCACATGGGCTCAGAGTCTTTAGCAGCCTGAGAATGAATGACATTTATTTTCAAATATTGTGTGAAATAGTTTGAGGCCATTTGGTATCCCAGAGTGCTGGCTGACAAGAAAACACTGAGGTCCTCTTCCTCCCCCATTCTCCATACTATTCTTCCTCTTCTTCTCTTTCTTTCTCTTCTGCTTTTTCAATGCTTTTTCTTTCCTTCTACCAAGCCTAATTAAATATATAAATAAGAATCTGTTAGGGCAAATGATGGGCTGGGGTTCAGTATTGCATTCAATATCATAGTCATGGATTAATGACCCAGCATTATTGATCCATAATTTATTCATATTCATGAAGACTTTGTATTCATAATTGAAGCTACAATGGTAAAAGACCCCCAATCCTACCTTATTGGCTACCAGCCACTGTGAATGGTGATCTGTTCCCTTGTCAATTGGGACATAGCAGACTGACATTTCCACTCCCCCCCCCCACTCCCACCAATGATCTCCAGTGCAAGTAGTAATTGTGACAAGATCCTGCTTCTCATTGCTGGGAATAAAAATGCACCCAATTAACAGAGGAACAGACCTCTGTCACTTGTAGTGGCTGGTGGCCATTTAGGTTGGATTAGGCATTAGGCCAGGAGACACTATATAGGGCCTTTACAGACTGCCAGAAACAGTGCAGCTTGAGGCTACTTTAACTGTCCTGGCTCAGTGCTAGGGAATCATGGGAATTGCATTTTTTTTCTGGGATATTTAACCTTCTCTGTCAGAGAGCTCTGGTGCCATAATAAACTACAGCTCCCATGATTCCTTAGCATTGAGCCAGGACACTTAAAGTGGCCTCAAACTTCATTCCACTCAGTTACATGTAACACTTAGAAGCAATCATGTCAACTGCCTTGGTCATTTTTCCATTATAGAGATCAACTAGGGCTTCAACAGGACCACCTGTCAAGGCAGCAGGAAACTATCCAAGAGCCACCAGGAATCCATCCAGATCCATAAGCCTTCTGGGGTGGACCATCTTAATGGGTCCCCCACCTCTGCAGAGGTTCTGAGTTCCAGCAAGTCTAAACCTGACCAGGAAATGATCTGACCATGACAATGGAACAGCAGAAAGCTCCTCCATTCCCAGATCACCATCAAACACCCCCCCCCCCCCCCCATATAGAACACAAGGTCTAGAGTGTGCCCAGCAGCATGGGTGAGGCCAGATACCACTTGGGACAGTTCCGTGGTTTTCATGTCAGCCATGAATTTCTGAGCCACCCCCGACAGCGAAGCCTCGGCATGGATGTTGAAATCCCCTAGCAATATAAACTGTGGGGACTCCAACACTATCCCCGAGACCACCCCAGTTAGCTCAGGCAGGGAGACTGTTGCAGTGGGTTGGGTGGTACCCCAACATAATCCCTAATTTGTTTCTGCTGCCCACCTTTAAATAAACACACTCAAACCCATGCATCCGTGGTAAAGGGAAAGGGATTATAAAATATCAATCTGGCTATCTGCTATGCTGGGGCAGATGTGAGATACCTTATACCTTGCATGAGGCATGTCATCAGCATGCAGTATATTGCTTTCTTATGAAATATATGTCATTTGTTTGTTTGTTTGCCTAGGAAAACCCTAGGAAATTCAGGGGGTCTCCATAAGTTGACAGGTGACTTGATCTCAGATACACACACACATACACACACAGCCTTAAAATAAAGCCACGTTGTGATTACTTTTGTGCTGGACTGCAGTTCAAGTTTCCATTGAGCCATGAAACAAACTGGCTGATCATAGGCCAGTCACTCTCTCTCAGCCAGACCTACCTCAAGGGAGGTTTTGAGGATAGTCATTTATACTATCTTGAGCTTGTTGAAAGAAAGCCCGTTTCTAACAGACAAATGAACAGTATGAATGGCAATCTCAAATTGGAGATTAAAAAAGGAATATACTTTTTAAAAAGCCATTTAAAAGAACTTCATTTTCAGTGTAGAAATCAATACTTTTTTTGTAGTTGGCATCTGAACAACTTGTGCTTGAGGGAGGCAGGTGGAGAATTTAAAGAAACATAATGCTTTTTTCAACTTAGGCTGCTGTTATACTGAAGAATTAATGCAGTTTGACACCACTTTAACTGTCATGGCTCTACCCTATGGAATTGTGGGATTTGTTCTGGCACCAGAGCTCTCTAACAGAGAAGGCTAAATATCTTACAAAACTATAAATCTCAGAATTCCACAGCATTGAGATATGGAATCAACTGCATTGATTCTGCAGTGCAGTTGCAGTCTTAGTGAATTTTTCAACATTGGGGGGATGCAGACAGGTGGCGATGGGCCACCCTGGGAAGTGGCAGATTGGGGCTGAGGCTGCCCCACGCCTTGGCCCTGATCCTCCCTTTTGCTGCATGGGAAAGGAGTGCTAAAATAGAGCTCCTTCCACAAGCTGTGAAGGGGGTGCCCGTGTCTAGACACTGAGCCGGAAGGACGTCATTGGAGTGCCCATTTTTTGCAATGACGGGTGCTCCGATGACATCCTTAGGAAGGGGGTGGGGCGCCCAACATCCGGCTGCCCCTCCCCTTCCTGGGATTGAAGACAGCATTTTGCGCCGTCTGCAAAGGGGGTTAGTTCAAGATATTCAATAAACATTGAGACACCAAGCTCAGTTCAGTATCACTTCTACGAGTACCTAGCAACTTTACCAAAGCTAATCCCTTTCCACTCATTCCACGCCAAACAGGCAACAAAACAAAACAAGACCTTGTCACCATCCATTATGTGCAGACATGATATCTGAGTGTATTCATGGATCCATTCATGAACCTGCATGGCCAGATTTTGACAGTGGTCTGCATCACATTTTCACATTTAAGTCTAATTACTAGAGATGTTGAAGGTGGGCACAGTGACACCTGTCTTGATTATTTTCCTGTTAGATTATTGCAACATGCAGTGTTCTGAAACTTCAGCCAGTCTAGAATGGTGTACATGGATGACTACTGTTTTTAGTTGGTTTTATGATTTAATTTTATAGGTTTTTATTTGAATTTCATAACTGTTAATCACTTTTAGTGCCATTTCATTTATTATTTGAACAACAACAACAACAACAACAACAACAACAATGATAAAAATTATTTTATAAATAATGGCTGGCATCCTACATTGGAGTTATGGATTCATAATCTAAAGCAAAGCAGCTTAAAAAGCAGCTTATTTATATACCGCTTCATATCACGCTATGGGATGTCTAAGCGGTTTACAACTGTGAGCTGATTGCCCCCCAACAGTTGGGTACTCATTTTAGCGACCTCGGAAGGATGCAGGCCTGAGTCGAGCCCCAGCCCTGGCTGGTATTGAACTCACAACCTTGTGGTCTATGAGTGAGTGGCTGCAGTACAGGCATTTAACCACTGCGCCACCAGGGCTGATTTCTAGAGTTAGAGTTAGAGTTACAGATCTGTAATTGCTCCTTATAACAATAGTGAATACATTTCTATATTGCTTAGCCATGAACTAAGCACTCCCTAATCGGTTTACAGTGTGTAAGCTAATTGCCCCCAACAAGCTGGGTACTTATTTTAGTGACTTACAGAAGGATGCAAGACTGAGTAGACCTTGGAGCCTCTGGGGTCAAACTCACAACTTTGTGGTTTGCAGTACAGGCATTTAAACACTGCACCACCAGGGCTGTGCTATGTATTTATCATTGTGACACTATTGCCATGATCATAAATTGCCCACCTCAAAACCATCTTAAATGCCAGAGAGCTACTCCAAGTGACAGAGGTCTGTGGCATAGTGCAGTGACACACTTCAGGATGATGTGACCAGTCCCTTCCTATCCCCAAGCAATGGATAAAATACACTTGAAGCATTCCTTGACAATGGACAAAGTAATAGTTCCACTTGAATGTTCATATGAACTTAACTTATTCATACTTCCCCAACTACTAATTGATTTAAATGAAAATTGAAAATTGTAAACTGAAAATTGCACTTTATTAAGTTGCCTCCCCAGTCAATTCTCCTAGTTAAAAACATGTACAAAAATGAGTACATTGGAGGAAAGTACACATACAAATGCACATATTACTGGACATTACACACAAACAATTGCATAAGGAGAAATTGCTTGAGAAAATGCATAGATTAGGAAAATTTAATTGTTGTTGCTGGTGACCCCAAGCTGATTATCATGGGGTTTTCCTAGCAAGATTTGTTCAAAGGAGGTTTGCCATTGCCTTCCCCTGAGGCTAAAAGCATGTGACTTGACCAAGATCTCTCATTGGGTTTCATGTCCAGTGCGGAATTGAACCTTGGTCTCCAGACCTGTAATCCAGACCTGTAATCCAAACCACTAAACCATGCTGGCTCAATAACATACATATGAATTATTGTTCAAAGTTTTAAAAAAATTGCATGGATTTGGACTGAAGTGAACTTATAGATGCAAAATTGAGCAATGAAATGTACAAATTTACATACCACTGTACTTGACTGTTTGGCACAAGGCCTCATAATTCTTCAGGGGAATGAATATCACAACAGAACATTTATTAGTTTGAATTGTCTCCTTTCTTCAATCTTGTGTATACACCCTCTAGTGTTCCTGTTAGTACTTAAATAAATCATAATGAAGGTGATGATTGCCACATGATGTAGTGATGATGGCAGGTAGTTAAGGTGGCTTTTTAATAAGGGACTGGAGAAATTCATGCAGTACAGATTGATCGATGGTTATTAGGGGTGCTAGTTAAAAGGGAACCATTCTATTTAGAGGCATAATAAAATATTGCAAGTTCAGGTGAAAAGGTGTCTGGAAATCTGGCTGGACATTGTTGGATCCCCAAAAGAAAGAGAAAGATGGAGAATACTTCAGAAAAATGAACCCATAACCCAATAATATGGCAGTATCTAAAAAATAAGGCAAAGGCAAGCCTCCTCTGATCAAACATTGTCAATAAAACTCTCTGATAAGTTCACCTTAGGATCACCATAAATCAGAATCTAAATGAAGACACACAACAACAACACCATGTGAAAATCTACCAAAGAGTATACATTTTAAACCCTTTAGAAGGGCACAATTCCAAGGTTCCAATGACTCATAACAAAAAAGGCACTTTCTGAGAACAAAGTGAATCCATTGCCCTCCTATTCCTTTGATACTCCCCTGAAATGGGTGGAAAAGTATGTTACCTTGGAGCTAGTGTATAGTACTTATTTTCCTCTGTATTGGGATGAATATTGGGAAACCTGAAAAAAATATAACCACTCCCTTCTAAAAGAACAAAAACAAAACCCAATACACTCAGCATAGCTTTGAGTTTTCAGTTCCTCTACCAGATGTTGACTAAGCAAATTTTGGACTACATCTCCCAGAACCATCAAAGATAGCACAGATACTATCCATGTTGGTCAATCCCAAAGGTAACTTTTTGCCAGGCTCTACTCTTCACCATATAGCCTCCCACTCCTGCTCCATCATGGTGGGTTTTCTTATTGCTTCTTCTTATTGGACATGATTGGAGACAGAATTGTGGACAGGGTGGTTAGGTCAGGAATATCCTAAAACCTGAGATTTCTCTATGGTTCTTACTGACATCACAGGGAGTGGACCATGGTTATACTATTGCACTTGGTTCATTTAAATATCAATTGTAGTTGTCCAGAGCATGTCATTCTAATCAATAATGCAAAGTTTAACAAATGAGAAAATATTTCTCTTTTTGGAAATTACATTTTCCAAGCTCTGCCAACAAAACAAAACAACCCCCCCCAGTTTTTTACTTCTGTTTTTTATCACTTTATAAAGACTGCTTTTAGTAAAAACATGAGAGTTGTAGTCAAACTGAGGAAAGTTTTCCAAGCTCTGCTTTAAATAAAAAAAACAAACATTTCCAAACTTTTTATTGAATGTTTGTCCAAGCACTGCTTTTAACAACACAAAAATAGCTGTAGTTTTTGTGGGTTTTTTGGGCTGTGTGGCCATGTTCTAGAAGAG
>CM034701.1:133599150-133611255 GCA_020142125.1 Phrynosoma platyrhinos | reverse complement strand
GAGAATGCAGGCAAATCCCCAAAGTGTGGACATTCCAATTTGGCCAGTAGGATTGTTTACACTCTGGACGTAGAAGTTAAAAGAGCTGGAGACTGAATAGATGTAAAAGCCAGAAATTCTGTGTGTGTGTTGTTCTGTGTGAGTGGCCACAAGGGCTTGCCCCCATGAAATTTTCCTTTAGCCCTCAAATCTATAGCATTTCAGTAACTTAAAACTTGGTTTGAAAATTTAGAAATACAGTTTAGGCATTCAAAGAAAATGGACAGGCAAAGCAACCAAGGGAATGAGAACACAGCAAATGGAAGTGTTCTGGGCTTGAACAAGTCCTTTAGGGGGATGGAACAAATTGTTAGAGAAAAGATAGATAAGGAGGTGGCTGAGGGTTGTGTTTTGGGTCCCTTTTCAGCACCTCCCACCTCTAATTTGTGGGTTTCCCCATTGGGTGTTGTTCTTTACAAAGTGGCAGGCGAGTTCTGTACTATCCACCATTTGTCTTATCCTCACGGTCAGTCAGTTAAGGATGCCATCCCCATGAATTATGTACAGTTCTTTACACTTCTTTTGACACTGCTGTTCAATGAGTTAGGCATGTTGGTGAGGGGGCCAAATTAGGTAAATGCAACATTAAGTCTGCATTTTGTTTGCTACCTGTTCATCTTTTGGATTTTGAATCATACGTTTTAGGTTTGATGGCCAGTTCTACATGGACCAGACTCTCCTAATGGGTTGCTCTGTTTCATGTGCAGCCTTCGAGGAATTCACCACTTTTCTTGAATGAGCCCTTAGGACAAGGACTGATCTCAAGGGGTTTGGCCATTATTTAGATGATTTCTTATTTATTGGGTCATATGGTTCCGGTGTTTGTTCATTTTTACTCAGAGAATTTCAGGCCTTAGCGCAGGGGTAGGCAACCTTTCCCCTTTAAGGGCCGAAGGACTTCAGCTCCCAGAATCGCATGGGCTATTGGCCAACATGGGACTATTGGCCAACATGGCTGAGGCTTCTGGGAGCTGAAGTCCCTCATCCCTTAAAGGGGAAAGGTTGCCTACCCCTGCCTTAGTGGATGAGCTGGGTGTTTCATTGGCACCTGAGAAAACAGAAAGTCTGGCTACAAAATTTGAATTTTTAGGAATATCTATTAACACTGTCAATTAGTTATCTAAACTCCCAGATGACAAGGTGGCCAGTTTTCAAGACAGGGTACAGAAGTTCATAATAATAATAATAATAATAATAATAATAATAATAATAATAATAATAATAATTGTATCCCTCCTCTCTGTCAAATAATTGAGGCAGCTCACAGCATTAAAACTCCATACAATGTTAAAATACAATCCAAAATCCACCAACACTCCCACCCTTAAAACAGAATTAAACTAATGATAACATTAAAACATAATACTTAAAAACATATTAAATTATATAAAAACCTAACTGGCAGTAAAAGACTGAACAGAAGATTGCAGACAAAGTAGGGATAATGGGATTCCTGAGGCCGGGAAATCTAATCAGGAAAGGTCTGCTGGACGAGATCCATCTTCATAGCTGTTTTGAAGCTGTTTAGGTTGATAATCTGATGGCTCTTGTCTGGCAGGTCATTCCATAATCTGGGAGCTGTAGCTGAAAAAGTCCTCAGGGAGGTCATCAACAGCCTAGTTTTTGTTGGCTGCAACAAATTCCTCCCAGAGGACTGGAGTGTGAGGGAAGGATTATATGGGAAAAGATGGTCCTAAAGATAGGTTGAACCCAAGCCATTCAGGGTTTTAAAGGTCATAACCAACACCTTATACTGGGCCCAGAAACTTATAGGTAGCCAGTGAAGGGACTTCAGTACCAGTGTTATGTGGTCTCTCCTAGATGTCCTGGAGACCACTTTGGCTGCCATGTTCTATACCAACTGGAGTTTCCAGACCAAGTACAAGGGTAGCCCCATGTAGAATGCATTACAGAAATCCAGATGATTTTTAGTTAATTGGATACATGAAGATCAGAATGGTGTTCTCCCTAATAGAATGATTAAAAATTATAGATTTATCTCTTTGTTAAATTCAGATTATAAATTAACTATATTGGCTGAAAAATTAAATAATTTTTAGTTAATTGGATACATGAAGATCAGAGTGGCTTTCTCCCTAATAGAATGATTAAAGATAATATCCAGAACATAATACATTTGATAGAATTACATGAAAAGAATATAGATAGAAAATTGGCACTAATTTTTATTGATTGGAGAAAGCCTTTAACAATATCAATTGGGAGTTCATGTTTGAGATGTTGAAAAAATTAGAGATTGGAATCAATTTTATAAAATGGATTGAAATGATGTATAATAAAGAAGAAGTGAATATTTAAGTGAACAGACAAAAAAAATATAAGCATGTAAAATATTCAGAGGGTTGAGACATGGGTGTCCCATATCCTCCCTGTTATTTATAATAACTATGGAAATTTTATTTAATAATATCAGAGATAATGATCAAATTGAAAGTGTGAAAATAAAAGGAATGACATAGAAATTAAGGGCATATGCCAATGGCATGGTGATTACCCTGGCAAATCCAACAGAAAGTATAGAATATTTATTAAGAATATTTAAACCATATGGTGAAGTGTCTGGTTACTGTATTAATAAAAGTTAAACAATAACACTATCTATGAATTTATCCAAAAAAAGAAATAAAAGATTTGATAGAAAAAAGAGCTTTTAGATTAAGTAAACAGTGAAATATTTACGAAGAATAATATCAACTGAAAATACAGAATTATTTAAAAATAATTATCAAAAAACTTGGCAGGAAATTTAAAAGTATTTGAATAGATGGAATAAATTAAGTTTAACTTGGATTGGCTGGATTTCAACTATTAAGATTTTGGTACTCCCAAAAATGATATTCCTTTTTCAGAATTTACCGATTATTATAAATGATGCCCCTTTTGTTAGTTGGCATGAAGACATTTCTTCTTGTTGGAAAATTTATGATTGCATTCTTCTATTCCACTTTATTTAGATAGGAATTTCCTCCCTTCCCCCTCTATCATTCTGTCAATCTTAAGTGGCACTTTAACTGACTCTCTGAACTTTCTAAACAGCTAGTAAGCAGTCAATAACTGCAGTCAGCTGTCTGTAACAATCCTCCTCTGAGGGAAGTTAACAGATTAGATTAGGTTTTAGTTCTTTCATGTAAATATTTATTAAAGCCATTATTGTTTGTTTCTAAACCACAAACTACATGTTCGTCTTTTTGAGTTAGTCATTATTCTTTGGGAAGATAGATATAAAGTAATAGTCTGACCCACATTTGTGCTGCTTTGCTAATGAAAGTGAACTCTAACAAGTTTAACTTCCATACCTGCCTATTTTAGTTTATCTTTAAAAGGATTAACACCTTCGAAACTAAAATTGCTACCCATATTTTTGGGTTATGGGCCCAGTGGGGACTGAGTGAGCTACCAGTGGAGTCCCAGAAGAGGTCCCAGTTTAAACTCAGTGAGGTCTCAGAAGAGGTTCCCAATTATTTTTAAAGTGCTTCTCCTGAACATATTGACTTCAACAAAGAAAAATATTTTTTCCTACTGAAGCAATAGAAAATGGCTTCAACTAATCATAATTTCTCAGTGATTACTGAAATACTAACTGAAGCAAATTATAAATCATGGTCATGAAAAATGCAAATGTATCTGACTACAATGGGTCTATTTAAAGCAATAAATGGGCAGAAACCCACAGAAGTAGGAATACATCAACAACACTTTGATGAAAGTGCAGAAAAAGCACCAGCATATATATGCTTATCTGTAGATACCAGCATTGCTTACCATATTCAAGGTTTAATAGATGAAAAACAAATATAGGACAAACTACAGAAAGTATTTAATACTCCAAGGATTTCTAATCAAACAGCTCTCATGATCAAACTTGTTAAACACCAAGTTGCACCATCCTCAATTTTTGAATCAGTGTATTAATGGTTTTATGACAACTTTGTCTGGAGTTACAGTACCTGGAGAATCCTTTCCAGAACATGCAAAATTTAGACTGTTTTTGGCAAGTATTCCAAAATATTACTGTCCAATAATAAATGCTTTACAAGTGAAAAGAGATGTTTCTTTATAAGATGCTATTACTCAAATTGTTGAATTTAAAAATAGGCAGAACTTGATGGAAGACAACTATATTGCAAAAACAACAGACAGAGAATTTGTTGCAGAGGATTTGAAAAAAGACTTCCTTTTCTTCCAAGTCAAATACAAACAATGTCAACAAGTCAAAGACTAGAGCTGACCTGCAAAAGCTGAAAAGTCAAGGACTGAATTCTAAATGCAAAAGCAATTTTAAGAAAGCAGGTTTTATTCCTAAACAGAAATCATCCAGTCATGTTGACATCAGTTACTTCAAATTGCTGGAGATAAATAAATAAAGAAACCAAGTTCTAACTGATAGTAGAGCAAATGTGCATTACTTCAACAACAAACAATGGTTTGTTGATTTTGATGCAAATGTAATGTTACCTGTCTATCTTGCTAATGGTCATGAAGTTTTTGAACAAGGAAAAGGAGCTGTTATTTACAAAGAAAACTTGGTCCTGATAGAATAGGAACTTTAAAAAGTTCCCAGATGCTTATTATGTACCAAATTTGCAATCCTCCTTTTACAGTGTGAAAACCACAACATCAAGAGGCAACTGTGTCAGTTTCAGAAAGCAAATTTGTCAGAATTGCCAGAAGGAAAAAGCAATTGACTGTAGATGGGGAGATTCAAAGATACAAAGCAAGACTTGTTGCTAAAGGTTATACTTAAAAGTATAGTGAGGACTACAATGAAGCATTTGCTATAGTAGTCACTCATACAACCATCAGATCTCCCCTAGCTGTTGCAGCCCATAAGAAAATGAATATTCAACATCTGAACATCAAGACAGCTTATCTGTATGGCAATCTCACTGAACAACTTTGTATGGAACAACCTCCAGGATTCCAAATATCTGGTAAGGAACATCTAGTATGCAAATTGCAAAAGAGCATTTATGATTTAAAACAGGCCACGAGAGCATCATCCAGGCATTATTGACAAGTGTGTATACAAGAGATTCAGAAATAATAGATGTACATACATCACAAGTTATGTTGATGATTTGATCCTGTGCGGTTAGGACAAATCAGATAGTGAAGAGATAATCTGAAATGTCAGGAAAGAAGTTGATATCAAAAATTTGAGAGATATTTCACACTATCTTGCAGTGCAAATACAAAGAGGCAGTGATGGAAGTTTCTTTCTGAATCAAAAACAGAAGATACTGGATGTTCTGGCCTGTCTTAGTCTGAAAGATGCAAATACTATGCCAACTCCAATGGAAGTAGGAATCTTAAAGGACATTAAAAAATCCAAACCTTTGCAAAATGGAGATAAGTATAGGACTGCCATTGGAAAACTTCTATACATTGTCAACTTCATCAGAACTGACATAGCAAATGCTGTTAGCATCATATGCAGAATAGTCAACTCTCCTGAAAAAGAATTCATTGCAGTGAAATGAGTTGTCAGATATTTAAAAGGAACAACAGATTACAAACTGATGCTGCTAGCATGTCATCAACCACAGCTGATTCCCTAAGTGAGCAGCAGTGTTGGGATTTGTAGTCAAAGTGGAAATGTACAGATGTGGGAAAATTTCTAACTGTGAAAACATTAGCCTGCAGGTGGATTTTACAAAAACAAAGTAGCCGAGGTCAGTCTGTGTCTGTGAACATGGAATAAAGAGTGTAAACAGATTAGGTCATCAGGTTTGGTGAGAAACAGGGCCACATGACACATGACACACAGAAGAAGGCTGGGTTTAGAGCTGTTTAGCAAATGTCTATAAAGGTAACACCCTGGGGGGTGTGGAGTTTTGTTTTTCCTTGAGTGGCTTGTTGGGCTTGGCATGGCTTGGCATGGAGTTTTTCTTTGTTCTACTGGGTTTTCTACAATGTAAATAGATACCATGTTAATTCTGCATCTGAAGAATAAAAACCCTTCTTTTGAAGAGAACCTGGTCTCTAGTCTGGTTCATGGAATGCCAGAAGGCTGCAGCAAGTTACAGATCCAGAGATGTATGGAGCTGGTGAAAGGCAGTCCTGTATACTCTCTGCACACTTTCTAACCATAAATCAACAAGCAGATCTGGCAGATAGAAAGTCAACCACCAGAAACCTTATCTTCTATGGTGGAGGAGCTGTATGTTGGACAAGTAAGAAGCAATCTACAATCACAGATTCTTCTACAGGAGCTAAGTGTGTTTCAGCAAAAGCAGCATGTGTTGAAATCAAATGGCTACACAACTTATTCATGGACTTTGGGATCACAGAACCCAAACCAACCATTCTGATAATCAGAGCTGCATCAAGATTTCTCAGAGTGAAAAGCCACTCAAGAAGAACATTGACATCACCTTCCACAAAGTGGACTTGTCCAACTAGAATACTGCAACATTGAACTAATGCTTGCAGATATCCTCACTAAACCTCTACCAAAAGATAAATTTCAGAGGCTATGTGAAGAGATGAATGAGAAGGGGATTGTTGGAAAAGTTATGATTGCATTCTTCTTTTCCACTTTATTTAGATAGGGATTTCCCCCATCATTCTGTCAATCTTAAGTGGCAGTTTAACTGATGACTCTCTGAACATTTTAAGCAGCTAGTAAGCAGTCAATAACTGCAGTCAGCTGTCTGCAACTGTCCTCCTCTGAGGGAGGTTAATATCTCTCTTCCTGCTTTATAAACTCCAGTTAGATTGGGCTTTAGTTTGTTGTGTAAATATTTATTAAAGTCATTATTGTTTGTTTTTAAACCACAAACCACATGTTTGTCTTTTTGAGTTAGTCTTTATTCTTTGGGAAGACAGATTTAAAGTAATAGTCTGACCCACAGTTTGCTGCTCTGCTGATGAAAGTGAACTCTTACAAGTTTAACTTTCATACCTACATATTTTAGTTTACTTTTAAAAGGGTTAACACCCTCAAAACTAAAATTGCAACCCACACTTATTTTATTTGAAAAGATAAAAAAAACTTGAGTTAAAATAAAAATAATTCAAGATGCAGTAGATAGAGGGGGACTGGCCTTACCAAATTTGAAGTTGTATTTTTATGTGTGTGTATTAAATTAACTGATAGATTGGATAAGGTTAGATAACAGAAGGATATTAAATTTGGAAAGTACTGGTAGTAGATATGGACTTCATGGATATGTTTTATGAGAAATTGAAAGTGGATAGGGAATTTAATAATCATTAAGAAAAACCCTACTCCGTATATGGTTGAAATTTAAAATAAGATGGTGTGTAAAGATTCCCTTATGGGGTTCAACAAATGACGACTTATTCAGAGAGAAATGACAGCTAATCAAAGATGAGTAACATATGCTAAATCATATCTAAATCATATCTAAATAAAAGAGAAATGAAAACAAAAGAAGAACTAATAGCAGAGGGTTATAATTGTAATTGGTTTTTATATCACCAACTAAAAGAAAGGTTCCAGATGGACATGAAACTATGTGGAATAGGAATGGCAGATTCTGAACTAGAAAGAATTATAAAATAAGATAATAAACATCAACTTTCAAAATGGTATAAATTATTACTTAAATATGAAATGGAAGATGAAGCAATTAAAGAATTTATGGTAATATGGGCAAAAGATTTTAAACAAAATATTAGTTTAGAAAAATGGAAAAGAAATTGGAAAATAAGATCTAAATACACAATTAGTTATGATATAAAAGTCAATATAGATGGTACTTAACTCCATACAAACTGTAAAAAAATTAATAAGAATACTAATAATGTATGCTGAAGTGTGGAAAAGAGATGGATATATATTTTCATAGTTGATGGTGATGTGAAATAACCAAAAGATACTGGAATATGATTCAAGTACAAATGAAGAAAATTTTAGGTATAGAAGAGCATGCAGATCCTAAGATGTACTTGTTAAATATGATAAGTAATGAAGAACTGGAAAGAAAATTTTGGAAACTTATATTTTATATGATTGTGGCAGCCACGATATTATATGCAAAATATTGGAAAAGTACAGAAATTTCCCAAGATGGAAGAGTCGGAATTAAAATTGTATGAATATTGTGAGATAGATAAACTAACATATTTAATGAATAAGAAGTTGATGGATAAATTCAGTATAGTTTGGAAAACATTGATTAATTATATTATTATATTAATTAATTATATTAAAGAGGAGGAAGATGAAAGCATATATATTGCACTAGAATGAAGATAACAGAAGATAATATAAATAACGGATATCATAGATACTATAATAGAAAATTATACTGGTGATAAGATGTCATAAAATAGTAATAGTAAAATAAGAAAGAATATAATAACTGATGAGTCTATTTATTATGATATATTAGATTTATATTTATATTTACTATGATACATTAGATTTACATTTTGGGTATGGAGTAATACATAAAGTATATAAAGAAAGTAATTAATTAAATATTATGTGAATAGAATTATCAAGAAGACAGGAAGTGGCTATGGGGGGATGCAGACCAGGGCTTCCAGGACGCCCTGGTCCGGAGTGCCGCGGGGCCATGGCAGCCGCACCGCGGCGCTCCTGCGGCGACCCTGAAAGAAGGGTCAGGGAAAGTGCGCCCTAAACACGTAGGGCGCACTTTCCCTGACTTTTCCACCGCAGCGCGTGCGGTCGCTGCAGCAGGAGGTTGCCCTCGGCGCGCCGGCTGTGCGGAGGGCTGGCAGCTCTGAGGGCAGCCTCGGGAAGAGGAAGGGGCGCCGCTCGTGTGGCTGCCCCTCCTCTTCCAGGCCTCGGAGACGACTCTATTAGTCGTCTGCCGAGGCCCTATGTTAGCTTAGTGTGGTCAGTTAGTTATGTTACTATGGATGTATTAATGTATGTTTGTAATGTTTTTTGCTTAGTTTTGTTTCATTTTATTGTATTTTTATGTTTTTTAATATAATAAAATAAAAAAATCAAAAAAATCTACATTGGCCACAAGACACGAGAAATATTTTTCAAATGTACCTTGTCCTGTTATCAGATTTGACACCTGATCATAGATTCTAAAGAATTCACAGATACAAAACTGTCTTATCAATGATGTTTGTCTTTCAATACAATGTTTTATATTTTATTTCAAGAAGCTATAAAGATATTTTTTGACTTCTCAGAAAAAAATCCCTTTTCTTTAGTTTCTTGGTAGTAAAATCCAGCTTAAGTGTTCCCCCCCTTTTTTTTTTGTTGGACAGAAACAACATTTAACAGCATCAGTAAATAGGAATTTCATTCGGAGTCTGCAAAATGCAACCTATTTAGGGGAGGGGTATCATTCTTTCCCTAAAACATAAACTAAAGAAGACATAAATGGACCTTCTCATTTAAAAGTGTTGTGGGGGAGGGAGGGAGATAAACCACGAGCTGAGCCAAATTTGTTTCTGTGTTGATTTCCTGCAGGCATTTTTTGAAAAAAAAAAACCCTCTACATCTCACCAGACATTGGGAGCAATTAATAAATACTGATGTGTCACACAGATGTTTTCCTTTGGGCCCAGGACTATAACTCCAGATGGCCACCATGTGCTTCACAATCCTATGTTGTCTCCATGCAAAGCCTGGGGTGGAGGTTATTTTTAATCAGGTCTGATGCCTAATTTAGGCAGGTGTAATTAGATGAGATGATTATTAAGATGGCCTGGTGGTGACATTTCTCTCTGGTTGTGTTGCAGTAGCATTGTTGGCAAAAATGGGCCTGGAAACTATGTGCATTTTATCAAGTCTTACAGAAGTATTCCTAATGATCCGCTACCCCCTTCCCTTTATACACACACACACACACACACACACACACACACACTAATGAAATAAAACCATGACTGGTGTACATGCCATGCTTCTCAGTATGCAAAGAACTACAGATGCCTTTTCTCTGCAGGAGTCTGATTAGATTAAGAGACAGCTTAGAGTAAGAAACCTGGCAGCTGAATCACAGAGTTGTGCTCAGTGAGCTATAATTGCAACTGTAAGGTTGATAAGAAATTCCAGCTTATATCATCTATCTAGTATTTTATTTGACACATAACAAATAATGACGGAGGCAGATTGCATTTTAAGAAAGGGGGCATGAAGCTTTAGGATGCATCTGTATTTCCTCAATCCATGTCTCTTAACCATCATAGAAGATGGCCAGTCACATGTTTTATTTTTTTATAGATTCATGAAATGATAAAAGAAGGGTAGAGGGAAAGGAGGAGAATGAGTCAACCTGAGCATGTAATGTAAACTTCTCAATGCACAAAAAAAAAGGAAAGGAAAGGAAAGGAAAAGAAAAAAGAAAAGAAAAGAAAAGAAAAGAAAAGAAAAAGAGACAAAGAAAAAAGAAAGAAAAAGCATCTGATCTGATGACTCCGATGTCAAGTCTGGATTTTATTTTAATAATTATTTTAATTTTTATATGAAAGGTGGTATATGGAAACTGCATTTTTAATTTCAATGTTATGTTATTACTGATAACAGTATTATTAATAATTGTACATTTTTAAAACAAATTAATGGGATCATAATATATCTTGTTCATTTGTGTTTTAATTTTTTATCATCGGGTTTTCAGTTTTATCTTGTTTCAGTTTTGTTGCAAGCTTCTTTCAATCCCATGTCAGGAAAAGGGGAAATACAAAATAGATGGAGACAGAAAGATAGAGCAAGAAGGAGAGAGAGAACAAGAGAAGAACATGCTAAGCTTCAGGGGGAGAAAAACTATGTAGGGCATGATCCATGTGATTCTCCTATGGAAAGCCCATTGAAATGAATGGAGGACTTGCCATGGATGATACCTTCTTAGGTTAAATGGCAACATAATTTCTTTCCTTTATGATAACTTAAAATTACCAAAACTAAATCTGACCTACATCTGATGACCTATTCTGTGAATCTTTTTTGGCATCACTCCTCACCTGACCCCATACTACTTGCAAGTCTGGGCACCAAAGTCCTAAAGCTGCACAAAGAAAGAAATTTCTTAGCAACAAAGTATATATGCCTCTCATTAATGAAAATATTTGAGTCTTCTTACTGAAATCCAAGTGGTGCATAATTCCTGAATGTGAAGCATGGAAATCTGAATGTTGTGTATTAACCTTATTTCCAGTTACCTTTTATGAAGTTCATTTCTTGTAATTAAAGGCACTTTGTCAGGATTAAATTCTTTGAAATCCTTATCATATCAATGGGACACAAAGGCTGAAATCCTATTAGTGTCTTAGGTATGTGTAAGTAGCCCTGTGAATATTACTTCTTTTTTTTATCCAATGTGAAATATCCATGTTTAGTTAAAAGTCACTGAAACACAGTTGTTCATGCATTTCACACATGGATGTGAATTTTCAACCAATGTGTATCCATCTGTATTTGCAGAAACAGGTGTCAGCACTCATTCAACTGTGCATTGGGTTATACTTTTTTGACATTTATGCTATACAATTCCAAATGTAGAATATTTGCTTCTAATTGGTTTGACTGCATCTTAAGGGATTAGAGCAGGGGTAGGCAACTTTTCCCGTTTAAGGGCCAAGGGACTTCAGCTCCCAGAATCCCAGGAGCTATTGGCCAACATGGGACCATTGGCCAACATGGCTGAGGCTTCTGGGAGCTGAAGTCCCTCGACCCTTAAAGGGGAAAGGTTGCCTATCCCTGGATTATAGGAATGGAGTATATTCCTCTGTTATTGGGGGGAAGCAGATGGCCAATTGGGCCATTTTGGAGGCAGGGAAGGGGAGGGGCAGCAGCACGATTGGCGCCCCAACCCCTTCCCCAGGTCATCCTTTTTGTTTTAACTTGTAAGCCGCCCTGATTGGGTTCCCATTGGGCGGGGTATAAATAAATTTTATTATTATTATTATCCTTGGAGCAGCCGGCCCTCCGCACGGCCGGTGCTCTGAGGAGGACCTCCTGCTGCAGCGTACATACACCCTGCAGTGGAAGAGTCGCTGAAGGTGCGCCACAAGCTTTTGCGGCACACCTTTGGCAACTTATGAAAGGAGCGCCAATTTAGCACTCCTTTCCAGGGGCGGCGAAGGTGT
>CM034701.1:133562528-133580051 GCA_020142125.1 Phrynosoma platyrhinos | reverse complement strand
GGAGACACCATCTGAAGTCAAAGCTGTAGACCGAGGCATGAAGAAATATATGGGTGTCATCAGGGTACTGATAACACCTCACCCTATATCTCTGGATGATCTCTCCCAGCGGCCTCATATATATTTTAAATAGCATTGGGGACAGGATGGCACCCTGAGGGATGCCACAATTAAGCTCCTTTTTAGCTGAGCAACTGTCCCTGAGCATCACCCTCTGGAATCTGCCCAAGAGAAGGGAATGGAACCATTGCAATGCAATGCCTCTAATTCCTAATTCTCTCAGGTGTTCAAAGAGGATGTCATGGTCTATTATGTCAAAGGCCGCTGAGAGGTCCAATAACACCAACAGGGTCACACTACCCCTGTTGATGCCCAGACAAAGGTCATCAGTTAAGTCAACCATGGCAGTCTCCACTCCATATCCTATCCTAAAGCCAGTTTGAAATGGATCCAGATAATCAGTTCCCTCCAAGACAGTTTGGAGCTGAAAAGCAACAGCCCACCTTGCTCAAAAAAGGTAACAAAGAGACTGGCCTATAGCTGTTCATGTCCAGAGGATCAAGGGAAGGTTTTTTTTTTTAGAAGCAGCCTGACCACTGCTTCCTTCAAACTAGATGGGACAAGACCTTCCCTAAGTGATGCATTGATGATGTCCCTCAGGAACCTCATCAAGTCATCTACCCCGGGATTGCCAGCCACAAAGGGCAAGGGTCAAGAGGGCAGATTGATTTCTTCACTCTACCAAGGAGCTTGTCCACATCATTAGTACTCACCTATTGGAACTGATCCAGTATAATGTTATCAGTGGAATTGCTGGACACCTCATCTATCAATTCTGCTACAACACCACAATTCTTCATCCAAGTCAGCTCTTATCTCAGAGATTTTATCTGCAAAGAAATTGTTAAACACATCACAACAGGTCATTGTTGGATTAAGTAATGGGTTATGCACAGGTGGAACCTGTGTGTTCCCTTATGACCCTATACAGCTCTGCTGGACGGGACTCTGCAGACACAATACGGGCAGAGAGGAAAGATTTCCTCACTGCATGTATTGCCTCACTATAGGAGCAAAGAAATTTCCTATGACGAGTTCCACCAGACACACTCTAGTCATTGTTCAACCCACTTCATCTTCCTGAGTTCTTCCATATAACATGGTTGATGATTAGAAGCAGGTTGGAAGGGATGCTTGGGAACAATCGTGTCAGTAGTCCTGGCAAGATCAGTGTTCCAGGTATTAACCAAATCTTCGACAGAATCACCAGCATTACCAACCATTAAACCCTCTAAGGCTTTCTGGAATCTAATTGGTTCCATTAGCCTTCGAGGGCAGACCATTCTAATGGATCCTCCACCCACGACAGGATGGACAGTGGTTCTAAGTTCAGCATTGATCAGAAAATGATCTGTCCATGACAATGAGGAGGTTTTTATTACCTCCGCCCATGGATATTCCTGTTCCGTAATGAAGATTGCATCAAGGGTATGACCTGCACAATGTGTGGGCCCAGCAACCAATTGGGATAGGCCCATGTTTGTCATGGACTTCATAAACTCTTGAGCTGCACCTGTTAGATTTGACAAACTGGTCTCGAGTGGGATGTTGAAGTCACCCAAAACTAAAAGTCTAGGCGACTCCAATAGCAACTCTGAAACCAGTTGTGTCAGTTCAGTTAGGGAGTCTGCTAAACAATGGGGTGGACAGTATACTAGCAGAATCCCCAAACTATCCTTGGTCATCAGACTCAGGTACATACACTCAAAGTGGACTGTTTTCTGGACAGGTATCCTGATCAAGGCAAGATTATTCTTATGAACCAGAGCCATTCCTCCCCCTCACCCACTTCCCCATACCTGCTCACTGATAGAGTCCCCAGCTGGGAGGGCATGTGCCCAAGATATAGCACTACCTTCTCCCAACCAGGTCTCTGTAAGGCAAGCCAGGTCGGCATCTTCATCTAAAAGAAGATCATAGATTATCTGAGTTTTGTTTTTGACTGACCTAGCAGTGCAAAGGAGCAAGGTAAGGTTCTGTGGAATGGTTGGTGTACTCTCCAATCCATTCTGGGAAACAGAGTGAATTGAAGGTGGGATAGCTTTCAAACATCGATCCCACCTTCCTTTTATATATGAGGAGGATGACATCACAAGTGGTGTGAGGGCAATGAGCCAATCAGATGGCAGTTAGAAAAGAACATTCTGGATCGTGGTTAAATGGTGATACTCTGCCTATTTCTTTATTCCTTTCAACAGCTTGGGGGGGATGCAGACCAGGGCGTCCAGGATGCCCTGGGACGGTGCGCCGCGGGACCGTGGCATCTGCACCATGGCGCACTGGCGGCGTCCCTGAAAGGAGCGCAAAAATAGCACTCCTTTCAGAAGTCAGGGAAAGTAAGCCCTAAATGCTTAGGGCGCACTTTCCCTGACTTTTCCGACGCAGCATGTGCGGACGCTGCGGCGGGAGGTTGCCCTGGGAGCGCTGGCCATGCGGAGGGCCGGCAGCTCTGAGGGCAACCTCGGGAGGAGGAAGGGGCGCTGCGCGTGCAGCTGCCCCTCTTCTTCCCTGCCTCCAAGATGGCTCAATAAGCTGTCTGCTGAGGCAGTTAGTTCAGTTAGTATTTGTTTTGATTTTTGGTTATCAGTAGAAGGCCCTAGCAATGTCCCAATGCATTGTTGGGTGTAACAAGTCAATCATTGGGCTGTGGCAGCAAGTTATATTGTTTTTTTGGTTTTTTGTTTTTTGTATTAAGGCATTCTCAAGGAGTCCCATCCAGCTCAGCGGAGTGGAGTGGGACTATAGAAAATGATCACACATTCCTTCTCTTTTTTAATCCCCTTCAATCCCAAACACACAGGCACCTTCCTCTCTTTCTGTCCTTCTACTCATGTTGCCTTACCAGCTTTACCTGAGTTACAAACAACAGTATCCTCCTTATTTGTCTTCTCCTCTCCACCACTTTTTCTTTCTTCCTGATCTCTCTATTCTTCCATCCTTGTTTTCTTTTTGCAGTTCCATCTCCCATCCCCACCCCACCCCTTACTAGGTACCAGGAGTTTCTCTCCCACCCCATTCTCTTGGTTGCCATTTTATAGTCCCCCAAATCCAGCCAAGTATGTTTGCATGTTATGCAAACATCCTTATTATGCAAATCTTAATAAGCATATTATGTGGTGGACCAGGAAAAAAAATTGACTGGCACATGTACACATAGTGATAATTTCTTCTGAAAAGCACTCCTTTCTTTCTAGCTATTTTCTAGAAAGAAAACAGAAGGCTTGGTTTTCTTAGATTCTTTGTACACAGTAAAGGGGACAACCATTCACCCAAGTATTTTGTGGTTCTTTCCTCTTTTGCTTCACCACCTTTTCTCTTCACAGAACTCCTATGATTGTACAAGATGTAGCAGATGTGGATCTTCAGTAATTACAGATTTTCTGAGAATGTCCCCCTCTAAGTTTGGGATCCTGCTTGAGGCATTTAAAATTATTCAACTGCACCTAGGCTCAGTATCACTATAACCATCATTACCACCCTTATCATATTTATTTGTCTGGGACTTTTTCATGGTAAAGCCATGCTTAAAGTAGCTTACAATAATATAAAAAAGTTACATAATGCAAACAAAACATGTCCAGACAGTGCAACAATGCCTGCATCCCAGGATTTAAATATTTGTACAATTGGCTATACATCTTTGAGTAATACATATACACTATGATTAATCAACCCACTAATAATTCACTTAAGAGCATTAATAGAAGGAATACCAAAAGAGAGAGGAATTTATTTATTTATTGAATTTGTATATCATCTTCCTCCCAAAATGGGATTCACAGTGGCTTATAACACTTTTAAAAAGACTCAGCTAGAAAAGTAATTTACAAAAATTAAAAAGGACTTAAATATCAGTATTACTTTTTAAAAAAAGCATGATTAAAAACAGCTAAAACACTTTAAAATATTTAAAATATAATTACAATAACAGGTTAAAAATACTATACATCAACTGCACACACACTACAGCTTCATAATTAAAATTCAGAAGCCTTCCTAAATAAAAACATCATCACTTGACCAAACAGCACTCTTTATGACTGGAATGAGTTATGTTTTTTGAGCTAATGTGGGAAAAGTTCTTTGCATGCTCAAAAATGCTTTTAAAATGTTATGTGTTTTTACCAGTGATACTATATAACAGCAATGACAGAAGTAAATGATGCCTCTATAGAATACTTTTCCTGTGAGAAAGGAGCTGGATTCTGTTTTTAAAAATGTACCTAAGGACCAGTTCTATCTGAACATATGCAGATGCCTTCCATAACAAGCAGCTACTTCCTTAAAAAAGAAGGTGGCATATACAGTCTACCTAGAACTGAGTTCAAACGAGTTAGCTTCAGAATGAGGGATATTGAATGGATTGCAGTCTGAAAAACAAAGGAGTGGGGATGTGTAGTTATTATAGGAGGAAGAAAGTTGAGGGATGGAAAGGCCAAACAACAGCACACTCCTTCTATCCAGGATGCGTGTGCTCTTCCACTAAGCACACATCTTTAGGAGGGAGGCACATGAAACTGTGAGGGAAGAAAGGGACATCTGCCTAGCCAGCTAGATCAACTGAATCAACCATGACTATCAATGGTGTGAAAAGATGTCACAGCCAGATCACCCTCACACTTTGAATGCTGTAGAGCAAAGAAGGCTATTTCCTTTTTTTTGCTCTTTTTTTTTTTACAATTTTCTTTATGTATCATATTGTTTTGACTTTGTGTTTGTTTATTAAACTTTACCCTATTTTTTAAAATTCTTGTAAGTCACATGGGATCTTGTGTAAGAAGAAAGGTGGGATATACATGAAATGAAATGATTAAATTAAATGAACACACAGCTGTGCAAATGAGCTTTCCCAGCATACCCTTGTGACCAATCAGTGACTGCTTAGGTCTGGGGTGGAAGTTGTGCTCAGGTGCCATGTGGCATCTGTTTCTTCTGCCAATCAAACATCTTGCATACCTGCTACCTCCTCATGCAACATTGTAAAAAGTACCCAGTTACACTAGTACAAAGCCCAAAATGATTCTGACCTTGAGACGGAACTCACTTGAGGTGTTAAATAATAAATAAAATTAAAAAGTCAAATATGGGAGAAAGTGAAACTGACAGATTCCCCCCCCCCCCACCCTCCTTAGTCAAAGCACCACCAACTTAGAATACAGCTGAACATTCATCCTCCAAGGGACTCTTTCAGCTCTACCTGGGCTTTTCTCTGCTGCTAACCCATAACATTTGGCAAAATGATTTCCTTTCCCATGTCTATTGCAATGTTTTCCCATAAACCACTTAGGTTAGAGGCTAATGCTCTCTCCCATGTGTACCTTTCCATTTTAGTGGTTTGTCTTGACCTTTGCTAATAGTGGTTGTAGTCTCCCATGCACACCCTGACTGTTCTTCTTCGATAATTTATGACACACACTGAACACGCATTTCCTCCTCTCCAGCATGTGTTCTTGTTATCTCAGCTGCTCCACAAATCTGCAGCATGGTCTAGTCAGTGTCCAGTCTAGCAGCTGGACTGACCTTTTCCTCTGACGATGCTCCACACAAAATTTGTGATTCACCCTGATCATAAAAATGCTGGGTTATCTTGTAATGTGGGATTCTAATTTTCCATGCCTTCTGAGGCAGAGATGAAACATGGGGAGCAGTGTTGGTAACTCAAACTCAGGAACTAACACCCACACCCATCTCTCAGATCATGAGACTGGCTCAAACTCATTTTTTTTTAAAAAAAAATCCCACACATTTATCTCAGGGAACAAACTTTACAGGAAGGACAAGGAAGGATATTATTCTGTCTATCAGAAAATGGCTAGTCAAACAAACAGGCAATCTCAAAAATGGGCAGAATTCTGCACAGAATTGCTGTGGGTGCCAATACCAGGCACCCTAAAAATAATGCAATATTGGGTAGGTACTTCCCACTCTACCCCCAAAAACTACTGGCAAATGATGTAATCCCTACCAATATCTGGGTTTTAAAACAGACATTACAAGAGCCCCCCAAAGATGCTGAAACCATTTTGGGGCAGTTTTAAACTGAAGGTTTCTTCCAGGAAAAATGGTGGAAAACATTCTGAAGAAAAAATTATCATGCATATAGAAGAACATGTCCTGCTGAAAGAGAATCAATTTGGCTTCTCCACAGTCTTTTCCTATCTCATAGCACACAAATGAGGAAGAAATCAGATTTTCAGAAAACTTTTGACAATGTCCTTTGTAAAAACACTACCCAACAAGCATAGGCTGTATCTGCACTGCAGAATTAATGCAGTTAGATGCCACTTTAACTGCCATAGTTCAATGCTATAGAATTCTGGGATTCTTAGTTTTGTGAGAAGACAGTCTTCTCTGTCAAAGAGCTCTGATGTCACAACAAATCACAAAACCTAGAATTCCATAGGATGGAACCATGACAGTTAAAGTGATATCAAATTGCATTAATTTGATTAATTCAGGCCTTTCTGGACTAAATTGCCCGGCCCTGGGCTCTCCCCTCCCTCAGCATTATTATTTGAACCCTGGTTTCCTTTGCAGTCTAACAATGGGGAAATGTGGTATGGTTTTAATTTATTTAATTTTTGTGATTTTCTTGTTAATTTGTTAAATGGATTTTAACTATGTTATTGTTTAATAATGTTTTAAGGGGGGGAAGGATATCCTGTTATTGTAATTTGTGTTTATGTTGTAAACTGCCTGGATTGGGTTACCATTGGGCGGTATATAAATAAATTTTATTATTATTATTATTATTATTATTATTATTATTATTATTATTATTATTATTATTATTAATTCTGTGGTGTGGCAGCAGCCTTAGGTGCAGCCATCTTATGGCTTGATCACTAGTTGAAAATTGTAACAACATGTTTCCTTAATTTCCTTCCCCACAATCTAAAAACTCTTCCTGTTCTATCCTGGTTGTCCATCTCCATTTTGTTAATCACCTTCTTCAAATCTGTTGTCCAAAACCAGAGGCAGCGCTCAAAACATGACCTGACTAATGGAGAAGAGAACAGAACTATCACTTTCTATGGTCTGAGTACCACATCCCTGGGAATGCAGCCCAAGATTGCTTTCTAAGGAGCTGCTTATTGATGTTTAGCTTTGTGATCCACTAAGAAGGTATTTATCAAAATTTGGTCTTCCAGATGTTTGGGATTTCAACTGCCAGAAATCCCAGCCAGTGTGGACAATGGTCAGGAATTCTAGGAGCCAAACTGTCAGACATCTGGAGGACCAAAGTCTGGGAGCCATTACAGACAACTTGGTCCTTCTCAACTGCTCTTGATTTTACAGGTGAGCCAGTGTCTCCCCCATCCACCACTAAATACACAAAATAAATAACTTCACTTTTTAGTTCAGAATCTCTTAGTCCCCTGGCTGGTGCATGGAGACAGACTGTGCTTCTCTTCAACACTGTAGTCTCAGAGAACTTAGCAGTTGGAGCAGAGAGCCTTTTTCTGATAGGAAATGAAGGATATAGGAAACTGCCTTTGTCAGACCACTGGTCCATCTAGCATCATATTGTTAACACTGGCAATAGCTTTCAGGTAGATCTTTTGCCAGCTATGCTGGAGGAAGAGAGCTTCCTGGAACTATGCCTTCCCTGCCTATGGAGTGTGGCTAGGGTGCCTGCTCCTTGCCAGGATATTCATCCTTAAATATGTAGCAAATGGGCAGAGGTAGCTATTTTGCTGCCCCTGTTCCACCAACAGAAACTGACTGGAGTAGCAGTTGACTCTTACTTACGCCCTAAGCAGACGGGCGGCCTTGGGCCACCCTGAGAAGCCGCGGATTGGGGCCGAGGTAGCTGCACTCCTCAGGCCCGATCCACTTCTTTTAGGGCCCTGGAAGGAGCATTAAAATAGCGCTCCTTCTGCAAGGCACGGAAGGTGCACTGCAAGAGGTGTTGGGTACCTCTTTGGCGTCTCTTCCATCGCAGCATGTCCAGACGCTGTGGTGGAAGGATGTCATCGGAGCACCCGTCGTGTGGATCAATGGGCACTCTGATGACATGTTCAGGAAGGGGTTGGGGGGCCCAGCGTGAGGCTGCCCCTCCCCTTCCTTACCTCCAAGACGGCCTTCAGTTAGATATTGAAGATGACACAGCATAAAGTATCACACCTGAGGGAAGGGATCTAATTCCTCATTGTTTTTCTTTGCAGCAGAAGCAATTAATAATTTTAGTAATTTGTCCTCATACTGTGAGAACGTCTTCAAAAGCTGTGCAGTTTTTAAAGAATTCGCAGATTGAGACTTACTCTGCACAAAATTCAAATGTTGTGTTTTTGTGGCGAAAAAAGCATTTTCTACACACCTGTGATAACTACAGCCAAATTTTGCACAGAGTAAGTCCTCAACTGCTAAGATTCTCATTTGTTTGGGATTCTTCTTGTTAGGATTTCTTGACACTGAGAAACATATTTTTACTGTTTTCAGCTATTTTCTCATCCCTACTGAGGGGTTGCAGGGTAGACTGCTAGAGCAAATGGTTCTGTCCTCCAGCAATAGCCAAAATCTGATGCCCATTTCTGCCCCCTCCCCACACTCGGCCCTCTGCTCTGCAAATGTGCCTCTACTGAGGGGTTGCAAGGCAGACTGCCAGAGCACATGGTTCTGTCCTCCAACAGAAAGAAAGCCCAAAATCTGCTGCCCATTTCTGCCCCATCCCTACAACTGGCCTGTACCCTGCAAATGTGTCCTCTTTCTTTGCTTTGAGGAGGAACTCACATTTTGCAACCTACTGTTGAACTCATTTTGGGGAGGTTTGGACAGATATGCTAAACCACCAATTCTGCACATCTGCTTAGTGTATTCAATGTAAGTGTGGAGCAGCTCATCTATACAACACCCACTCAGGGCAGATGAGAAGGACCACCATTTAAAATACACATGAAGGACCACCATTTAAAATACACATGATTTAAAATATTCCATTCATGTATGAAAAAATCATACTTGGAAACCATGTTGGGAAATGTGGAACAGATGTAGCTGGTATATAAACTGTTATTGCTTGGGTTTTTTAAAAACTTTGCTGTAATTGTTGTTCTCTCATTAAAAAAAAAAGGTGCTTTTATATGCCACTTGGAACATTTATATAAGCTGGAAAAGTGAGTCATGCATTTTGTAATGAAATAGATGACAATGATGATGATGGTGGTGGTGATGTTATTGTTGTTGTAATGATGATAATGATGATGACAATGACAGAGTAGTGCCTTTGTATGTTCCCATATTTTAGTTGCAGGCCTGAAATGGAAATGGAAATGGAATGGAAAGAAAAGAAAAATTTCCCCATAGCTTCCTTTGCATTGTGAATTTTCTGAGGCATACCTGTGATTTATTTGTTTTTTAAAAATGTGAACTGCACTATGGTGGGAGATTCTTGCATTTGGTGGGAGATTCTTCCTTGCATTAGCTCATGGATTAAAGGTGAAAGGATGTTAAGGGCAAGGCAAGACACTGAATGATGAAAGGCCCAATGATACACAAACAGGGTTATAGCCTTGAAGATGAAAGCAGAGACCATTAATGGGATGCAGGAGGAGAGTGAGTGCTGATTCAGGAATTGTAGACATCATCTTTATGTTGGCTGGACTTCAGATTCCCAGTCAACATCCCTCTGTCCCCACTCCCTTTGCCTTCCACACACTTGCAAAAGGACCTCAGGAGCAGCACAGCTGCCTTCCTTCAAAAGGACAAGGAGGCCTTCTGGAGGAGGCCTGAGCAGTGGCTGCATAAGTTTCCCTGTTTATTCAGATGGTCTCTCCATGGCAGATATTTGGGGGATGATGGATGCTTGTCTCAGACTCTGGATGATATCCATTTCCTGGGAGGGATCACCTGGTTTTGTATTCCCACAACAGCTTTGAAACAGCTGGCTTGGTTTTTTTTTTATGTTTAGAGCTTTATTTCATAGTTTAAAAAGCTAGGCCAGGAGACTGAAAAATAGGTAAAATGGCTTGTGAAAACAGGTAAAGAGAAGTCTAGAGGATACACTGAATTCAACTCATCTATATTTTGCTGTGGAATGAGACTTTCCTTGGAACATTGTGGAATGGCAGTATATTTATCCCAGTCTTTTCCATTCCTGCCACTTCAAAGTAAATGCCATCTTTCATATGTGAGAATTGTTTGTAAGACAGGTACAATTTTTGTAAGAGGTTACCATATGTCTAGGCTGAAATATGGTAACCTCTCACTAGTAACTGTGTCCCCACCACAATGCTATAACCTTACGCATAAAGCTAACAAATATTCAGCTATCAATATCTTAATTCATCAATAGCTGTGATAGTGCTTCCATACATTAGAAACCCAGCAAGAAGGACAAAGAAGGCAAAGAAAGGTCAAGAAACCAAGATGGCACTATAACAGGGGTGGGCACTGGTGGGTCAGGGATCCAAGAGGAGATATGAAACCTCAAGGTGATATGAGTAGCCCAAGGCATTTTGCTCTCTGAAGCAGAACACCAAATGACACCAAGTTAACGTTCATTGTACCCAAAGCCAGGCAAATTATTTTAGCAGACAAAGTAGAACATCAACAAGCACATTTCCATAGCACAACAATTCAAATACTGAAGAATATTCTGTCCTTTCATGACACCCCAAACCACAACCTGCGGCAGATGTCACAATCTGACTAATGATGGAGCCAGAGCTGGCAAAGAAGGGAAGAGGAGGATCCAAAGCAAACTGTAAAATGAAAATAGAAACAAGGTGAAGAAATATGAACCCAGAAACAGGGAGTCATGACCTTTAAAAAGTTAAATCAAAAACCAAACATTACCTACAGAAATATAATGCATATAAAGTCATTTGGGCAAAGAATCCCTCCATTTATGATATTTTGGGCTCCAAAGGGTGGAATTTGATTGTCTTCCCCTCCCCACAAGAATAGGTGGATTAAATCAATGGAACTCAATACATTAAGTATTGACTTACCTAATTTCTATTGATCCAATGGGTCTATTCTGCCTGTAATGACCAATTGGACCAACATATGAGAGGGTATCGTAAAGTAATAATTATCACCCGGAAATTATTACGGTATATTGATGAAATTTTGTCAGTTTCATCATTGGTCCCTAAGTGCATGATGTTCAGAAAATCAGCTCATTGTGTCTTTATTTTTGTTACAGGTTGTGCCAGGATTGAAGTGTTAGAGGGAGAAGTATGAGGGGGTATCGTAAAGTAATAATTATCACCCAGAATTATTATGGTATATTGATGAAATTTTGTCAGTTTCATCATCACCAAATGACATTTCCTTTTCCCAAAAATGAAAAATCCATTGCTGGGTCACTGATTTGACAATACAGATGACATCATTCATGAAGTGGAAGAGTGGTTTAAGGCGCATAATGCAGACTTCTACAATAACAGTATTCAGAGGGTCAAGAAACTGAGTATTGGCAATCCTATCCTCCAAAATAATTGACTACACCCCCATGAAAAAGCTATATATAGATCCACTGTACACTTAATACCAGTAACTTCAGGTTTTTTCCAACTTGAATGAGAAAGACCAAAAAGAAAATTGGGCCAAACTAATATTCTAATTTATTTTTGCCAGTTCTTTCCAGTCACTTATTTCCAAAAAAATGAATTAATGGTTCCCAGTTTTTTGTTTGTTTGTTTCTCCCAAGAATCCCCCCTCAGAAGTAATGTTAGCTTATCTGCTACAATACAGTCCGTCAATTTAAAGAGCCAATCTCTCATTGTTGGTTGAGTCTTGCTTTTCCATTTAACTGCATACACCATTCTTGCAGCAGTTGTGATATAAAATAAAAGTTTTCCATATTTACATTCCAACTTAGAATTCGAGAACATACTCAACAAATATAATTTGGGATATATTCTTATTTTTATGGGCACCAACCTAGTAACAATTTGGTGAACATCCAACCAAAATTGTCTCGCCTTATCACATTCCCACCAAATATGAATAAATGTGCCTTCTTTTTCCTGGCATTTCCAGCAAAGTTTACTGGCCCCTTTGTACATCTTAGCCAATTTCACTGGGGTTAAATACCACCAGTTTTGTATTTTATGGAAATTCTCTTTAATATCAAAGCTTAAAGAGTATTTCAGTCTACATTTCCATGAGATTTCCCATTGTTCAAAAGCGATAGGTTGTTTCAAATCTATGGCCCATCTAATCATGTTCTCCTTAATTGTTTCATCCTCCATCTCCCATTTTAACAATAGATCATAAAATCTTGAAATTCTGGCCTAATTATCATCCTTCAAGATTTTTTCTAATTCTTTTTCAGGGTTTCCAATACACCTTCCACACCTGTCTTTGTTGAACTTGTCTTTAAGTTGGCAATATAAGAACCAGCTACAATTAAGGCCCTTATCACATATTTCTTCTTGTGACAATAATTCCATTCTGCCTGTTTGCTTATCTATTTTAATTAGGTCCTCATATGTAACCCACCTACTATTATCCAATATTTCTCTATAAAAAAGGGCTTCATTTGTAGATGTCCATAAAGGTATTTTTTGGCATATGAAGTTCCTATATTTTATCCAGACACCATACAAGGCCTTCCTAATAAAATGATTCTCAAAGTCTTTGTTTGCCTTTTTCTTATAATAAAATAAATAGGCGTGTAATCCAAATCTCAGTTCTTGTCTTTCTAAAACCAAAGCATCATTATATTTTAGTTTGGACCAGTCTGACAGCCAAACAAAACAACAAGTCTCATAGTATATTTTTAAGCTGGGCAACGCCATTCCACCTCTTTCAATTTTGTCCTACATAACCTTCAGTTGGACTCTTGGTCTTTTCCCGTTCCATAAGAACTTAGATAAGTCTTGGTGCCAGATCTTGAAAGGTGACTCATTTTTAATAATTGGCAGGTTTTGAAATAAAAAAAGAATTTTGGGATGTACGGACATTTTTATTGTGGAAATTTTGCCTAGCCAGGAGAGTTTTAAATTTTTCAATTTCTTCAGGTCATTTTTGATTTCCTGCCATTTTTTCCATATAATTATTTTTAAATAGCTCTACATTTTTGGTTGTGATGACAATTCCCAAATATCTAGTCTCTTTTTTAATTTGGAATCCTGTGTGTCTTATTATGTCCAACTTTTCCTCTTCCAGAAGGTTCATGGTCAGGACAGCTGATTTATTCTTATTGACCCGAAGGCCAGAAACCTTGGCAAATCGATCTAATTCTTTCATTAATTCTTGCATGCTTTGGGGATTGGTTATTGTCATAACCACATCGTCCGCATACGCCCGAAGTTTCATTTGGTTAGCCCTGATTCTAATACCCTCAGTATTTGAGTTACTTCTTATATAGCTATTTAATGTCTCCAATACAATCACAAATAGAGGAGGTGAAAGGGAGCACCCTGCCTTGTCCCCTTCTGTACCATAAATATTTTCATTCTTTCATTATTAATAATAACATTTGCATTTTGGGATTCATAGATCAAGCTGATCCATCTTAAAAAAGTTGTTCCAATGTTTACCTTCTGAAGACACTGTAACATAAATTCCCAGCTGACGTTATCAAAGGCTTTTTCGAAATCGATAAAAGCCAATACTAGCTTCCTATTGATATCTCTCTCATGGTGCTCAATTACATTTAAAATAAACCTTATATTGGTTTTTATATTTTACCCTGGCAAGAAACCGTTCTGGTCTACAGGAGTCCAATCCACCAATACTTTTTGAAGTCATTCTGCCAAAATTGAGGCAAAGATTTTATAGTCCGCATTGAGGAGTGAATTAGAGTGAATGAGGTAGTTCTTTATTTGTGTTAAATCACAGTCCTCTTTGGGAAGCAAAGTGATATAAGCTTCAGACCAGGTCTTAGAACAGCCCTCAGCCTCAAATAATCTGAGCAATGGTTGAATTAGTTGATCCTTAAAGCTTTTATAATATTTGGCAGGGAATCCATCCGGACCTGCTGATCAGTCAATTTTTTTAAAAGGTGATAATTAAAACTTTACAATATCCCCTTGTATTGCAGCATACAAAATCCAGTGTGATATAGTGATTTAAGTGTTGGACTAGCACTCTAGTACACCATCTATGGGTACTCATTGGATGACTTTGGGCAAGTTACATTTTCTCAGTCAAAAAGAAAGGCAATGGCAAACTTCTTCTGAATAAGTGTTGGCAAGAAAGAATGCAGTGGCTCAGTGGTTAAAGGGGGTTGCAGACTGCCAGAAATAGTGCAAATTGAGTCCATTTTTAGGGTTAGGGTTTTTTTTTCTGGGACATTGAGCCTTCTCTGTCAGAGAGCTCTGGTGCCACAATAAATTACAGTCCCCATGATTCCCTAACCCTAACCCTAACAGTGGACTCAATTTGCACTATTTCTGGCAGTCTGCAACCCCTAAGACACCAATTCTGACGATCAGAAGCTTGTAAGATTGGCACTTCAAGGTCCAAGTGCCATATGATGGGGTGAGCTCCCATCACTAGTACCAGCTTCTGCCAACCTAGCATTTAGAAAGCATGCAAATGCAAGTAGATAAGTAGGTACCACTTCACTGGGAAGGTGACAGCATTCCGTGCAGTCATGCTGGCCACGTGACCATAAAATCATCTTCAGAAATTCTGGCTTAGTAATGGAGATGAGCACCATCCTCTACAATCAGTTACAATAAGACATTAATGTCAAGGGGAAACCTTTACCTTTAAGAAAACCCCATGAAAAGGTCAAAGTGTTGACTTGAAAGCACCTAACAACAACAGTCCCCAAGTATGATAGTGGGACTTATTAATGATTGTTCTCCTTCAAGACAACACTGTTCCCTCATCTGGCATCCCCTCTCCCATTATGACCATATTAATTTTTTCAAACAAAGGGGCAATGGAGGTGGTTGGGAGGCCTCCATTTTTTGTTGTTTTTTTTAAATCACAGTGCTTACTTTGGAAAGGAGCAGAGCACACAACAAAATGATCATTACAGATATAATCAAGCTGGTAACTGACTTTCAAGAAAACAACAACAACCCACCAACCTTCTGTATTTGGATGCCAGACATCCTAATTAAGTAGTACTGATTGTTGACCTTTTTATCAGTGATTCATTAGGAGAAAACCTCCTGACAGATAAATGCCATGTTATTATTACAACTGAAATAACTTCAGGGAGATATTTTCCTGGCTTGTTAATGCAATATGTCAAAATAGGCCACTTTGTTTTAGAAGTTAAAGGGATGTAATAAGGATGGCACTAACCACATATGTTGACTGATGTAAAGAGTCAAGTTCAATGACTTCAGTGTGAGCTTTCATTAATGATCAAGGATATAATCTATGGGACAAGGGTGGGGTGCAATGAATGCTCAGTAAAATGATCTTTTTTAACAAAAAAATAACAACCCCTAAATGAAAACTGTTTCTTATTAATACATTTTTGGCCTTTCATTTCCAAAAATCTCTAAAAGGAGCCTATTAAAATGAATATTATATCGTTGTTATTATTATTATTATTATTATTATTGGTAGTGGTGGTGTTCATCTCTTTTACTGTTTTTGATCAGTCATTTTTACATCATTGTTCATTTTTTGGAAACCATCATAGCAAGATTCTCCATTTTACAGGGCTAATTTACACACAGACCTGGCATGAACAAAGTTATTGTGGAAGAATGCAGGCATAAATAGTGGTCTCATGTCTAAGCTCCCACCCTATCCCAACTTTAAAGCAAATTACATTTTGCATGTGACAATGCCCACAACTATAGGCTGTGTTCATGAGATCTTTTTCATTTCACTCCTTTTTTGGGGGTGGGCGGATGGGGAGAGACATTCTGAGTGACATCTGTTTGAACAGTTACTTGTGAAGGTCCTGGTTCACATTAAAGCCTTAACATATTGTTGGGAAGGATTCTGAAGGCAGAGGCTGACTACTACGGTATGCCACATGCACACCATACATGCCAGATGTGTGTGAGCTCAGCTAGCCCTTAGAAATGGCAATTCGGTTGCAAACACACTACAATTGCATGTGCTTTCTAGTTCTTAACTGCCTTTGAGTTGACTTTGACTCATAGTGACCCCATGGATGAGAAATCTCCAAGAACCCCTGTCCTCAACCACTCTGCTCAGTTCCTTCATGTTTAAGGCTGTAAAATGCTACTAATCCACTTTAACTGCTCTGATTGCCTCCTGTTGCATTTTGGTGTTTGTAGTTCAGTGAGGCCTAAGAGCTCTTTGACTGAATATTCTAAATGCCTCTTCCTAAATTACAAGTTCCAGAATGCAACAGATCATTAAACGGATCTCCTGGATTATGTCATTGTTCCTCTTGTTGTTATTAATTGTAATCAGCTAAAATGCATTAAGTTTAGTCTCCTTGTCTATCTGATATGCAGTCTACCTCTTTTTCTCCAACCAAAGTTTGGGAAAATGGGACTGCCTTTCTTTGAAACGCCAGTGGCATGTTATCCAGGAGGCTCTGGAAACTGTACAGAGTATTTATTTATTTATTTAAAAATACATTTTACTTTTCTACTTCTAAAGTGATATGCATTGGATTGCACCCTAAACTGAGTCAGATCAAAGACCACCATGTCAGACCAGCATGTTGTGGCATTTATGATTTGTGTTTATAGGGAGTCAGTAAACACATTAACTGTCTGTGTAGAATAACTCACAGAAATTATCCTCACCTTTGGATTCTAATTAGACTGAATTGGTTTAACAATCAACAAGAAAGTGGGCAGTTATTTTCCTTGCCATGGACCTCTCTGGCAGCAAATCCACTATGTATACCTGGGGTGTAGAGAAGAGGGATTATCCCTCTCTCTAAGAATTTGCCCCCCCCCCATTAAATTTTCCTTCAGTCCCCAAATTACTGCCATTAAAATAATTTAAAACTTCAAGTGAGTACAATTTAGACATCCAAAGAATAGGGGCAGGCAAAGTTACCAAGTGATTGTGAACACAAGAATTGTAAGAGTTCTATATATCAGTGATGTACAATGATTCACCCTCTGTGTATGCTTGAAATTTGGAGACTGAAGGAAAATTTCATTGAGGGAGAGTCTTATTTGGAGGGGGAAGCAATACTTCCCTCCCACATAACTACATCCTTAGAAACCTATTTGCACATGTGAGATAAGTGTTATATCTGTTTAAATGGAAAGGAGTTTCCCCTCAACATGTAGTTCCTGAGCATAAGCAAAACATTGTGTAACACTGAAGCTCACCCCACACAAAGTTAGTTGTTATAGAATCCCATTAGAACTGGTAGAATATGTTATTAACTATTTCCATTGCTTTTGATAGAACTAGTCACAACTAACTTTTGTTGGGAGTCCAGCTGGCAAACGTAATATCGGAACCATTGGCAATAATTTTTGAAAACTCCTGGAAAACAGGAGAAGTCCCAGTGGACTGGAGGAGGGCAAATGTTTTCCCCCTCTACAAAAAGGGGGAAAAGAGGATCCCAACAATTATCACCCAGTTAGTCTGACATCA
>CM034701.1:133542292-133553913 GCA_020142125.1 Phrynosoma platyrhinos | reverse complement strand
TCTGTCATCTTTTGCTTCCAATTATATAGTCTAGTGACATGGAAAAACTGAGTCTAGCTGAATTTGATTTTTGTCATTTAATTAATATACTTTCCTTCCTATTAGTTATATCAAATATTATATTATATTATATTAGTTTATATTATATCCTGCTGTTTTCTCAGCATGGGACTTAAGGCAAATTACCGTATACATAATACAATTTATACACAGGCTTGGAAAGGAAATGAGCTCCATAAAATTAATCAAACAAGCAAGCAAAATAACAACAACAAAAACCACAGTTCCCTGCTCCAACATCTCTTTTAGTAAAGGCAAAATGAAGAAGAACAGAAAGGCAACTTAACTTGGCCTAAAACAGAGTGCAAACAGAGGTGGGTATGAACACCAATGGTCAAATCAAAAGTTTTTCCCCACAAAGCACAACCAAGTGCCCAATTCACAGAAAACAAAATGCTGGCACATAAAGAGATGGCACTTTGCTTTGGAGTGCACTAGCCTCAATCTTTAAAAAAATCTAATAAAAAAATAGGAGTTGTAAGGAAGATAATAAGAACCATGGGAAGTGTATGTAGGCACACTGGTGCCCACGGACACCATGTTGGGGACCACAGAAGTAGACAACAGTGAGCTTGTGAGATTGGTGGTCTGACTTCGTATAAGACAGCTTCCTGTGTTCCTAAGATTTAAGAAGAAAATATTTGGCATCTACATTCTTGGAAACTTCTGTTTTGACTTGTATTTTGCTAAGATTTTGGCACCATGCAAAATCTTTTATCCTCTAAATTTGTTTAGATTTTCCCCTTCTTCTTCTTCTTCTTGGCATTGTTTTCTTTTTTCCACATCTCATGACCTTACTTGACTCTTGCTGCTAAGGCAGTGTCCAAACCTTGCAATCAGTGCAAGGAAAACCCAACACAAATTGTCCCTTGCAGAAACCATTAACTCACAATCATCCAACAATATGGACTGACTTCTTTGTTTTGTCTCCGCTTTCTTTCTTCTCTTAGGTTACTTCACTTCATCCACTGTGGATTCAACTCATATTTGCTTTTCTGGTAGAAAAGTGTCTCAAATAGTCTCCAGTAGTTACCCTGCACTGGTGTCATACTTTCCCCCAGTCAACATACTGTCGTCTTTCATGTTTACTGTTATGAAACTTGTGAGCTTTTTAACATGTGGTTTAGTCTGGCACTGATGCTAGATTAATCAGCGAAAACAAACAGGGCTCTTTTCTGGTGAAGAAACCAGCAAACCTCTCCCAAAAAATACATTGTTAAAAGTCACACTTAAATGGGAGTACTGCACAGTGTATCATGCTAGTTAAAAACTGGTCCCCAAACAAAATGAAAGCTCCTCTTAGTAGCTTACAGTGTGCAGTCCATGGAGAATGGTGTGTAGTCCATGGAAAATGGTGTGCAGTCATCAATATGAGTTCTTCTCAGAAGTCATACTCATGAACTTCAGTGAGACTTTTGTTCTTTCTGATTCTATCATGGGGTTTTTCAACAATATTTGTTTGGGTGGGAGGTTCATTACCTTCCTTTCAGAATGAAAGAGTGTGACTTGCCCAAGGTCACCCAGTGGCTTAGAAGTGATTAAAAACCTGGTCTCTCAAAGTCCTACCCCAACATAAAAGCACTCCACCATGCTGGATAGCACTTCATTAAGACCTAAAGGTAAAGGTAAAGGTATTCCTCATTGACAAGGTTGTCAAGTCATGTCCGACCATTGGGGACGATGCTCATCTCCATTACTAAGCTGAAGAGCCAGCATTGTCAGAGACTACTCTGTGATCATTAGGACCTACTCACTGGTAAATATGAATAGCAGGTAGTAGACAAAGGTTAGCCCATTGCATTCAAAGTTGAAGTGTGTATTCAGAAATCCCAAAGAGACCTCCTTTTTGCTGAACAAACATGGGATACAGTGCTTCTTCTGGAAATTTCCAGGAACAGTAATTCATTGTTTAAAAAGTATACATGGTCTCCTTATATTTTTTTAACATTAAAAATACCCATTTTCCAAAACCAGAAGTAGGCTTGGGCTATATTTAGATGAGATGAGGAATTGTTAGCACTGTGTGACCCCTGAAGGGTCCTAAGGACATATAATTGGCTCCCAGATTTGCAACAATTATCTTTCCCAGCACATAGGATTGGAGTCATAAGGCCTTTACAGATTGCCAGAAATAATGCAGCTTGAGTCCACTTTAAATGTCCTGATTCACTGCTAGGGAATCATGGGAATTGTACTTTTTTCTGAGACATTGAACCTTCTCTGTCAGAGAGCTCTGGTGCTACAATAAACTACAGTTACCATGATTCCTTAGAACTGAGCCAGGACAGTTAAAGTGGCCTCAAGCTGCATTATTTCTGGCAGTCTGTAAAGGCCCCTAGTTTTATAACATGGATCTAACTGACAATTAAATTAGAAAACACATAGACAGGCTGGTGCCCTCCAGATGTGTTGGACTATTGTTCTCATAATCCTTGACAATGACCATTTGCTGGACAAGCTAAAATGTGTTATAAGTCTGAACATCTGTAAGTCCAATATTACCTACCCTATATGAGAGATTAGGATAGGAATTTCTAGAAGTTGGAAAAGTTACTTTATGGACTATAATTTCCAGAATTCTCTAGCCAGCATGTTCACTAGTCTATGTTGGCTATAAGATTCTGAGTTATAGGTCCCCCTTCCAAAAAAAAAAAAAAAAAAAAAAAAAGGAAGAAAAGAAAAAAGAAAAAGAAAAAGAATTTCCCGAGATCTGGGAATTTCTCTCGAGGTTGGAAATCATGGTGACATTAAACAGGAGGGTTTTCTGACCCTGTCTTGAGTCATGCTTCGAACATGCCAATGTTTATTTGAATGGCTCAGACAAGGAGAGTAACATATTGAAGTACAATTTAAAGATATAGCCATCTGGAAAATCAGTATGCAAAGAGATCTTGTAGCATCTTTGAGACTAACTGAAAGAAAGAAGCTTGTAGCATGGGCTGTTGTAGACTTGAGTCTGCTTCTTCAGATGCATCAGATGCTATCAGCTTCCTTATTTCATTTATTCTTAAAGATGCTACAAGATCCCACTGCATATTAAGGTACATGTTACATCTTCCCTGGACTCTTTAAAATTGAGTGCAGGAATCAAGATGTTCAAATTAAAATTCCCCCTTTAAACCTTATAAGTATTTCTGAAGTGCACTTCAACTTCCAACCAGATGCTTGAAGTTGAATCCATTGCATTATGTTGCATTTTGTATTTTCCTGTCTCCTTTGAAAAGAAGTACCATCCCATGGGCTGGGATGGAAATGTGTGCTGTGAATATGTGAATTAAATTTCTCAATGATCTATGGAATTGTTGCTTTACAGAGTAATTCAAATGCTTACAAATGGAATGCAACAAATGTTAAAGTTAAACCAAATGCTGAACCTTGTTTGGAGTATTATAGTTATGGTTATGGCTAGTCACCCTCCCACACTGTACTTCTCAAATGTGGGAGTTTTCAAGTACTGTTCAAAGGAAAAGAAGTTGTTGTATAACACACTAGCAAGGCTACATCCCTTTGCAAGCAATGACCTATCATTACACGAACTGTTCCTTTTCAATTTTTTTTGACACTTCTTTGATGTATGTGTTCTCTTCTGGAGCGTTGGGCTACTCAAGCAGTCTCTTGAGATGCTGGAGTGGATCCCTCTGAGAGTAAGAATCAAAAAGATAAACAAGCTGTCTCCCCCTGCATTAAGGCTGACTGGTCCCTATAGTACATGTGCTATATCCTTGCACGGAAGATACTAGATCAATTCTCATATTTGGATACCACTGAGGCAGAGATCTAATATTTTTGTTTTAAATATTAGAATAAATCAGAATAGAATCCTGTACTTGAAGGCATCCTTTGAGCCCTCCATGTGCTAACTGCAATTCCCAGCATTCCTCACCATTGACCTGCAGGGTATGGTTGATGGAAATTGTATCCCAACAACATCTAAAGGAATGCATGATTCCTACCAAGACTCCTACCTACACTATTTCATTTCATTTTGAGTATTTATACCCCTCTCTTCTGCTACAAAGACTCTCAGAGAGGTTTACAAATTATTTATTAAACAGTTCCCTGCCCTTGGGCTTACAATCTAAAAAAGACATGACCCAAAAGTAGAAGGGAATAGCAGTCAGGAAGGGGATCAAGTCCAGCAGATACTTCTAGTTCTTCTCTCTCTCCAAGGCCAGAATGATAGCAGTTGGAATTTAGAGAGGGCCTTTTATCTGTCCCTGGGCTAGTCATGGTGGAGCTGTGCTTGCCTCTTCTCTCCTTCCTCCTAGTCACAATCAGAAGTGGGAATTATGAGGCCTATGAGCTGCATGTTGCCCTTCAGATGTCTGGTATGGTCCTTGGGTCCCTAATTGACCCTATTGCCTACTGCACTCCTGAAAAACAAACAAACAACTTTTTGCCCCTCCCGCTGAAGTCCCTAAATCTCTGTCATGTATTGAAATTTTATTTCACTTCTTTTCCAACAGCAAAACCCCCACCCAAAAAAAGGTGGATGATGTCATTTCTGTTCAACAAAAATGGCACCCTCTGGAGCAGGCAAAAACTAGTGCATTCTGCTGGGCTCTACTGTGTGCCTACCCCTGAACATAACTAAGGGGCTGTAGAGATAGCCCATAAGGGGTGGCAGGACACCACCCCTTTCCTTGCTGGATCTGGGCTGCGGCAACCACACGCTGCAGCCCCAATCTGGGCTTTCCATGGTGTGAAAAGAAGCCACAAAAAGTAGCTCCTATTTGTGCCACAGAAAGGGTGCCCTACCTGCAGTGGCAGCAGCTTTTCTCCACATTCAGCACAGCACAGGTAAATGCTGTGCCAAAGACTTGGCATGATGCCACCCGCTGTGTGGTTGCTTGGGTGGTGTCATGCCAGCAAGGGGGCAGAGTCAGGGTGGCTGGCATGTAGTTGCCATGCCCACACTCTGCCTCCAAACCAACTCATTATGTTAATACATGGATCTGTGAAACAGTAGCAACTCCCACAAATATCCATTACAAGGAAATAATCTTCAGAAGGTCTTCCTCCTAGCTCCTATCCTCAGTTAGGTAGGGGCAATGTAAAATTAGGTGGATATAGCAGTACTAATAAAAGGTTTAGATTGTGTTTAAGATATCTAATGTTTAAAGAATCTGACTCTAGAAGGGTGTATCATAGGAGCTTGTTGCATTGCCAAAAAAGTGTCTTACCCTTTTCCTGGCTTCAGTCTTCTGGGATGCACCCAAATGTGATCACGTGTAAGTCACCGCCAATTCTGCCATGATGCCACTAGCCAAATACAGCTCGGGTCAGACAAGGGTTGAAACCATGTTCAGCTGGCAATTTTTAAAAAACAGAAGCTTCTGACTTCAAAAATTCGCTGGCAGAACACAGCTTCATCCCACATGAACCAGGCTGTATTTGGCCAGTGGCATCATGGCAGAATTGGTGATGACTTACATGTGATCACATCCGGGTATATCCCAGAAGATAATTGAAGCTGGGAACAGGTAAGACGCTTTTTTGGCAATGCGATAAGCTCAATAATCTCTTCCTGGACGTGTATCTAAATAAGGCTTAAACATTGCCCTTTCTAACCTTTACATGTATTGTTACAGACAAAGTATTAAGATAAGTGAAGATGGTCAAGTAAAGGGAACCATATATTAGGTCTTGTCTGTTCATACATAAAATTCAGTGATAAAGTAGATTGTTGGGAATACTGTTGAATGATCTCATTTTGCTTCACTCATTCACATGTGTAGGCTCCCACATATTAGACAGGAAGAGAGGGAAAAGAGATATGAGTAATGAAAATGTAAAATTAATATCAGTGAGTGAACTGTGGATGACCATTCTGAGATCTGTAATGATGGCCCACTGGTCAGTAGAATAACACTAAACTTTAAACTCAAATGGAAAAACCACATGATGCTGTTACCAGCTGAAGCTAAGCTGGTTTGGACACTTTCCAACATTTTAGAGATGAAAACTGGTATACATATAGCCAAGCAACATCAGAGTGTGGTCAAGATAGCAAAAGTGATCAATGAGGAAGAAAACACAAGCCAGGGGGAAGCTGCAGCAGTTTGCTTTTGCTTGAACCTACAGGGAAGGGCAAAGTTCCACCCTCTCCTCTCTTCTCCTCTTCTACCTGCTGACAGAATTGAATGCAAAATACTTTGAATTCAGTTTGAAATAACTAAAGTAAGCTGAGGATAAAATCAGAAAGTGGAAGTAGATGTGAAGCAGGGACATTTTAAATGTTGTAGAAAAATTGGAACGATGGAGGATTAATTGGGACTGCCCCTGCCGGCTTGAGACAGCTAACAAGTATGAATCTGGGCCTGGTCAATGCTTGGATGGGTGGTCACAACAAATGGAAAAGAAATCTCTTGAGTTCACATTTCCCTACAAAAATAATAATTTCACCTCTTCCAAGACTGGCATTGTGACAAACTGTCCATTTTTAAAGACACATACTAGATTTATGCCAATCAAAAATATGTATAAACCAATGTTCATTGTTGAAATAGGTTAATGATCAAAAATGTCTGTGTTTAAAAAATGTGCTCAAATGCATTTTAATCAATAGAGGAAGTATATTAAAATCTGGGTGTTTTTTTTAGTGTATCAATTTCCACATGAATTTCTTCAGGGGTCAGGGAAAAGAAAGAGGAGGAGGCTATTTTGCAACTTGATATGGAACTTAGATGAAGTGAGAATGCCGGAAGAATGCTATGAATCACAGCAGAAATGAAGTTGATGGGTTTCCCCCCACAACCCTTGCAGACTCCCTGAAACCCCCAATGTGTGATACATTGAAATCAAGATGGCTGAAGGTCCAAATTAATCTATTTGTTTTTAAATTCAAAAGTAAAATATCAAAATGATATCTCCTCATTATTCTGTTTTCAAAATTCCAGTGAAAATTGGATGGAAAAATTAAGGGCAGGAAAATAGCACCCTCTTAGGAAAGAACCCCTTCATGTTAAAAGCCAGCTGCACAGTTCTGCTTGCCATGGTTCTGGATAACCATCCAGGCATAAAGGTTCAGTGGGAACTAAGGAAAAGAAAGCATAGAAGCTTGGGTTTACAAGCCTATTGTTATAGTGTTGGTTGACAATTTCTTTGTCACGTGGACTGCTGGTTCATAGCCCAGAAGGAACTAAAGTTAGGAAGTAGTTTGGAATTTTCTAGTATGTTTTAACTACAATTCTCATAAATGTTGGGGAACGGGGTAGTTCTTTATGTTTAACAGAAAAAGCTTGTTTTTTGCAATTTGTGAGGAACAAAGAAAGGAAAGTGGGAGGGGTGAAGAGAAAGAGAAAAGTAATGCTACCCCTGAAACTTCTCACTGCTTGAGAAAATGGAAAGCATGCATCTAGATTGCCTTTAATTAGTCCTGTATGCAGGAAAGTTGATAGAAAAATGAAATGCCAAATGTTTGAGAGAAAGGCAGAAGGGGAATTCTCCAGCTCTGTCATCAGAAGCAGTCGTGTCCCTAGGGTTGGTGTCACCCAGTGTAGGCACTCATGGGGGTGGGACTTTTGGGGGCGGGACTTCTGGTAGACTTCCAGGGCATGTGGGAGCATGTGCACGCACCTGGAGATGCCCCCGCACAGCCCAAGAGAGAAACCGGCAGGCCCTGGGGAACTCAGGGAAGAAGCCGACAGACCCTGGAAAGGACCAGGGAGGAGCTAATGGGCCCCAGGGAGGGCTGGGGAGAAGCTTTTTTTGTGCAGAAAACTTGTTTACTACATTTTTGGCTTTTTCTGTGCCAAAAAAAGAAAGAAAAATATACATTCATTTTCCATCATAGAGAATAAGTCCATGTGAAAATTCTTGTCTATCTAGGACTTGCCTCATCAGAGTTTCCCAACACTCAAGAAACCAATTTTCAACCAGTTTTTGAATGTTTTCAGGCATTCTCTCTAATCATACTGCTCTCTACAGTGCCTACCACCTAGGCCTTCTGGTGAGGGCTGGCAATGCCACTGCAGCAACCAACTCCTTCTCCTTCTCCTCCTTGCTTATCTTGCAGGTTAGCTAATGGTGGTGGGCCTGGTGAAACGTTGACATCAGGATTTGACTACTGTCTGAATGTCTTTACAAATGTGTTGTCATTGCCACCAGTAATGTACAAATCATCTACTCAGTTGCAGTCAGTTGCCCCATCTATTCCACCTCTGGGGAGCTATATAGCAGTTTCTGGCATATTACAGTACCACCACAGCTCCATAAGCATGCATATCTCTGTAAGGAGAAAACTGGTGGCTATTCTACTGCTCCAGAGACTAGAGCACAAACCGATGGATTCAATTTTTTTTAACAAAAGAGATCTTATATAAATATTAGGTATAAGGGTTGTTTTTTTTTCTATAAGAGCTGCTTGACAGTTGAATAGATTGTCTTGGAAGGAGGATTATTCATATTTAGAGGTCTTTAAACAGAGTTAGATGAGCATCTCTCAGTAGTGCTCTAGTTGTGTATAGCTGGAGAGATGAACTAGAATCTTGGGTTTTTATTATTTTACCACAGTCAAAACTGTAAACCACTATGATTCTATGAGAAACTGAAACATGTCCAAAGGAGGGCGACTAAAATGGTGAAGGGTCTGGAAACCATGCCTTATGAAGAATTGGATATGTTTAGCCTGAAGAAGGGACGGTTAAGAGGTGATATAATAGCCCTGTTTAAGTATTTGAAAGAATGTTATATTGAGAAAAGAGCAAGCTTGTTTTCTGCTGCTCCAGAGAACAGGAGCTGGAATAATGGATGCAAGCTACAGGAAAAGAGACTCCACTTCAATATTAGGAAGCACTTCCTGACACTAAGAGCTGTTCAACAGTGGAACACTCTCCCTTGGAAAGTGGTGGAGTATCCTTTTTTGGAGGTCTTTAAACAGAGGCTGGATGGTTATCTGTCATGTATGCTTTGATTGGGAGTTCTTGCATGGCAGGGAATTGGACTGGATGGCCCTTGTGATTCAAAATAGAGTGGGCCTTGGTGACATATTTAGTAAAAACAAAACAAAACAATGGAGATATTTCCAAAGGAAAGCAAAATTATTTTGATACAACTAATGGCATGTATTTAGGTTGTGGCTGCATGCCCCTGTTTTCAAGGGAACTCTACTCCTTGTTGAATGTCTCTAGAGCAACCTTGTCCTAAGGACATGCTTAATTAAAGTAAAGAGAGATAGTTACTGTAACATTTAATGCTTTTACTGATCCATTTCAAATAGTAGGCAGGGCATCAGTGTTATTCCTAGGTTAAATACTTTGCAGAAAAGTTCCCCTCTATGAGGACATGTTGTAAAAGCCAAAATGTTCTCTCCCTCCCCCTACATAGCTTCATCAACAATCAACTTTCATTCTGTGGTTGGTTAGGACCTCCAAATATTGTTCTGCCAGAGAGGTAGCCATCTTGCTGGATTGGGATGGTTTGGAAGCTTACTGAAGTTTGAGGCCACTTTGGTAATATTTTGAAAGATTGTTTTACAGACAGATGACTCATGTTATTGGAGGAGCAAAAGCAGGGAGAGGAGAGAGAAACAACTGACCCTGGGACCTGTGTGACGAAAGAAGGATAAGTAATGCACCACCCTCTAATAATACACAGACCCAGGCAAGGGCAAGGGCCAGCCAAAATAAATGGATTGCATCACTCAGTGGATATTGTCTTATTATATCAAGGATTCCCTTCCTCTTAATAAAAGTTATAAAAGTATCTCCTTGTCACCACTTTAGCGTCCACTGTCCAGCTCAGATGCCTTCTGCCTGGGTGGCTCTTTGAAGAGTGAGAACATGCAGAGAAGGGAAATGGGTCTCCCTATGAAATCTCACACAAACACACATCCATTTTATAGTTGGGACATATTTCCAGTATAACATAACCACCACAGGCAACATATGCTAAGAGGCATCTGTTGAGAAGCCATTTGAGGAATGACTTAGGGAGCTGGGGATGTTTAGCCTGGAGAAGAGAAGGCTGAGAGGTGATATGATAGCTGTGTTTAAATATTTAAAGGGATGTCATATTGAGGAGGGAACAAGCTTGTTTTCTGCCACTCCAGAAACTAGAACCTGAAACAATGGGTGCAAGCTCCAGGAAAAGAGATTCCACCTCAACATTAAGAGGAACTTCCTGACAGTAAGGGCTGTTTGACAGTGGAACACACTCCCTCGGAGTGTGGTGGATTCTCCTTCCTTGGAGGTCTTTAAGCAGAGGCTGGATGGCCATCTGATGGGGATGCTTTGATTGGGAGTTCCTGCATGGCAGGGGGTTGGACTGGATGGTCCTTGTGGTCTCTTCCAACTCTATGATTCTATGATTCTATGATTCTATGAGAAACTGGAGCATGTCCAAAGGAGGGCGACTAAAATGGTGAAGGGTCTGGAAACCATGCTGTATGAAGAATTGGATATGTTTAGCCTGGAGAAGGGAAGGTTAAGAGGTGATATAATAGCCCTGTTTAAGTATTTGAAAGAATATTATATTGAGGAAAGAGCAAGCTTGTTTTTTGCTGCTCCAGAGAACAGGAGCTGGAATAATGGATGCAAGCCACAGGAAAAGAGACTCCACTTCAATATTAGGAAGCACTTCCTGACACTAAGAGCTGTTCAACAGTGGAACACTCTCCCTTGGAAAGTGGTGGAGTCTTCTTTTTTGGAGGTCTTTAAACAGAAGCTGGATGGTTATCTGTCATGTATGCTTTGACTGGGAGTTCTTGCATGGCAGGGAATTGGACTGGATGGCCCTTGTGGTGTCTTCCAACTCTATGATTTTATGATTCAATGATTCTAGGCAAGATTATCAGTCTGCTGACTGTTCCCCTGTACATCCGAGTCTGTTCTTTTAAGACACAAAGGATCTGGTGATGTTGAGAGGCCAGGAAGGACACATTCCTTATAGTGGTTGGAGGGTCACCTGACCCTTTCCAATGGTACACACTTGGCCCTTTTCACTAAATAGTTATAGCACTTTGGCTCTGCTTCATGGTTTCATCCTATGAAATTCTATGAGATTTGCAGTTTAGAGTGGGGTATTTTGAATTCCGAGCCAAAAAAAATCCTCTGGTGCCTCTGATCAAACTATAAACTCCAGGATTCCATAGGATGAAGTCACTGCAGTTAATGTGAAATCATAGCACTATAACTGTGAGGAGTGAAAGGACCCCAGGTTGTTCCTCACATTGTCTACAATAAGTAGTGGTTTAATTATGGAAATCATTCCAGAAATATGAACAAGAAGCTACAAAGCAAAAATGATTTCATTGAACAGGGAACTTCTAGTTCTTGAACAGCCTTGATTTGGGACACTTAGCTTGGGCTGAAAAGATTGACCTGTGACTAAGTGCAAGAGTTCTGATTATACTGAGAAGATGACTCCTAATGTTTTCCATGGACGTTATCACACGTGGCCCACAAAGCGATAATAAACTGGAAATGACAAATTCCAAAAATAAACTGAAAATAAACCTTGATTTCGCAAATGGTTTTAACACGTAATTACCTTAATTGCACAATTAAGGAAAACTCCCCCTGAAACTGCATTTAACATTCACACACAAGTGAGAAAATCCC
>CM034701.1:133521400-133535475 GCA_020142125.1 Phrynosoma platyrhinos | reverse complement strand
AATTTATATTGCACAACATTTAAAACCCAGCCCTTATCAGCTTAAAAGTTTTTGACTGTACAAAACATCTTTACCTGGCACTGGAAGGATAGTAGGAATAGCACCATCCTGGCCTCTCTAGGGAGGGAATTTCGAAGCTTGGGAGCAGCCACTAAGAAGGCCCTCTCTCATTTCCCACCAAATACACCTCAGAGGGTGGTGGGACAGAGAGAAGGGCCTCTCCAGATGATCTCGAGAGTCTAGTGCAGGGCCTGGCAGCCTACGGCCCACAGGCCAGTTCCGGCCCAGGGCCCTGCACTTACCAGCCCAGGCGGACCCCCGCCACCACTGCCGCTGCCACCTGCCACTGCTGCCATGTGTTTTGGTCACCGTGCGGCCACGCGTGCCACACGCGCCATTTTGATTTCCAAAATGGCGACCACAATGCATTTGCACATGTGCAGTACTCCTGTGCATGTGCAAACACATCGCAGCCACCATTTTGAAGAACAAAATGGCATCTGCTACATGCATGGAGGTGGTTGTGGCAGCACGCACAGCGGCAGTGGCAGCGCGTGGGGGGGGTCGCGCACGGCGGCGGGGTGTGTGCATGCGCGCGTGAGCACGTGCGCCGCCATTCCCTCCCCTGACCTGGTGGAAGGATGACTTCAGGGGACTGGCCCCCAGCTCAAAAAGGTTGCCTAACCCTGCTCTAGTGGGCTCATACAGGGAGATATGGTCCTTCAAATCACGTCAAAATACAGCTTGAAAAACATCCTCAAATATAATGTAAAAAAAAAAATTACACGATTAAGCCTAGGAGCCAGAAGACCCTGGTATGAAACCAGGGACGTTGTCAGAGGGATGGAAAAAGACACCATTTGAAGCCAAACAAAAGAGAAGTTTGTTGTGGCACCAGAGCTCTCAGACAGAGAAGACTAAATACATCACAAAATTACAAATCCCAGAATTCCATAGCATTGGGTCAAGGCAGTTAATGAATGTCAAACTACATTAATTCTGCAGTGTAGATGGAATCCAAAAGATTTAAACCCACAAATATTAAAGTAAGAAGACTGCAGTATAGATGCAGCCTATGCTTCATTAATGATTTGCAAAGCAAAAGCAAAGCAGCTTCATTTATATACTGCTTCATACCACGCTATGGGGTGTCTAAGCTGTTTGCAACTGTTTGGAGGCAGAAAGACTTAAAAATAAAGTCAAGCATCCTGTTCAGTAGTTATGGAATTGCAAGCTGGACACAACAGTGTCATAAGTGCTGGAGTTTTATGTTTACAATTGTTAATGACCAAATGTGGCCCCTTAAATCAGTGTTTCCAGCTGACAAAGCACCAACAAAAGGAGTTCTCATGTGCAGCATATCAGAGTACTGGGAAATGATGGTGTCAAGCAGACTGGCCAAAGGGAAGGGCCAGAGCCTGATCTGGCCATGGTCAGGAAGAGACCACAGTGACAGCACGAACTGTTCTCAAACTGGGCCACCACGGCAGTCCCAAATGGGATGATGGCAGGAGCGGCTTTTCACCTCTCATTTTCGTACTGGCTTTTCCTGGCTTGGCACACTCTCCATGTGGATTTCAGCTTCTTTGCTAGCATGCATCATCTGAACACCATGCCCCCCAAGCAGCTGGAAGCCAGTTTATTTGCTCCATCTGTTTTGTGCCAATGTCTGCAGCACTCTCCTGGTTGCAGGATGCCTTGATACAAGCAGTTATGGCAGGACCCTGAAGGCTCTCTCCTGCTGTCTGTTCTTGATATGCCCCATGACTGGGATAGCACTGTAGATATTATTCATCTGAACACCAGCACCCCAATCTGTAGTATATGAGATATCCTTTGGTTGGGGCATTGCTAGGATAAAAAGGTGAGGTTTGGGGGAGTAGCCCTACCAGAGGTAACTACAATGATGCAGATTTGTCACCACGGTTAACGCCAGATGATATTTCTAGTTCAGAACTTATTCTGTGCAAAAAATACTCTGAAACATGAGTTTCATGCACAGGAGGTTTCCTGCACAGGAAATGCAATTTTCTGTTTCCTGCACAGAAAATAGGTTTCTTGCACATAAATGTCTGTTTTCTATATAGAATGTTATTTTCTGGGTAGATCCCCCCCTCCATACAGGAAATTTATTTTCTGATCAACAAGAAACTTGTTTTCTACATCCAAAAATGTTTTCTGTACAAAAAATAAAAACAAAAACCCTCCACATACTTTTTTAAAATGCAGAATAAGTTCCAAACTATGAACATTCTTAACTGCCTAGGATTTTCCTTGTTAAGGTTTCCCAAGAAGTGGGAAACCAATTTTTAACTACATTTTAACTACTTTGCATATTTTTTCCATCCCTACTAGAAAACTTTAAGATCCTGTTCAGTTGTTTTCCCTGGGTGCTGCTGCTTTGAGAATAGCAAAGGAAAGGGTTTGGGTTTCTTTGGTTTGTATCTTGTATTCAGATTAGGATTGGATTGGACATAACATACAGTTGTGTGCAATAGTCCCATGACTTCTTAAAAAAAGAAAACTACTTCTAAAGGGGCTATTAGGATCCGAAGTGCCAGATCAGCAACAACATTGCTTAATAAACAATTGGAATCTCACCAAAGCATAAATCTGGAATATAGAATGATGGGTAGGGAAGGAGTTAAATATTCTCTTCTACCATTTATATGACATTCAGTATTCAAAGAAGTGTTTGGCATGATCTAATCTGCCCATTGGTCACAGGGGAAATCCCAAACAGTGGAGGTTAATATAGGAAATAAGTGAGGTCATGGACATTATCTAGTCAATGGATCTGTGAGAATAAGCAAATAAGATTACTACATATAGCTTTTAAATTGCAATTAGTCTGGGGAAAAAGTGGCTTTGCTGATACTTATTTCATGATAACTCCCCCAGCCCATAGCTACTGAATCCCCTAAGTGTGGTTAAGGCATCCCTTTTCATTGATGGGGAGACTCATCAATGTCCACATAATCATGCTAGTCCCCAGGTGCAAATGCCACTGCCAGGACAGTTGCAATATGGGAGTCATGCGGTGTCACTGTCTCCTCCTCTAGCCCTCTCTCTTTCCTTTCCTTTGCTATTCTCAAGCAGCCTGATTACTTTCATTTTTTCCTCCTCCTTCGTCTTCTTCTAAAACCACCTTAAATTGCAGTACCAGAGCTCCAGAATTGGGCAAGAAAGTGAAAATAAAAATATTTTTTAAAAACATACAAGGCATGCTGGATGGAGCATGTGGCAGTGAGGCAGGATAAGGCGGGATCAGGAAGAGAATGAACCAGTTATGTGATTGTGAAGATGTGTGGTAATGGCTATTATACAGAGATAATTCTGTTTTCATTGACAAGCATAATTGTGGTGAGAATGGGGCTCATGGGGTAATGTCCAAAGTCAGTTGAAAACAAGGGCAATACTTCCTGGATCAATCACAGAGCTGATCCAAACCTGGTAAACAGGGATCACAGTGTGAATGGGATAAAATCATGGCACTATGCAGCCAATTTACTGTATTTCTTTTTACATTAATATCCTTCAATTAAAGTTTTAAAAATTCCTTAGGAGAGGCACACTGCAGCTTTGCTAAGTGCAAACAAAGCCAATCATGAAAAAGACAAAGGCAGATGGCTTAAGAGGGGAAAGCAAATGAATGTTTTGTGACAAATATTACAAACTACTTATTAGCACAATTAAAGACGCAGACAAAATGCCCCCACAATCTGAATTTAACCTTTTCTGCTTTAAGCACTTTTAAAAAATTGGCTGTGTGGCTCTTGGACAAAGTTATTCATCTTGATTTTTTGCTAAGGGAAAAATGAATTCATGCATCTTCCTTTTTCATACATCCTGCCCTTTTCTCCCTAGTTAGCACATGGTCTTAACAATGCTCAAGATGGTCTCAGAGAGTGACCTCTAAATTGACCTCTAGGATGAAGTCCGATTTTAATGAAACCAGAAGTATCATCTCAAAATTTGGAAGATTCTATGCCATCCGGTGACATCTGCTTTCAGTGTATCCAAGACTTAGGAACATGAGGTATGGAAGGTTGATTTAGCACAATGTTCTCCATGCCTCCCATACAATGCACACCTACCACAATGTGCCGCATGCATATATGTGTATAAGACAGATCTCTGACATGGAAACCTCTGCTTAATTTCTGTTCACTCACTCCCTTCCCCATTTCATCTGGGACAGCTGGAGTTTTTCTGCAAACTCCTCTTTGTTAGACAGGAGGCACCTTTGTTGTGCAATTTTTCATTTCCTCTTCGCACTTCAAAAGGGGCTTTTGACTCCACAAGACACCTCATAAAAGAGGTTTCCACTCTAAGGACATCCAGAAAGGAAGCACACACTCCACTGTAATCCTTCCATGCCTCAAATGAGGGGACAGCTTGCTTGTTTGGCCCTTAAACTCTGAACTTATAAATGTATAAATAGGAAAGGTACTGGAAAGGGCTGGTAAGAAAGATATAGTTGTGGAGTGGGGAGGGAGAAGAGAGAAGGGGTAGTATGGGTGAACAAATGAGGCCAGCAGTTCTTATACAATGCAATATCTTGATTTGGGTCAACTTGGCTGCACCAGGTAGAACAGGAAGAAGGGGCTCAATATTCCCAGCGAGGGGTTTGTTACACACCTCTAACATTTCCTTTAAAACTCTACAGTGGTGTAGTCTTTGATTACAAGCTGTAGTGCCCCATGTGCCCGCCAAAAGCAGCACACTGGAATAAAAGCACAGCTGCAAAAATACAGGGCTGGGCAACTTGTGTTAGCACAGAAGGGGGTGTGGGGAACGACAAGTTTCTTGCTTGAGCAATGAAACGGCATCATGCCAGTTGGTATTACCCTCCCCCAATTCTGCCTTCAGGCAAGTTCTACTCCTCCCCCTTCTCCCTCATCCAAGGTATTTTGTTTTTGAAGTCATTTTGCTCCAAATTCTTCCCCTGACAGTATTAATCTTCCACCTGCCAGCCCATGAATAGACCTTTCTTTTTGTGTCTGGAATAGGTTGCCAAGTGAAAGGAATCAAAGAAGGGGGAGAAGCCTGCCTTACAGGTTGGGCAAGGAGGTGTTGGCTGCCCTCACTTCAAGCTATATAAAATATATATTCCCTGCTCTGACTGAGTCCCCACTGACGCTTTGTCCAGCTGTCGTGAGAACCTCAATCATATGAACCAACACCGATTTGTGGTGTGTGGGGGAGAGAGATGGAGGTGTTGCTTTCCAATTTATGGAATTCCATAATTCCATCATGAAGGCAGGTCAAGAAGGATTTCTCTGTTTAATGTACAAGCACGGTGGAGTTTTGAAGAATATTCATACAATTTCTTGTTCACAGCAAGCTAGCCTGCCTCCCCAGCCTCTTTGAGACTTCTTGCCTCAAGTGCAAGAGCAAGGCAAGGAGTGGAAGATATATATATATATATATATATATATATATATATATATATATATATATATTATCAATGATTCTGCAATTTGATCGAAACATCTCTGTCCAAAATTACAGCCTTTCCCCTTTGTGAAGCAAAGCATACACAAGCAGTCTGCACAGAAGGACTGCCTGAGCAGTTACAAAAATGCAAAGAACATTATCTGTTGCTTTGGATTTGTAAAATTCCATACAACTCAGCAGTAGTTATTGTAGTTTGTGCAGAATAGGGGGTTTAATTATTTACGAATGTTTCTTCTTAAAGGAAGCAGTATGGAATTTTTGCAATTTTTCAAATCTCAAGTTTTTTTCCATCCCAAGTATGAAGAAAGCTGTGTAAATTCATACAAAATGCCATTCTTAACTGTCCTTGGAAAGAAACATGCTGCCCTGCAAGTTTAATTTCTGTTTGCACAATAATGGCTGCTGTTCTCATTGTTTTCAGGACATTGTTGTTCTGCACAGAAAAGAGGAGAGAGCTCTTGGAGCTCTGCATAGAGAGGCGTACGTGGGACCCATAGAGGGGAGTCAGAGAGAACCGTGGAAGAGTGGCAGGTATCTTCTGATGGAAATTTGGCTAGCAAGATATAGGATATCATTGGAGACTTTACTAGTCTTTTATAATCATATATGAGAATGGGTCCCTTTTAAGCTCATTCACTTCCTGTTTGGAGTGTCAATCTGCATAAGGAAGACCAGACTAACATTTGTTGATGCAGGCAGCTGGCAACATCAGCAAAGAAGAAGAAAGGAACCATTGATGAATGAGCTCTGATTTGTTAGTGGGAAGTGAGATTCATACCCTCCAACATTTCACTGATGAAAACACTTATGCCCAAGCAACTGCACAATGTGAGTAAGGTGGCAAAATTCATTAATGGGGAAGAAAAGCCAGAGGAGGTTGCAGCAGTTTGCTTTCATTTGAGTCTACTGAGAAGGGCATGACTCTCCCTTTTGCACTTTGAATTCAGTTTGCAGCAATTGAAGTAAGCTGAGGACAATGGGGGAGAGGGAGAAAGAAACTGGAACATTTTAAAGGTGGCTAAAAAGTGGGACACCAGAAGATGAATCTTGCTATCCCTACCAAATTGGGACAATTGGAGGGTAAGAGGACTTACATGGAGGACTTCATCATACATTTGGGATAGAGTGCAGTGTTCTTCATCAGGAGCACAGCCAGATGTCCCTGGCATACTTTAAAGCAGGGGTAGGCAACCTTTTTGGGCTGGGGGCCAGGTTGCTGTCCCTCATACAATTGGGGGGGCCGAAGCACCAAAAATAAATAAATTAAAATTAAAATTAAAAAATTAATAAAAATTAAAAAAAACATGCATGCACACTCTCTCAGCCCCAGAGAAGCCATGGCAAAACCCCTGTGAAGATTTTGCCAAGAAAACCCCAAGAACAAGTAATAACAACAATAATCAATATCATTATGGTAGGCGGTGGCGGTGGCAGTGGCAGGACCAGACTTGGGCCGGTACAAAGGCCTCGGGGGGCCGCATCCGGCCCCTGGGCCTTAGGTTGCCTACCCCTGCTTTAAAGGCTATAAATGACTTTGGATGACCTTTTTTTTTGTTTAAAAAACAACCATCAATAATAAATTTATATCCTGCTTTCCTATGACCAAGAGTGTTTAGTGCACCTAAAAACAATTGATTAAATTTTTATTTAAAATATAAAAGCAAAACAAAAACACATCAATAAAATTAAGAAATAAAGAACACCACTGGTTACAACCTATTTCAACATATCTGAAATGTACACAATAATGCGGGGGGGGGGAGAAGGAAGAGGAGGAGGAACAACTTTCTTCAGTGTGGACATAACTAACACAGAGAAATGACAAGAAGAGTTTCAGGCAAAAAAAAAATGTTCCTTTCAATATTTCTATTGAGTGGAATTGCATAATGAAAGCTTTCTTCTAATTATTTTGGACACTGACAATTTACTAAGTAATGACATATGCACCACAGTGAGGTAACACTTGGTAAGTGGTTGTCTGGATTTACCCCAGAAAGCCTGTGTTCCTGTCTAAGTTCCTTGAATTTCAACAGAGTTCCACAGAGCATTGAATTACACCAAAAGCTTCCAAGTAAGACAGACAGGCCTAGATGGAAGGAAAACTCCCAGATTAGGTCCACTCAGAATCTGCACTCAGAATAACTCAGGAAGTGTATTCTTAAATATGTATTCAATTAGCAACAACACAAATCCTTTTGTTTAGACATGTTGTGTTAAGGATTACCATGTTCATTCAAACTCCAAAATGTCCTGCCCTTAAAAGGTGCATTGTTTAGGCAATGTGGATTTGGTATGGTACTTTATACCATGGTTTGTTCCCAAATCTTCATTGTGTTGGACTGTTGTCACTGTGGTGGAGCAGTAGTTCTAAAGCCTAGATTTCTATGTTAACTGGAACAGACACATAAGCCTGAATCCTACAGCTAGTCCCAACTAGAGTAGAGGCATTGAAGCAATTATATTTACCTATACATTGACTTATGATTCAACAATGGATTTGATAGGTCTACTCTACTTGGGATTAACCAATAGGACTAGGCTGCATCCATACTGTGGAGATACAGTGAGTCCTTGTTATCCACTGGGGTTTGGTTCCAGAATTTCCCATGGATAACAAAATCCATTGATGCTCAAGTCTCATTAAATACAATGGCACAGTAAAATGGTGTCTCTTATATAAAATGGAAAATCAAGGTTTGCAATTTGGAATTTAAACATTTTTTTTAATATTTTCAAGCCATGGATAAAAAAAAATCCATGGATAAGGAGGGCCAACTGTAATCCAGTTTGACACCCCTTTAACTGTCATGGCTCAATGCTATGGAATTCTGGGAATGGTAGTTTGTTGTGGCATCAGACATCTTTGACAGAGAAGGCAAAATGCCTCACAAAACTACAATTCCCAGAATTCCATGGAACTGAGCCATGTCAGTGTCAACTTGGATTATTTCTGTAGTGTGGACACAGCTAGGGTCTCTGCAGCTTGAATCCACCATGCAACTAAATGTGCCATTCCACATTACAGCTACCCTACTGGAAACCTGCACCATCTACACAGAATGACAGAGCCAGAGTCAAACACAGAATAGGAGCAGGTGCAGGCAGAGCTGACAGTTATTGATATAATTTGATATAGATCACTTGTCTTTTATTAGAAACAGCAACTTCTTCTTCTTCTTGCCATAATTTCCTTATAGTGAGGAATTCCATAATGTATGAGCAGTGTCTTCCCCACACCTGGTGTCACCCAGCAGCCAAAAGGGTATGCTTGACCTCCTTCACCTCAGTCGTGGCTTCCTCCTCAGGAGGAGTTCATTGCTGTGGTGATGCTGGGACAAAATTGGCTTACAGGTAAACATATACAAAAATGACAACGCTGATTGAATAGTCCCTTGCCTAATCTCTCTTACATTAATAGATCTCTCATGCAGCATGGAACTTTTTGAAAGTTCTGTACATGACAGCTTCAGGGATTAATTTCTTGAAGAAAAGTAGAGAGAAAAAAGAGGGTTATATCTGCCTTGGAGTCATTGTCATTTGACAGTTATGCCCTGCCTTATAATTCCAGATAGATGGCTGTACTTCAGTTTAACTGAAATCCATGGGAATTATTTCTAAGTAAATCTGTGTATGTGAGGGTTGCCAATCACCATGAAGGCCAAATATTTTGGCTTAAAGGAGTTGTCCAGAAAGCTGATACAGTTACGTACCAAGACTCATACTCTTGTTCTTTTCCTCTCTCTCCCATTTGAAAGCCAAAACCCTTCCCAATCAGAATATCTCCCAGTGGTTTCATTTCACATTCCTATGGTTTTAACAACAGGGAGTCTGATTTTTTTAAAGCTGAAAGAAAGAAAAAGTAAGCAAGCTAGTTTTAGTCAAACTTTACTTCCTTTGGACTAAACAGCATGCACTGTAGCCCACATATCAGCATTATTTTATCTTTCTGACAGAAATAACTAGTGTAAGGCTGAAATTGTCGCCCAGTTTTTTTGGCCATTTGGGTAACTGGGAGAGAAAACTGCCTTCTAAAGTCTGGAGTTGAGGGAAATTTCTGAGAATTTCAGGTGTTTTGTTGACTTGATTTACCTTCATGTTATAGATGTGATACCATACAGGGTTCACCTCCTCTCCTTTTCTTAATATGTTAAAAAAAGGTCTCTAGCTGCCTTTTGGGTGCTTAAGAATGCCTGTGAGAACAAGTCCCTATAAAGGTGCCCACTCTTCTCCCCCAAATTCCCAGAAATCCCAGTCTCTAGAAAGCAGGAGGAAATCCTTCTCAGATTTTTATGGGGTTAGAATGATCCTGCAGGGTATGTGTCCCAACTGAGGGTCATTAATGCAAAGACTTGCAAATCTTTGATACTAGCAAGCATTTTTGAACACAACTAATTAAAAAAGAGTAACATGACCTTTTGCAATGGGAAGTGGGGGGGAATAAAATCTAATTATTATTTTCAGTCCCCATACAGAAAGCATGCCAGAGGAACAAGGGCATTTTATATTTACTTAAAATGGTATACACTTCTGAACAGTACTTTTAAAAAGGCAGCCTTTGTTTTCATGGTCCCAGCTTGATTGCATAATATCTCCACCCAATTTACAAAGTTCACAAAGTTTAATTCCAATAAAGAACAAGGTGTCTGGGAAGCCTTCCATATATTCACACTGTCTGTGTTGTTGTTGTGAAACTGTCCAGAGTGCAGGGCAACCTATTACTCAGAAAAAGGGGAAGAACCATTTGGCATCTAGAGATAGAGAAGCAGACTCTCCTGTTTGCCTCTTCCTTGTCAATTCTTTACCTCCAGTTAGAGTCTATGATGGCCAAGTGTTGCCTCTGATGCTTTTGAAATTTGACTGAACGGCATGTCAGGTGAGGCTAAAACAACAACAAATGAATGTTTGAGTAATGTTATGCCTTTCCAATGGGTTGTGTCTTTTTCTGGCTTCAAACAGTGACACTGACAAAGGAATATTTGAGAAAGCAAAGTGAACTTAGCTATAGCAGCTAGAGGCTCCCATGTCTAGGAGGCAATGAATCCACCCTGGATTTTAGCCAGAACTTCAAGGAGCTAGCTAAGGTTCTTAACCTATTTGGGGGATTGAGTTCAATGCATTGGGGAGTTCTTTTATAGTTCAGATTGAAAGCCTAACTGACATGAGAACCACAACTGGAATTGGATATGTATGTGGTGGGTGTGTAGAACCCTCAGTATATGAGGCTAAATTGGGCCATCCTGCAGTACCATTACACCACAATGTGGTAGCTTCTCAACATTTGCTCAAATGTCATTCCTTATTCTAATAAATAGAAATTCCCATTTTAGGTTTAGTTACTGATACTGAATTTTATGTTAAAATGTGCTGGTAATATTGGCCCTGTGTCTTTGGCCCCACCCACCATAAGAGAATAACCCTACAAAAGTTATTTGGAATTGAATTGAGCCCTTTTTTGCATCACAGTTAATAGTCAGATACCCATATTTGGAGTAAAACAGGACACAGGTTGAGTGTCCCTCATCCAAAATTCCAAAATCTGAATTATTAAAAAAAACTTTTTAAATGAGTGGCTGAAATAGTGACACCTTTGTGTTCTGATGGTTTAGTGCACACAAACTTTGCTTTAAGTACAACATTTAAAATATTGTATAAAATTACCTTCAGGCTATATAAGGTGTTTATGAAGCAAATCAATTTTGAGTTTTGACTTGGGTCCCATCTTGAATATATCTCATTATGTTGTTGTTTTTAACTGCCCTCGAGTTGATGTCGACTCAGGGTGACCCTATGGATGAAACAACTCCAACACCCACTGTCTTTCACTGGTCTGCTTAATTCCTACAAACTCTTAATATCTGTGACCTCCTTAACAGAGTCCATCCATCTAGCACAGGGGTACATGTGGCCTTCCTCTCTTCCTACTTCCCTCCACTTTTCCTAGCATTATTATACTTTCCAATGAGTCCTCCCTTCTCATGACGTGTCTGAAGTACAACAGCCTCAGTTTAGTCATCTTGGCTTTGAGGGAGGTTTCTGGCTTGATCTGCTCTAGGACCCATTTGTTTGTCCTTTTGGCTGTCCATGGGATCCTCAGCACTCTTCTCCAGCACCACATTATCTCAAATGAATTGATTTTCTTCCTATCATCTTTCTTAACTGTCTAAATTCTCACATACATACATGGTAATAGGGAATACAATGGCTTGTATGTGCTGAGTTGTATATCTTTGCATTTTAGAATCTTTTCTAGTTCTTTTATAGCCATGTTCCCCATTGTTAGTCTTCTTCATATTTCCTGACTTAGTCTCAATGTCTATCAATGTTTTATCCCAGGTATGGGAATTCGTTTACTATATCTATTTCTTTTGTAATTTTTTTTATTAATGTTAAAAATTCTTATTCTTTACATATATACAATAAAAGAAATACATCCAACATTAACTTCCTCTGTTTCTCCAGCAACATGTCATTAGTTACTCCATAATTTAAATTTACTTATTTTATAACCAATAAACTCAAGAAAGCTAAATAAAGAAGCTACAAAAGAAAAAAAATATAACAGAGCCTTAGAGCATATTCTAATTTAATTTAATTTTAACTGTACTTATTATTTTGTTCATTTTCTAACCTGATCTCCTTCATGTTCCTACAATCTATTTCCACTTTAGTTTACAATAGTCTGTAATTGGGAGCCATTCTTTTTCAATGTCCTCTTTATCTTTATGATTTAAACAAGCAGTTAGTTTATCCATTTCAATCATTTCTACTAGTTTAAGTAACCAAATGTCTATTTTTGACATTTCTTTTCTTTTCCAGTACTGTGCTAATAATAATAATAAAATTTATTTATACCCTGCCCCCCTGCAGAGCAATCGGGGCAGCTTACAACATTAAAATACATAAATACAGTTCCCATCTCATCCCATCTCATCCCAACACCCCAAAACCCACCCAACCCTAAAAAAAATTAAACAATCACAAATTTAAAATCACATTTAAATAGTACATTAATACATTGAAAATGCCAACTCCCATTACAACAGGGACAGGAGAGGGAGGGAAGGAGAGGAAGACTAACTCCTAAGGCTGGGAATCTAGTCAGGAAAGGCCTGCCAGAAGAGATCCATCTTAACAGCTTTCTTAAATCTACTCAAGGTCATAATTTGACAGATCTCGTCTGGCAAGCCATTCCATAGTGTGGGAGTGGTAGCTGAGAAGGCTCTCTGGGAGGTAGCAGACAGCCTAGTTTTTCATAGGCTGTAGCAAATTCCTCCCAGAGGACCTGAGTGCATGGAGTGGATTGTACAGAATGTCATTCTCACTGCTGTTATCATATATAATATGATTCATGAATATTTTCTTTCAATCTGTGTTGCAATTTTGTTTAACATATTTAAAAGATAAATTTCCGGCCTCATCTCATAATTTATACTTCGCATCTTCCCAATTGTTGTGTGTATTTGTTTCCAGAATATTTTTAATTTTGAACATCACCACCAAACATGAAACCATGTATCTGAAGCCGACTGACATTTCCAACACAAATTTGAGTTTTTCTTATAGATTTTTGCAATTTGATTTGGGGTCAGATACCATCTTTGCTCCATCTTGAAGTAATTTTCTCTTAGGTTTTGAGACTTGGTAAACATCTTTGATTTTTTCCTAGCATAGCTCCAGCTTTCAAGATCAATAATTTGTCCACAATCAGAAACCCATTTTATCATGGTATCTGATATAATTTCTTCCTCTTGGTCATATTTTTGTAAAATTCTATATATTTTAGCCATTCTTTTAGCTTCTTTGCTAAATAGGGCCTTGTCTGAATCATTCATTTCTTCTTCAAATTCTTCCATCTTGGTGTCCATTTTAAACCTTTCTTTCAATTGTAAGTATAAGTACCAGTGCATCTTTGGATCCAATTGGGATAGATCTTCTATTGGTCTCAGTTCAAATGATTTATCTTCTAATTTATGTAGAATATCGTTATATGTTAACCATATATCCTGTAGTTTCCATCTTCCAATAAAAACTTCCTGGGTCGAAATCCATGGAGATATTTTCCTGTATATCTTTTGTTTAATTTTGTCCCAAATTCTTAAAAGAGCTCTTTTTATTACATGATGGCATAACTCCTTGTGTACTTTTGCTTTTCCGTACCACCTATAGCCAAACCTATTATCAAAACCTTCCAAATTAAGTAGTTCAGTGTTATCTAAAGTAATTCACTTTTTTATCCAGTTAAGTACATTTGCTTGATAATAAAGATTTATGTCCAGCATGCCACCACCTCCTTCCTCTTTCTGCCTTAACATTATCTTCCACTTTATTCTTGTTTTTTTTATTATTCCAAATAAAGTTCTTAATATTCTTTTGCTATTCCTTTATGGGTGTGTCACTACATAAAATTGGGATTGTTTAAAATAAAAAAATATTTTTGGTAGTACCATCATTTTTATTGGTCCAATACATCCAGATAAGTATAATTTTTGTTTCCAGACATCTAAATCCTTTTTGATTTCTTTCCATTTAGTTTTGTAGTTGTTCTCATATAAGTCAGTATTTTTAGTTGTTATCGAGATTCCCAAATATTTTAGTTTCTTTTTAATTTGACATTT
>CM034701.1:133500916-133521300 GCA_020142125.1 Phrynosoma platyrhinos | reverse complement strand
CCTGGGCTCGGAGACGACTCTATTAGTCGTCTGCCGAGGCCCACAGTTAATAAAAATATTTTATTCCTATTAATTTTAAAACCTGATACCTTACCAAACTCATCAATGGTGTCAAACAATTTGTCTAATTGTTGTATTGGCTCATGCAAGATAAAAAGTAGATAATCAGCGAAAGCCTCAATTTATATTCAATACCTTTTTATCTTTAAACCTTTTATACCTACTTCATTTCTAATTTTATTAATCATAGTTTCAAGTACAGTTATAAACAAAAGTGGTGAAAGATGACATCCTTGTTGTGTTCCTTTATTGATTGCAATTTTTTTAGATCTCCCCCCATTTATTATTAATTGCGCAGTTTGCTATGTATATATTTTCCCAATCCAGCTAATGGATTTTTTCCTGCACCCATTTTAGTCAAAATTTGCAACATATAATTCCAATTGATGTTGTCAAAGGCTTTTTTGCATCTACAAATATCAGTGTTATTTTTTTTTAAATTATTATTCCTTTTGTAGTATTCCAAAACATCTAAAATTACTCTAATTTTGTCTTTCATCTGTCTCTTAGGCAAAAATCTGGCTTGATCATTATTTATATATTCTTTCACTGCTTCCCTGAGTCTTTCAGCAAGAATAGATGTCAAGATCTTATAGTCCATATTCAGTAACAAGATAGGTTGGTAATTTGCCATTTCTTTAGAGGTTTTTTTTTTTCTTCTTTTGGAATTAATACAATGTTTGCATTTTTTTCAAGAATCTGATATTCCATTATTTTTGATGTCATTTAATGTTTTTAAAAAAGGCATTTTCACTTCATCTAGAAATTTCTTATAATACCATGCTGTAAAGCCATCTGGTCCTGGTGTTTTATTTGTTTTTAATTTTCTAATCGCATCTATTATTTCCTGCCCCAAGAAATATGCATTCAGGATTTCTTGATATTTTAAAGGAATTTCTGGAATTTCCTGTTTTCAAGGTATTCTACAATCAATAATCAGCACTCTTTTCCAGCACCATATCTCAAATGAATTGATTTTCTTCCTATCATCTTTCTTAACCTTCTAGCTCTCACATCCATACATGGTGATATGGAATACAATGGCTTGTACAATTCTAACTTTTGTGCTGAGTTGTATATCTTTGCCTTTTAGAATCTTTTTTAGTTCTTTCATAGCCATCCTCCCCATTCTTAGTTTTCTTCTGATTTCCTGACTTCGTTCTCTATTTCTATCAATGTTTGATCCCAGGTATGGTAATTCTTTTACTATTTCTAGTTCTTTATTGTCTAGGTTGAACTTATGAAGATCCTCAGTGGTCATTATTTTTTCTTTTCTTTATGTTCAGCATTAAGCCTGCCTTAGCACTTTCTTCTTTGATCTTCCTTAGTAGGTGTTTCAGGTCTGTGAGGTTTTCTGCCAGTACTGTGGTGTCATCTTCATACCTTAGATTGTTAATATTCCTTCTTCCTATTTTCACTTCTCCTTCTTCTGTGTCCAAGCCTGCTTTTCTTATAATATGTTCTTCATACAAATTGAACCAATAGGGTGAAAGGATACAGCCTTGTCTGACTCCTTTGTCAATTGGGAACCATTCTGTTTCTCCATGTTCTGTTCTGACAGTAGCCTCTTGTCCTGGGTACAGATTCCTCATTGTTGACAATCAGACGTGTTGGACTCCCATGTCTTTAAGAGCATTCCATAGCCTTTCATGATCTATACAGTCAAAGGCTTTCCTATAGTCTATAAAGCACATGCTGATTTTCTTTTGGAAATCCTTGGTTTGCTCCATTAGCTATCATATGTTTGCAATGTGGTCCCTAGTGTCTTTTCCTTTCCTGAACCCTGCTTCAACCTCCAGGATTTCTCTTTCCATGTATGGTTGGAGTCTATGTTGCAGAATTTTGAACATGATTTTGCTTGCATGGGAGATCAGTGCTATGGTTCTATAGTTGCTGCAGTCTCTTATGTCTCCCTTTTTGTGGATTGGGATGTATATTTATTTTCCAATCTGTTGGCCATTGTTTTGTTTTCCATATCTCTTGGTCAGCACTAGAGTTGACTCTGTCAATGTGGATTGCAGCAGTTCAAATGGAATAACATCTGTTTCTGGTGATTTGTTTTTCACTATTTCTCTTATTGCAGTTCTCCCCTCACTTTTTAGAAATTGGGGTTCATCTTCATATGGCTTTTCGTTCCATATGTCCTTCATTTTCTCATCTCTTTTGCATAATTCTGTGTATTGCATCCAATCTCTATTTATTCCTTCCTGGTCTTGAATTATGTTATTTTTATTGCCATAGAGTATCCCAATCCTTAGTTTGAATTTTCCTTTGATCTCCCAGATTTTGTGAAATAGATCTCTCATTATGTATGTATATGCAAATACAGATATGTTAGGATTGGGTCCCAAGGGAAAATGTACATTGTGGGATAGTGCAGCAGCCATGATGACACAGCATTTGGCCACAGCTGAGTCATGCAGCCTCATGCTGATGTAATAGGACATGGCATCATGGGGGTAGTCACTTGGTGCTGGAAAGCACAGAAACTGCTGCAAAAGTGCAGTAAAATTGCAATGTCACTCAGGTGAGTGATAGGTGTCCAGCAGGAAGAGGCAGGGCCAGAAAGCCATGTGGAGCACAGGATATATAAGGCACAAGCCTCTGGGCATACATGTGGAATGTGGGTTGTTGGGTTGTTGGATTGTGGATTGGAGTTGTGTTGGTGTATGCTGTACATATCTGTATATAGATCAACAAAGATTAAAGCCTCATTCGTGAGACGTCTGTCTGTGGAGTCTTTGTGCTCTATCTAGAAGGGGAGACGAGTTTCTCCAGCTGACAAGCAGCCTACTTCATCCTGGTGCTTCACTTTACATGGTCTCCACATGCTGCATTACCACACCTAACAAGATATTCAAAAACAAAACAAACCCCTTAAAAATTCAACTTCCAAAACACGTCTGGTCCCAAGTGTTTTGGATAAGGGAGACTCAACCAATCCAATAAACAAGCTATGGTAGAGTGGGAAGATTGCTGATCCATTCATGCATGTTACAATTGTGTCCTAGATCAGCCTGTCCTTGCCTCAATCTAAAGCCAACTGCTGCCAATTTGTGAGAATGGGTAGGAGGCTAATTACCAATGAGCCATTCCTCAGTTGCCCCAACCCAGTAAAGTTCCTTAACACATACACACCCATTCCAAGCCCTTATTACTTCTAATTTATTTAACTAGACTTCCCTCTCTTGTTTTACTATGTGCCATTTGTGAGAGAAGCAATTCTGAATAAGTCTTTATGGGTGGATCACATTTGGCCAGAAAAGAAGCTGGGGCTCATGGGATGCTCACTAAATCTCATGATGGCTGCACCCCAAACTCTTTCTCTGTCAAGTAATCTGCAATTCTTAATGCAACCACTGCAAACAATGCAATATAGATGGTTGTAGAATATTTGCTGCTAGGAAAAAAACAAACATTGGATGCTTCCAGATGAGTCTTTTATTGTGCCTTTTCCTTACTTACCAAGAGAAGTCAATGAAAAACAGAGTAGCCACACAGGGATTTTGCATTGGTAGTTTTCAGGAAGCTCTTTCTTGCAGGGACCCTTCAAACAAGTATTATTGAGAAATTCTAAATTTTGAAGTCTGCTGCAAACAAAGCTACAATCAAAATGTATAGAAAAAACAATATCAAAGCCCTGTTAGCAAACCTTGACTTCACTTATTACATATGGTCTCCAAGACTAACAGGAAAAGAATTACCAAAAAGTAAACGGACAAAGTATTTTTGTTCCTCTGTTAAAATACTTGAAAACAAGAATATTTGTCAGTCCCAACTCCAACACAGATAAAAGATCCACTTCCCTTGCTAGATTGAAAGGTTCAAATGCCACTGAAGAGACTGATTTAGAGCAGAGGATATAAAAGGATAGAAATAAAAGTCCTACCCACCAACTCTAAATTGTTCCATCCTCAAATGGCATTTTAAAGACATTATTCGAAGGGCCAGCATAGTATAGTGGTTTAGTGGTTCTAGATTAGGAAAATAACTGGGTTCAAGTGCTTGTTCATGCTATGTAGTAAGCATTAATTTTAAATAATGCAGACTTGCAGAGGAGGGCCTAAATACTCTAAAGGCAACAGATCCTGTCTGATCTTGGAAGCTAACCAGAGTAATCTCTGGTAAATACTTGGATGGGAGACCACCAATGAATACAACTTACTGTAGGCTATATTTCAGAGGAAGGAACTAGCAAAGCCACCTCTGAGTATTCCTTGTTTAAGAAAAGCCTATGAAATCCATGGTGTTGCCATATGTTGACAGGAGACTTGAAAGCACATATACACAGAGTCCTGCAGGAAATGTGGTTTATACCACAGGCCTGTGGCACATAACAATCAGGTTCTTTTTAAAAAGTGACTAAAGAGCAACTATGCTTGTTACTTTTGAGAAATGTTGAAGCAAGATTAATGTTTTAAAATTGAAACTACAATGCATAATAATAATAATAATAATAATAATAATAATAATAATAATAATAACAACTTTATTTTTGTACCCGCCTTTTAAGTGGTGACTTGGATTATCCATACAGAAAATAATAACCTTAAACTAATACTATATCATCTGTCAGTCTGAGTTAGGTATCACACAAAGAAATGTGGACAGACAGAAGGGTAAAGAGTTTCAGATGGAGAAAAAGCCAGAGGTCTCAAACAGTCTATTGAAGAGCTCAGCTCAGCTTTTCCCCATATGCAACCCTTTGCCCTTCTATCTGTCTCCATTGCTATATGTGAGCCCTTCAGTGTCTTTGGCTCTTTGGCTCATGAGATGCTTAGTGTCTTCTTTGAAAAAGAAGAAGAAAACAAGGCCAGTCCAATTACATGTTTATATGAGCCAAATGAATTGCATCATCCTGTCTTCATAATGCAGGACAAAAACTTCAACTGTGGACTCTCTTCATATGGGAAGGCCAGTTCCATAGCTTATCCAGATCATTCCTGCATTAAAGCAATTTTAAAATACCATTTGATCTGGATCTCCTAGGAAAATCCAGAACACTCTGGAATGATGTGGCTGTCTTCATGGTGTCCTGCTGTGCCATCCACTGTGCCACCGCTGGTGCAGGTTGCTCCTTCTAAGGTCACAATTAAGTGATCGATGCCTTGTTTTTTACCTCAAGGACTCATGCTGATGGCACTGGCAGCAGGTGGTACAGCAGAATCCTATGTAAACAGCCATCCAACATCAAACTGGAATGTGTATGTAATGGGAGGATTTGAGGCAGCTTTGGGATCAAAATATTCCAGGAGCAGCTGGGAGTATTTTGGCCAGTGTAGACCTGCCTCAAGATTTACATTAGTTCTTTCCTTTCCTAAACCAATTCAGTAATTTTAAAGTATTCTGTTGTTCAGCAGTACCACAATTTCACAGTCCTTCACTTTGGGTGGATTGTGTTCCCAATGGCACTACCTTCTCACATGAGAAAGTTTAGAGAATGACTATGGGAAGGGACTTTGGTGCATGTGGTAACAGGCTCGTGCTGTCTAACTTGGGAATTTTATCTTATACCTTTGTGAGAATGATCCAGGAAGTTTGATTTCCTTCTTCTTATTTAGGGAGAGATGATGTATCACAATATAAATAAATACAATTCACATAAATTGTGAAGAGTATTTTGAAATCCAGGGCCAAAACCACACCTGTTGTCTTTTTTCACAGTGACTCAAAGAACAAAGGCGCGGGGTAACTTTGCAACATGCTTGTCAGAATCCCAGTGCCCTGGCATCAGGCACTGCTACATGGAAGCCTGCCCTGAATTCCCTGGGCTGGAAGCCAATTTTTCTATTTCCCATGGAGTTGCTGTAGATCTAAAACATTGTCAGAAATTAGAACAATGGCCCAAAACACCCAGTACAGATCATAATGTAACTGGAACTGCTTGCTGCTGCTCCCATGATATGCTGCCAGAGGCATATAGAAGGACCACAAAAATGACTGAGTTGGGAGGGGGCTGCTGAGGAGGGTTTTTTTGGGGGGTAGCACTGGGAAATATACTTATAGTGATGTAGCTATGGTTGCATCTACACTGCAGATTTGATGCAGTTTGACAGTGCTGTAACTCCCATGGCTCAATGCTATGGAAGACTATACCTTCCATATGTCTTTGATTGTGTGTTCTTGCATGGAGGGTGTTCGACTTGATGGCCCTTGAAGTCTGTTCCAATTCTATGATTCTATATCTACTGAGCTCAATAGCTATAAGTCATCATAGCTACCTCTCCTGAGGCAGGATTTTGGCAATATATTTACTTTCTTGCATCAGGAAAGAAACTGGTTACTTTTTAGTTCATAAAAATCATCCGAATGATCCAAACTGCTGGGGCATAGAACACATTCTGTGCTCACTGACCTTGTTGTCAGTTCAGCACCCACAAAGAAGTGCAAAATAGCAATACAAGGTGCAAAGCAAACCAGCACTTTGCTTTCAAATTGCTTTCAAGAGTCCAAAAAAATGAAGCATGGGATCTCACTTTAGCAGCAATGAAAATGATATGGCTGAGTAGGTTCTGGTCAGCTTTAATCAAGGAACTCATCCATTCCAGTCTCCAAGGAAGGGCTAACATGCCAATGAAGATCAACTAAGACCTAGAACCTTACAAGTTCATTGGGTGGAAGAGATCAGGGTAAAGTAACACGGAACAGATTGAAAATGTCTGGAAGTCATTACCCATAATAATTATATTAGGAGGGGGAGCTGGCACAAAGTCCACACTCTCGGCTGTTCCTTTCTCCTCTGTTTTCCTTGCTCCCTAATGCTTTCAAGTAACAGTAATTGGAACACACTTTGACTTCTGTTCTGATTTCTTCTGAGTCATCAAAAACATAAGGGAGGAAGAAAGAAAGAAAGAAAGAAAGAAAGAAAGAAAGAAAGAAAGAAAGAAAGAAAGAAAGAAAGAAACTGATCTCTTGTCTAGCTATGCCTTGTGCACTTGCTATGGAAACACATACCTGAATTACAAACAAGTGAGCCTCGAGAAGATACAGCGCAGCCTCTTGGGGTTGGCACACCTTTTCTGATTGCTGAGCCAATCTCTTCTTTGCTTTAGTACAAATTAAATTAAAATCTTTAAGAGCTGTTCATTAAGGAAAAAAAAAACCTTGCAGTAATTTTCCCACAATGCCATTGATTAATGGGATGGGTAGGATATTGTGGGAAATGGTAGTTCCCACTTATATGGCAGCAGAATGAACCTGGAATCCTATGATGATAGAAAGGACTAAATTCGAATTTAAAAGGGGGTTAATTCGAACGCAAACCTGATCTTTTCATTTTCGGGATTTTTGAGGATTTGAAAAGATCAGGTTTTTGTTTGAATTAACCCCCTTTTAAATTCAAATTTAGTTATCAGACGAGGCGGAACGGGACAAATCCCATAAATTAAAGTCTTCCGCTAGTCTGGTTTATTTCCACTTTCTCCCCGCAACTCCCCGTGTAATAACGTCCTATGTCATGAAACCACACATCCCAGGATTATACACAAAGGAGTCATGGCAGTCAAACTAGTATCAGAGTGATATTGTGTAGATACACCCCTGGTCTCACTGTTGTCTTTAAGACAATTGCTTTGCAACTGCAGTTTTAAAAACTTGTCCTTCTGAAACAGTTTGGGGAAGGGGGGATGTTTGTGTGCCAATCTTCCCACCCCTTCCATCTCTTTCCTTATGCTGCAAGAGTAAAACAGATTCCTTTTCTGCACCATTAAAAAGGAAACATGAACAAATGTATTTGGAAAATCTGCAATATTCCTTCTCTCTGTGTCACATAAAATGCAGCTACACAGGAACAGAAAACACAATGGTGCCTTGGGGAGTGGGTGTTTGGCTTTGATTATGCCAATATGAGAAAAAGTCTGAAACAGGTTTACTGAGTTGATGAGGGCAAGGAACCAGTGAACTTGGCCTTGGGGCCAGTAAAACCTGTCTAAATTAAATACAAGCAGAGCAAGATTGATGCTTTACTGGGATGTTTTTTTTCCTTCTACCATAGGCTGCTAAGATAGGGCCAACTTGAGACATAAATGATTAATTTTTCTACTTGCAGGGGGTAATCGAGTTAGCAGATGTAACTAAAATATTACAAATCATGCTCTCAATTACATGAATAGCCGCTTCCCCTGCCAGGTACATGGAAAGTTTTGAAATGTATGGCTGAAGTACTGTAAATGGAAATTGCTGGGGGGGGGGGATATAACAAAGTTTGGATGTTATTTGCATCAGATAGTGTTGAAGGTTTTGTAACTGAAAAAGATTGAATTGAAAATCAGAATTTTTAAATGTTTTGTGAGCTTCTTCCCATGAGACACTGTGCTAGTTGCTGCTTGGCATGTTACACCATCAGCATGAAAAATGGAAGCACAGTTCACTTGTGTGTTCTCTGTTGTCACTTGTGTGTGGTGTCAGAAGCCATAGTAAGAGCGATTATATTTAAAGTGAAGACCATATTAGATAATCCCACTGAGGTATTTTCTTTTCTTAAAAAAACAAACAAAAAGCTGTTTTCATTCTCAAGGCTGCTGCCAGAATATTTGATGATGACAAAATGCAACATATCCTTGAGTGCTATATATAACAATGGCAGTCTTGGAAACTGCATGTACTGAATGAGGAGGAACTAAGAACATACAGGATATTCCATGCTGTTCCCACAAATTGCCTCCAATTCCCCTCATCACTTGCACATTCTGGAATGATGCTGGGAAGTTGTCTACACATGCATCCTGCTGTGCCACCTGGTGCTACCATTCCTTCTGTGAGTTGCTCCCTCTGTGGTTGAAAACAAGATGCCCAACACTGATGATATGGTTGGGCACCTTGTTTTTTATCTAAGAGGGAACAACTCATGCCAGTGGCAGAAACACTGGGTGACAAAGTGAGACACATGTCAACAGCCTCTCAGAATCACTCTGGATTTTCCTGAAAAATTGGTAGCAAAAGGTAACTTATTTTAAACCATTTTAAGACAGAGCTGGGCCAGATTTGGTGTGGAACTGCCCTCATGCTATGAAGAAAGTCTGTAGTTGAATTGGGGCTTTGGACCTTTGTTGTGAAAATAGGGTGATGTGAAGGTGTGTGTGTGTGTGTGTGTGTGTGTGTGTGTAGAGAGAGAAGATATTGGTTTAAATGGCTTGTGTAGACATGCCCACAGGCTAGAGATATGCACTCTAGCCATGCCTCCTGCCACTGTATTCAGTGTCAGTCAAATGGTCTGTCTGTGGATGAACACAGATGTGCTCGTATACTCTTTGAATGGGGATGGAAACTCCAGTTATTCAGCATTCACATATTGGAGAGGTAGCCCTACACATGTACATCTTCAGCAGTGTGTGGGAGTAAAAAGTGACATAGCTATCTGTATCCTGTTGTTATAATTATTTTAGGAATAATAGTGTAATGAAGTTACATTTCAAAAGTAACACAGGGGACAAGTTCCTGTGTAATGCTGGTGAACTCACAGGCACCAAGCCAGACACCTGTGAAGATGAAAGATATGGTGATCCAAGCTGCCAGTTGGGTGATGGAGCTCTCCCAACATACTCCAATGGTCAATCAGTGAGTCTTTGGATCAGGGAGCAGAGCTGCATTCAATGACACTGAGCAGCAAGGCAAATCTGTTGTACAGGGAGGCACAGGATATATTCTCACTCCATGACTGTAACAGTCCTTCACAAGTGTCACATCTGGCTATACCAGTACAAAGGAGGCTTCCAGCCAAGGAATGGAAATGAGGTTTCTTAGTGCAGCAACTAAAAATTAATAATCTAATTACTGTACTTTTAAAGTCACATTTCAGGGGCCTTTAAGGATTTTTGAAAACATCTTGACAGATTTTTTTGCCATTTTTTTACTACTCTGAAAAACAAAATGCAATGAAAAAGTAACCACCAAGAGGCTCTTCTAGATAACTGTAAAGAGTGAGTTCTTGCTATATAGGTCCTTGGGAAATTTTAAGGGAGTGAAGGAAACTGTGTTTTCCTTGTCAGAGAGATGATGTCTCTTTCATACTACAGAATTATCACACTTTGATACCGCTTTGAATGGCCATGACTTCATTCCACAGAATCTTGGAACTTGTAGTTTGTGTTTACATGGGACATTTACACTCCCCCCCCCCCCCCCCCCCCGTCACCCTATCCACACAATGCAAGGCAAAATTCTTTACTTGGGAAGGCCAGTTCTGCACTGAATCTGGTCCATCCTCCTGTTAAATCATTTTTTTTAAAAAAACCTACTTTTTGCTCTACACTGACACCAGAATTACATGTGCATCCCACTGTGCCACCCATTGCCACTGTCATTGGCTTAAGCTGCTCCCTCTGAGGTTACAATAAGGTGCCCAGCCATGAGATGAACATTGCCCACTTTGATTTTGACCTTAGAGGGATGGTAGCACTGCCTGGTGGCACAGTGGGGCATGTATCTAGACAGCTGCCTGGTGTCACAGCAGAGTGCCCAGGTAATCTTGGGGGGGCGGGGAATTCTGGGCATCTTTGGGGGCAGAATACTCCAAGAGCAGCCTGGAGTATTCTGGCCTGAATAGACTTGTCCATAGTTTGGTGAGAGATGTAGAACTCTCTGGCAGAGAATTCTAAATATCTTGTGAAACTACCAACCCCAGGATTCCATGGGATGTAGCCATGGCAGTCAAAGTGGCATCTAAATGCTACGATTTTGTCCTGTAAAAGTGATCTGTGTCCATCACCTCTATTGTATTCTTCTGAAAGGTACAACAGAAATGGTGCAGCCTAATCCTCCCACAGAAAAAGTAGGGGCTTTTCGTCTCCTTTTCATGGGCAATAATGGGTAAGTGGGTTGTTATGATAGTTGTGGTTGTGTGCCCAGTGTAAAAGAATGGGTGGTGATGGTTTCAGTGGTATTTTCATTAAACAACATTGGAACCTTCTTTTTAAAGTGCATGTTAGTTTTTAAATCAAATTCACAAACCTGAAACATTTTATACTCTCTGAAACTTTTACTTTAATGTTATATTTTTGTTCAGAAATTATAGTGGAATGGAAAGGGACTCTATTTTCTTAAGCCTACTCAGAAATGTCTGGCACTTAGAAGAAGTGGGTTGAGGTTGTAACAGCTATACATTTAGCAGAAAATGTCTCAGCCTACTTCTGGATTAGAGAGGGAACTGGGATCCTTTTTAAAACAATGGTGTGAATACCCTGGATCAAGCACTTTTATGTATCTGGGACCTTTTGGGGTCATGTCTATTGTTTTGGGAACCAAAATGGTTAAATCTGATATTACCATGCAAATACACTCTGTAACTATTTTAAAGATCACTCAAAATTCCTGAAAGCTTACAACACACACACACACAGAAAAAGTATAATCTATGGCAGGGGTCGGCAACTTACCCTCCGCACGTCCGGGGCTTCAAGGATGCCTATCCGCCGCAGCATCCACACACGCTGTGGCGGAAAAGGCACCGAAGGTGTGCCAACAGCCTTTGAAGCACACCTTCGGCGATTTGCAGAAGGAGTACTATTTTAGTGTTCCTCCCTGGGGCAGTGGGGCCGAGGAATGCAGATGCCTCAGCCCCGATCTGCAGCTTCCCAGGGTGGCCCCATGCCGCCCGTCTGCTTCCCCCCAAACATGTACTTGCAAACATGTACAAATCCATGCACCTCTGTCTAGATTCCCAGGGAGAACTCTCTTTCTCGCTCACTCTGACTTCATACTAGTTTTGCTATCCACATATCCACAGAGATACTTCATGTAGTGCTGTGTGAGAAATCTGTTGAGTCAAGGGTTTTGCTCTGTTTTGTGTTTTTAAAATGGATTTACCCAAATCTGGACAAAGGTACATGGATAAAACTGCAGATATAACACAGAACCAGTCACAATTTACAGTTCCAATACCTCTATATTTTTAGATTGTTTATACATTACACACACATGCACACACACAAATGTACATTCAGCAATGCACACTCTTTTAAAAAAATATAAAAATAACCCCTGGATATATTTTGAAAATGTACTTGTAAATGCTTTGGTCAACTGAGGAAGGGCTTCCATCTATTGATGTGTTTTCCTTTCAAAATGCCTTGTAAAATACATGATCCTTTAAAAAGAAATCTGCAGGGAATCCCCATTGCATGAGTTTCGATATGGCAAAAGAGGGAGGTCCATGGAAATTGATTTGATAGATTTGTCCATATTTTGTTATGTTTTTGGGTGATTAATGCAGAAAATTCAGATACTGTATGCTTAGATAAAAATGGATTGTCTTGCTCACAAAATCTTGCTGGGACTCAGTGCCATCATAATGCACTGAGTCAAGACATTACAGCTGTTCTCCTATTCCCCAGCCCTATTGTAACACTAACTATTTTTTCACACCAATACCCATATAGTGGTTTTCCAAGTCTGTTTCCTTGTCAACCAGAGACACCTCCAGGGCTTTCCTGTGGGCCCCTTTCCCTGCAAGCCAGCAGGATTCTCTTTGGAGATCCTAGTTTTGGACTACTCCAAGTAGAGACTGACAGAAAGGCAGTGAAGTAAAAGGTCTTGGTATAAGCAAGAATCTGGATGGATTAGAGAGGGCAGCCCAGGCAGCAAAACTAGATGCACAAATTCTGGATTTAGAGAATGTAACAGAGATAGAATTTTTTAAAAGAGGAAACTCAACTGAGAGGCTGCCTAGGGGCAATTTCTTTTGAGTCATATTGCAGCATTTTCTCACAGTATGCAAAAGAACCAGGACTTTATTATTGTACACTGATACAGGCACAAAAAAAGCCACAACAAACCTTTAGTAGACAGGCTATATAATTTTGACAGGACTGTGGTGCAAGCCAAACCCAAACTTTCACCTTATATGAACTGTGTTGCTAATCCAGGTCAGGCATAGTGGGAACCTGGAAAATATCATTACACCATTACATCCCTTACATTGTTCATTGCAGGTTCATTACCACCAAGAATGTTTGCCAGCATCTCTTCAGTAATTTTAGCACCTGAGCTTTTTCAAAAAAAAATAAATAAAATAAAAATAAAATCAAAGCAGAGACAACTTCATTGCCACTACATTGTGGGTAAAGTGCTGTAGATGATTTAAAAATAATCCTGGAGGAGGGGCTGTTAGACTTCCAGGGGTAATATGGTTAGAAGATCCCCTTATAGTTGTGTGTAAAGTTTTGCTTTATTGTGGTGGTTATAACTACAGGGTCCAGGCCTCCTCCTGCTTTTCCTACTTAAACCAAGAAGTAGTTTCAGTCTTCAGCAAAAGCCAGAACAGCTCCTTTGTAATAGACATCTATCCATCCACAGAAAAGGCCACACATTCAATGGCCAGCACTGCAAAACAAACAAACAAAACCAAAACAAAACAAAGCTTGGTGGGATGGTGCTGGTGGAGCAATGGGACAAAGCCTTTCCTAGAAGAATCCATCATAAGAAGTAGGAAAGGCATGGAGGAGTTCTTGAACCCTACGTTGTGCCATTTGCATTTTGATTTAGCAGGTTGACATGAAGATTCCAAATTAGACAGCAATCTAATGGCACAACAAAGCACTCTAAGGAAGAGCCATCTGATTCCACTCCTCCAAAGATCTGGAACACCTGGAACCCCATCTTGAGCCCTGATGATCTAAATACTGTATATCCTGGTTCTGTCTGCAAGCCTTGCTAAATACAGCAGGACCTCATTTGTCTGGAGGGTTTTTTAATTGTGTAGGCTGCACTGAACAGGCACAACATCCTCCTAGGATAGCATATTTGTGTAATTTTAGTGCAGAAATTTATGGCCCACAGTTTTGGAGAAGCTTTCTCTGGGCCAGATTCTAATAAGTCCATGTTTCATTCAAGTCTTGCAAATGAGTGAAATCATAAATCCAGCCTGGGAGTTTCCTAAAGCCATTTCTATAAAGTATATTGAGCAAAATTGTGTGGAAATTTTAAGTTGCACAAGTGGGCAAAAACAATCTCCTGTCATCCTGCTTTGGAACAGCTTGAAGAAAGACTTCGAACATACAAGGAAATATTTTTTTCTAGAATGCAGAAAGATCAAAAGCATTTACCTGTTTGGCATTGTACCACTGGTTGTTTGATAGCCACAGAAGAGAATGACGGATGGAGAGATTCCTAATCCTTCTCCTACCACCACAACCCCAGACACGGAGTCTGAAGAAAGAAGATAAGCCAGGGTTTTTTTTTCTGCCTTGACAAATAACACCCAGAATGGCCAAGAGATACATTTCATGCTAGAGGTTTTCTAGAGAAAGAGTTTCCCATTGGAAAACACATTCTCTTGTTGGACAGGGTGAATAGGCAGCAGGGATGTTTCCATGGCCCAGCCCTGTGTCTGCATGATACAAATGTGCCCATTCTTTTCAGCAGCAGGCAGGTGCAAACAGCTCTAACAGAGACTACTGCTTTGATGAAACAAGCTGAGATGTCTCCTATTGCAGTTACATTTGGAGCAGGAAAAAAGGTTATTGTGCTAATAGAAGGAGCACAGTCATTCTTTCCTCATAATAGTACCTGTTGGCTATAATTTTAAAATGGGGACATGAAGGGATTAAAGGTGACATATTTTGCAGAGCTTAACTAGATGGACTATGTTGGGGGATTCATCCCCCCCTCCCAGTAACAGAAGTATGAGAGAAGGGCTCCAAACTGATTAATTGTACTTGGAGAGAGGCATAGGAATGTGTGTGTGTGTGTCTTGTGATTCTGTGAAAATTAGTTGGAAATCTTAAAAGTGGTAAGGATCAGAAAAGGAGGCAATATGGAAGATATTAAAATCTCTAATCTGTTCACATTCGTAATCCAGTGCCTATCACTTTGCCCATTGTTAGTGAATTAATTTCAAGGATAATTGAATGAATTGTTGTTGTTATTGTTTTTTTTAAAAAATCACAGAATAATTCCATTTTAAGGATCCATTTTATTTTGAAATATTTGAAAATGACAGATCCAACAAATGAGTTTACTTCTACACCTATCATTCTTGCTCCAGAACAAGCTCAAAGAATGAAATATCAAGATCAATGATCTTATAACAATAAATGTCTTGCCTGCATGAGATGGTTTTGTGGCACTGCACAGAAGTAAAAGCACAATTTTCTGTAGCAATTCATATTAATTCTTGTAGTTTAGTTTAAGACCTACCTGATGTCTTAAATACCATTTTTAAAGGAGTGTTGGCCTAGGATATTTCACTGCATGAGATCAAGTAGTGGATACCCTGACACAATTCAAGCTGCACAATACTCCAGCCTAGACAAGTTATTATCACATGACTTAAATCATACTCCTTACATCTCCAGAATTTAACTCATTGCAGCAGAATCCGGCTTCAGAGTAGATCCCCGCTCCAATGAACATTCGAAAATGCACTCCAGTGGCCATTTTTCCAAGTTGGAAGGTTGGAAGATTCCAGCTTGGAAAAATGGCTGGCAGAGTGTGTTTCCCAATTCTCATTGGAGCAGGGATCTACTCTGAAGTTGGATTCTGCTGCAAAAACTGTGCAATAAAACATGCTGCAGCGCAAATTAGAATTAAATTCCGGAGAGGTAGGGAGTATTTGCCTCTCTCTGTCCAGTAGTAGGGCCAATTCTACTTTTCTAATAAATCTAGAATAATTATTCTGTGGAAAAATGTGAAATGCTCCATGACATTATCTGTCTATCCATCCATTTATCTAGTGTATGCCATATACCCATTAGTCTTTTCCCACATTGTACTTGTTAACTATCAGCAGCATTGGGGAATTTCCAAGGAATGACCTTTTCTGGATAATTACATAACATCAGGAAAGAAAAGCAACCAGACACACTGAGACCAGAGCTTAGACTTGCACTTACAAAGGTCTACCTCTTCCTGATTGTATGAGACTCCAATCCCCATGCTGGTCAGAGAGACTCAAAGAAGGAAGAAACAATGCCACAAAAACTGTCCCTGTGACTTTGACATGCCCAATGAGGATAACAACTACATCCTAGATGCTTCTGCTTTCTGGATCCAATTTCTCAAATGCCTTCTCATCTGGACACAGCATCAAGTAACTAACTTTTTTAAAAAAGAGAGGTGTTGTTACATTGGAGGGTAAGGAGGAGGGAGGAAGGAGTTGATCTGGCACAGAGAAGTCTGCAGCTGTTGTGAATTTTAAAGAAGAGTGGAAGGATGTGAAGTTTTGAATGAAATGGGAAAAGGTTGACAGACCAAGTGCATGAAATTCAGCTTTATATGGGGTGAGCATTTAGAGACGGGTCTACAGTGACCAGAAATATAGGCTCTAAATCTCTTTTGTGTAGGTTAGAAATGACATTTGTGAACCTTTTCCTTTCCTTCCTTAGCCAAAGAATTGTATTAGACACCTCTACTTTTTAGAGAAGCTAGAAATGAGGGAGCTGTTGTAATGATGGTGCTGATGTTTGCAAAATATCAGAACATATTTAATTTAGTAAAGTGAAATACTACCAAAGGAAGTGAGGCAAAGTTACAGATAGCAACATAGGCAAGCTGCTTTTATCCACGGTCCTCTTGGTGATTTACACTGTTATGACAGTGTAAGTACTTTCCCAGACTTTGCACAAGGAGGTATCCAGTACTTCCTTACACAATACTTTTCCCATGTCTGCAGAACAGCAGCTAAATGGGATCTGGATGCAACTCTGCTGCCAACTCCAGTAGACACTTCCTGGCTGCGGTGGGTGTGCCAGGGATGGCTGCCATGGTGGACCCAGAGAAAAAGAATCAGACTTTCCCCTCTTGTACCTCTTATACCACATTAGTGTATCATATGCAATCTCTGTCTCTGAATGCAGCATGATGACTGACAAGCTGTAGAAGATAATCATGCATTATCTGAATGACTTTATTTATGGCTGGTGCATAAGTTAAGTATCAAAACTGAGAGTGGAGATATCATTCAGGCCCTTGAGAAATTCTTTCTATAAATAGTGTGTGGGAGAGATTTGAGAAATGTTGCAAACTGTTTCAACATTGTGGATAATGGTTATTGCACCAAGTACTGATTCAGACTTGGAAAGGCATGGAACTTTCATATCAACTATTTGTAAGCTGCTCAGGGAGTTTTTTCAGCTGATGTGTGGAATGGAAATACTTTAAATAGTAAATAAATAAATAGTATCCATCTTCTAAGCAATGGCATCTTCCTCCTTTCATCAGTGGCTCTCCCAAATCTGATATGGAAGATTGTGGAACCCTCCATGTTAGATGTGGAAACCAAGGAAAGGAGCTGTAGGGGAAAGATGGAAGGAGAAAATTCCACTGTGTGGGTGCACTGTGAGAAAGTTACATTGGAGTAACTTTGGGCCTTTGCAGACTGCCAGAAATAGTGCAAATTGAGTCCACTTTAAGGGTTAGGGTTAGTGGTAGGGAATCATGGGAATTGTTCCCCCCCCCCGAGACATTGAGCCTTCTCTTTCAGAGAGCTCTGGTGCCACAATAAAATACAGTTCCCATGATTCCCTAACCTTAACCCTAACCCTTAAAGTGGACTCAAGTTGTACTATTTCTAGCAGTCTGCAAAGGCTATTAGTAACTCTTGGCAAGTAGAGCACTATTTTGTGATAAGAATTTTAACTGTAATTTTTTCAACTATACTTAAGTAAACAGAAAGGACTTGGCATGGTACTGAACTGGTATGCCCAATAAGACTTTCTGCAGAAGGAAGCTTTACAGAGAATAATTAAAAGTCCTAAGGAATGAGGCAGACGATGAGGATACCAGGAGATGGGCAAAGGGAGCCTGAATATGGGCTGTCCCTAAGAGTACAAACAGATCACTGTCCTTGTGGCCAATGGATTGCAAGGGCCCAAATAATCGAAATGTCTTATAGCAGCTCAGGGCTTCACAAGAATTAGATGAACCTTGGTGTAGGATATATGAGGGGTAAAGGCTATGCCTGGCTGATCTTCTGATGAGATTAGAAAGATCATAAATGGAGAGCATGCAAGCTTTTAACATAAATCTAGGAAGTGGAAAATATGTGCCATTGTCCCACCATGAAATTAGGACATATCTTGCAGGGAGGAGAATGGGGGCAATTTTCTCAGAAGGCTCACAGGAACAGTATTTACCACCTCCAGCTCTAGGTGTGACAGAGACCCAAGAAACTGGTGATAATTTAATGAAGTACTTCAGGGCACTTAGGAACTATATAGCCAGTGGCTTGTGTAGACATGTCACAGTTAAGAGCTAAAGAAAGTTTCCTACAATCCATCTGTGTGATTCTTAAAAAAACAAACATAAATAGCACTGAACAATGGGTCAAGAAGCAAAATAAAACTGAAGGCGTACTCTTCATTTTTGGCAATATGAGGCCCCGAGATGGTGAATCTGTCATACTATTTAGCTTTTACTCTTTTCAAGGAGTAAAAGAAAGAGGGAGTTTTTTTTTTAAAAAAGGGGTTTCATATTATGTAACTTGCAAAAATGTGTTTCCACTTAAAGGCTAATTGACATCTCCCACATCAGACAGTCAGCACTGTGTTGTCAAGTGGATTACCCCTGATCTGTGCTTTGTCTCAGCTATGGATTAGGGATTGTAATGCTATCCCTTTTAATATTTTAACCGTATGGGCTGCAATTTCACAGGCAATTATATGACTAGGAAAGGATCCATCCAGCCAGTCACAATCCTTGAAGCAGTTATTTTCTCACAGAATGGTTCCATGGCAGAACAGGACAGCCATTGCAATTGCCTGGCTAAGGTCTGAAACCTTGTCCCACACAGAACCTCCCCATCTCACTGAATTCCAGTGCTTGGGAAGGTTTCTGGTTTTGGATTGTGGCCCTTTTTTCAGTCAAGTTTGATGAAACAGTAAGATTGGATTTGGAAAGTACCAATGTACATCAAGGTCCTTGGAAGCTGAAATGGCAGCACAATGTAGAATAGTCCTTACAAACCCTCTCCTTTGTTGGGCCTGTGTATGAAATGAGGGAGGGATTCCCTAATTACAGTAGCTTACATTAGTCCTACCTCCCACTCCCTTGATTGCTACATACCTTTACATTCTGCTACTTTATAATCATTAATTTATGAACCTGCAGGTGGCAACAGGAAGATCAAAGTCTTCTTACCTTCACTTTCAGTTTTCTTTATATAACTATGATGTCATCAGAGGCCATATGTATTTCTTACTATATATGGAGACACTTTGCTCCTTCAGATGGGCCAAAAGTGTCAGAAGGCTGCAGTATTTATTGCTGTAATTCCTGTTTTGTTTTGAACACACACACACACACACACACACACACACACACACACACACACACAGCATTTCTGTTATTTCAGACTGTCTTTTGGCAATCCCAACAGAAACCTGCATTTCATTCCCACCCTTGAGTGGTTTTCTTTTCATTCTGATACATAGCACCACAAAAATAAAAATAAGAAATAAGAAATCCTTCCTTCTCATATTCCTCTCTTTCTCTTTTATTTTTTCTTAGTAATAAGACACTAGGGAAGCAACACCTTTGCCCTGTAACTCTAAGGGAGGAAATGCATGGTCCTGAGGCCAGCAAGAACCAGTTTCGCCCTGCTCCTTTTGAGGCCGGCTTTGGGCCACATTAGCCTGCCTTGGTGTGGCTTTTGGTTGATCTAGGGTTATCTGCACACCATGCCCGGGATTGGTCTGAAGGTCATACTTTTGTCTGTTTGTTTCATGCTTATGTGAAAGAAGCTGAAGCATGAGCTTTTATAAGCCTGGTCTACTTCTTTAGATGGATGGATGGAGTGAAGTGATGCCAGGAGGGACTTTTATATAATGGGCACTTGGTATTCACTGGGTTTAGTTCCAAGACCAAAATCCATAGATGCTTAAGTTACATTATATAAAATGGTGTAATAAAATGGTGCCCCTTATGGAAAATAGCAAAATCAAACTTTGCTTTTTGGAATGTATGTACTTTTGGAATATTTTCAAGCCTCAGATAGTTGAAGCTGTGTTGTCTAGTTTAATATTGTTTAAATGGGGAGGGTGGAGTCTTGGGGGGGTTAGTCTGTATTTCCTGTGTAATTTTAATTGTTGTTGTAAGCCACCCCAATTGTTCAACAGGGGGTGGGGCATAAATAAAAGTTTAATAATAATAATAATAATAATAATAATAATAATAATAATAATAATTGAAATAAAAAGGGACATTTCTATGGAATCCTGGGATGCATGCACACAACAGAAATAATCCAGTTTGACACCACTCAATGCCTTGGCTCAGTATTATGAAATTCTTGGAATTCTGGTTTTGAAGGACATTTAGCCTTCTCTGTCAGACAGTTCTAGTAATAATAATAGTAATAATAATAATTTTTATTTATATCCCGCCTCTCTGCT
>CM034701.1:133476541-133499643 GCA_020142125.1 Phrynosoma platyrhinos | reverse complement strand
ACGCCCTGGTCTGCATCCCCCCTTGAGGCTTTAAAGGTGGGCCCAGAAACCAATAGGCAGCAAGTGGAGGGATCTCAAAACTGGAGTGATGTGATCCCTCCTAGATGTCCCCAACAAGAGCCTGGCTGCCATATTTGAACCAATTGTAATTTCTGAACCAAGCATAAGGGTAGCCCCATGTAGAGCGCATTACAGAAGTCTAGGCGTGAGGTTACCAGCATGTGTACAACAGTCTCGAGATCCCTTACTTCCAGAAAAAGGCGCAGCTGGCATATCAGCCGAAGCTGATAACAGGCGCTCCTGACCGTCGCATGAGTTGACTTAAAACATGAGTTTTAATGTCTATTATGAGACAAAATGCACATATATACATTTTGAAAGAAAATAAACATAAATATATTTAAACATTTTTGTAGGTATTTGTTTTAAGCCCACAGTTTAATGTGGAAATGACTAGTGGGAAGGCACAGGGAAATCCATGAAACTCATACAGAATTTGCCTCCAACACTGTGCTGTTGTTTGATAACATCTGCCACCTCGCACTGCTTAATAATAGGACCACTCTGGGCTCCTTTTACATGGATTGGATTACCAGATGCTAACAGATTGGGATGAATGCTGCAGTGGCTCCAAATGGGAACTGGAAGAAGGGACCCTTATGATACTTTAAGAACAGAGAAGTATAGAAGGCAAAGCAAGCCTTAAAAAAAGATTGCTGCCATATATGATCAGCATTTAGAAGAGTATTTTGAACAATGAAAAGAAAATCAAATGAGCTTTGCCAAGACTATTTGAAAACCCATTCATTCTGCTTAACTGTCATTAAGTTGATTTCAGCTAATGGTGACCCTATGAACAAGAGACCTCCAAGCTACCCTAGTTGTCTTCTGATTTTTGACTGTAGTCTCCATTCTGACTAACAATTGATCCAAACTATGAACAAATCTTGCCAGGAGAAACTTGTAACAGCATTGCCTGCGGGTTGTTGCATGTTTCAAATGGCTTGGAGGCACACAACAAATTTAGAATTCTCTTCCCAAGAACTCCACTACCTCTGGCCAAACTACAAAAACCAGGATTCTTTAGGTCATTGCCATGGTAATTAAAGCAGAATCACAGTGCTATAACATTATAGTGTGAAAGGGCCCTGGTATATGGCAGAAGACATGGAAGTTCATTTGCTTTCTTCCATTCCATTTCCAACACTGTGCTTTAAAAGAAAGGTGAGAATGAAAACAAAATAGATCCATATTTTATCTTTGCTTTTGCTTAATCTTCATTTGTCTTTAAATTATATTCCAGTCCCAAAAGGCACTCCAGGGCTGGAAGCAGAGGATTTCTTCATGGAAAATGGGCCTTCATGAGCAAAGCCACACTCTTAACAATCAGTGGTTAGAACTGTTTGTTTTTCAAATACTTTAATTGCATGGTCTACCCCTAAGTGAACAGTTCTGAAAATTATATCTCCAGACTAACTGCATCCAGATGGACTGGAGAAACAATCCATCTCTTAAAAGAGCTGATTCTTCCTCCATAAGGATATAAACAAGTAAACAAACAGACCCCTATATAATCCCTCCATTGTTTGCTGGGTTTGGGGCTAACATTTCTCCTGCAGGCAGATGAAACAAAAGCTAGAGTTATGTGACTATGCTGGGGTGAGCGAAAGCATCTAGATCCTGAAAGACACATGTCAACATTAAATGTGTTCTTTACTTGATGTACAGGCAGCTGCTTCTACAAGCGTCTTTGAGGAAAAATGAAACCTATTTTCAAAGGCAGAGGTTTCAAATTTTTGTTACAGATTTGAGGTTGGCACTTGGTTTTCATTAGTAACTCCCCCACCTCAAAGACAGTGATCCATCCCTCATGTGTTGTTCTCATTCTCAAATGGATTAAATTACCTGACTTCATCTTTTGGAGACAAGGATATGATGTGCCCTGTGGGACAGTTCATGTAAGAGAAAGAGACAGTGCCATGTACTGGATTGAAGTGGAATAGACCCAACAGATAAAACTGAGCTTAATTCCTTGGCAAGTTCCTTATAAGCGATGGGCGTATGGTTCTTTTGTGGGTTTCTGCCCCCTTCTGTAAAAGATGCTTTGTGTGCCAGTTGTTTGCATAACTCAATCAAAGTTTTGAAGATGCAAGTTCCACATTTACAGTGATAGGTGGAACTGCCAAGTTCTTCCTCAAAAAGTTCTTAACAGAGCAGCATTTTATTTTAATTTATTCTAAAAATCTGGATTATACTAAAATGTTAGAATTGGAACTAGACATTCCAGAAATGTCAGGAAGTTTTCATTTCAGAAACATTGAAGCAAAATTGGATTTCTGAACTTGGATGCTTAAATTCTGTGGGTTCTAGGAGATTCCAGTATAGTGCTTCCAGAGTATTCCAAATGGCTGTGGAAAGGTTGCAGTGCTGCTTTGCATATTTGCAAAGACTTTTAGGCCTGAATTGCATTGGTAGACCCAAGTGAAGTAGAGTCATTCAATCCATAGGATTTACATAAGTGTTTACCCATCATTCTACAATAAATTCAATGTCTACTCTAGTTCTGACTACCAATATGGTCAACGAGGTCATGACATCAGCACAGATATCTTCATGGGCATAGTGATGACTAAGATCACGCATTGTGAGAGAACTGTGTAAAATTTTGGCAAGTGCCTATTCCAGTGCTGGATTGCCATGGGAAGAATGGCAAACCACTGATTCAATTTTGAATGCTGAACTTGGTAGCCTCTACCCAGACCACCAGAAACTATGGCAATTTCCTGTGGAGCTGGAACTGGTCTATATATATATATATATATATATATATATATATATATATATATATAAAGGGACAGGTACCTTTTATGTCTGTTTTGAAAGAAGGAACACATAGGTGTGAAATATTAGCAAAACAGAATATGGTGGCAAAATATTTGTCAACCTCATACATTAGGGAATATAAAGTACTGGAAAACATGAATACGGGGAAAATGTATAATGCACTATCATGAACTGCCAAGGACAATCCACAAACCATTAGTCATTTTCTCCAAGTGAAAAAAAAAAAAAGAGTCTTGGACATTCTGTGTCTGCATGCACAATGTCCATGGCCAAAGACTGCATACACAAACCATCATTTGTGTTTCTTAAGCAGCCACTTAAATAATTCCCTAGTGTTTTCCAATATGAAACCCATGCATAATGATAAGTAATAACAATGAGTAGTGCACACAACTGGATGGACAAAAGAAAGAAAGAAAGAAAGAAAGAAAGAAAGAAAGAAAGAAAGAAAGAAAGAAAGCAGCAGGAATTAAATGAAACCACCACAAACTGGATTTTTTAAATGTCCCAAGTCCTTGATGTTTTCAAATAAGATTCCAGCCATCCTTCATTTTTTTAGGAAAAACCAGAAACACGTTCCTTTCTGTGTTTGAGAAGGCCTGTAACCCTCTCAGATTTTTTTCTGTACCTGCCAGGAAAATATCTCTTAGCTCATTTGTAAGGTTCTGCATTACTTAGAACACTTTTTAAATCAGTTTTCTAGGGAGACTATTGGTGAGTAAGTGAAGAAAACAGGATAGTATGATCAAGGACACAGAAGACTTTTTTTGTGCTTGTGATTTTGAGTATGTGTTTCAGAGAGAAAGAATGAGAGGGAGAGAGAATGAGTAGAGATACTTTTGGCATGCTTCTGGTCTTCCTCATCACCACCCCCCATGTCTTTAGCAGTTACTTGTCCTCTTGAGATCATGTGAGTAAGGAGTAGCAGCTGTCATGTGTACCTAACCTGGGAATTACAAGCTTTCCCACTACATCTGGAGCTTATCACAGTAAATGGATTACTACTGAGCTGAGTAATTGGATTTGTCCCCAACAAAAGACCATTCAGTATTTTCAGTGGGATGCACCCAGATGGACCTTGGAAAAGCCCCTATTGGGTTCTGTCCAAGAATCCATTGATTGATCAATAACAGTGATCCTTGGGAGATCTTTTATCTTCCACATGAAGGAGAACATGGAGTGAGCTTCACTTCTTCTATCCAGATAGAAATGCTTCAGATTCTTGATATCCCTTACACCACAGAATAAATTTTGGGGTTTAAAACTTTTCAGTTTGGAGATGTTCATTAAACAATTTACATAGATGTTTTAATGATGCATGTTCCTGAGTTTCAGGAAAAGTACAAGATATTCTATTGAACCTAGGCATGATACTTAGAATCATAGAATCATAGAATTGGAAGAGACCACAAGGGCCATCCAGTCGAAACCCCCTGCGATGCAGGAACTCAAAATCAAAGCATACCCAACAGATGGCCATCCAGCCTCTGTTTAAAGACCTCCAAAGAAGGAGACTCCACCACTCTCTGAGGGAGTGTGTTCCACTGTCAAGCAGCCCTTAGTGTCAGGAAGTGTCTCCTAATGTTGAGGGAGAATCTCTTTTCCTGTATCTTGGATCCATTGCTCCAGGTCCTGTTCTCTGTAGCAGCAGAAAACAAGCCTGCTCCCTCCTCAATATGACATCCCTTCAAATAATTAAACAGGGCTATCATATCACCTTTTAACCATCTCTTCTCCAGGCTAAACATACCCAGTTCCCTAAATCATTCCTCATAGGGCATGGTTTCGAGACCCTTCACCATTTAAGTTGTCCTCCTTTGGACACCTGTATATTTGAAATATAAACACCTTTTCCCTTTGTTATATCAGGTGAATTACCTAGCAACATCATAGTGCATATCATGAATGAGTGTTTATTGCTAAAAGCTTTAAGCCATCACAATTTGATATAATTAAGATAAAAAAATAAATTAAATAGTGCAACAATAATAAATTTGAAATAGTTTACAGATAATGAACAAATAATACAAAAATATACAAATACAAAAATATAAAATATTTAATATAAATTAAAAGTCCCTAGAGGAATAAGCATGGATCTTCATCACCCCTATATAATTCTTAAACATGATTTTGATGCCTCGATCCTAACTGAGGCACTGCCCTGGCTCAGTGCTAGAGAGTCATGGGAATTGTATTTTTTTCTGAAGCATTGAGCCTTCTCTGTCAGAGACCTCTGGTGCCACAATAAATTACAGTTCCCATGATTCCTTAGCACTGAGCCAGGGCAGTGCCTCAATATAATGTGCACTATTTCTGGCAGTCTGCAAAGGCCTTTACTTGTGGCCACGACCAATTTTGCAATCATAATATGCATCATTGCCAGCCAATAGGATGCAAATTTGTTCAAGGGGAGGTCAGTTGGAAAGAGAGTGGATAATATGATTAAAAAAACTTTTGTTTAGGGACTGTATTGCAAAATATAGTGTTGGATGTCGTCCACTTCCCCTGACCCACAAATGCAAGATCTTTGGTGCACAGGAATATTATTATATCTTCCCTTTAGATAAATACACTGAAAACATAGGGTTGTAAATACTTTTCTAAACAGGGACCATTGCTCCATTCCAAAAGAGGTTTTATATAAAGGGTACCATAAAGAATATGTTGCTTGTGAAAGCATATGTAGTTCTTACAATTTAGAGTCAATTTTTTTTCCTTTAACCAGTTTAACTCTGAAGAATAATTTTGGTCCAAAACACACTGCAGAAATAATCCAGTTTGAGACTGTTTTAACTGCCCTGACTCAATGCTAGGGAATTCTGGGAACTGTAATTTAGGGGGGTTGCAGACTGCCAGAAATAGTGCAAGTTGAGTCCACTTTTAGGGTTAGGGTTAGGGTCAGGGAATCATGAGAACTGTAGTTTATTGTGGCACCAGAATTCTCTGACAGAGAAGGGTCAATGTCTGAGAAAAAAAACAACTCCCATGATTCCCTAGCACTAACCCTAACCCTAAAAGTGGACTCAATTTGCACTATTTCTGGCAGTCTGCAACCCCCTTTAGTGAGGCATTTAGCTTTCTCTGTCAGAGAGTTCTGGTTCCACAATAAATTCCAGTTCCCAGGATTCCTGTGCACTGAGCCAAGGCAGTTAAATCAGCCTCAAACTGGATTATTTCTGCAGTGTGTTTTGGACCTTAGCAGGGTTTCTACATTAATCCCATAATGATGATGTTATCATCCTGACCAAATTTGTCCAAGTTCTTTAGGAGAGAGATTGCAATTATTCTAGGAAGCATTTTTAGGGAGCCAGGTGTCACTCATGCTAGCCAGCTTTAGCCAATGAGACTAGTGCCTTATGCGTACCAGCTTTAAAACAGATTAGCACTTTTTCAGCTCTTAATAGGGAAGCAGGCATACCTTTTGGGGCAGCCAGCAGAGATTTCTAGAAAGCATTCTGCACAGCAGGTAGAATGTTTCAGGAGAAACTGGCAAATCATCTGGGGCTGTTGTTAATCCAATCAATGTAGGCCAATATTACCTCCTTCTATTCTTCTCATACACAAAGTTCTGTATATATTCATTTGCATTAAGAATGACAACAATATGTGACCTATTAATAGAACTCTAACATCAATGAAAACATACCTAACACCTATGCTTTTGAGACATTTTTCCAGATAATGCCACCAGCAGTAGGTGGCTAGCAAGAAAGGGTTTTTGTTTTGTTTTTAGTGGCACCTACTCTGATGTTGGCACCTGGCACCTACTCTGATGTTATTTTGAAATCAAGTGAAAACTTTGAAATCAAGTGAAAACTTCACATTTTCTTGGCCCTGTAATTTGTTTCTTCTTCTTCTTCTTCTTCTTCTTCTTCTTCTTCTTCTTCTTCTTCTTCTTCTTCTTCTTCTTCTTCTTCATTACTATTGTTTTTACTTATACCATATGCATTTATGCTGCTTCTATAGCTTGGGTGGGAAACCTTTGGACCTCTAGATGCTTTAGACTACAGCTCCCACAGTCTTTCACCATTGATCACAGGAATTGGGGCTGATGGGAGCCTTAGATCAAAATATCTGGTGAGCCATAGGCCACATACCCCTGCTTCATGAAAACAAATGAATCTTTTCTTTCTCCATTTCCTCTTTCCATGCATATGTACTATTTTCCTCTTCTGAGAGGGTAGTGCAGGGGCATTTTGTCCATTAGGTAGAGTGAGGTCACCTCCTCAAGTAGCACAATTTGTGTGTCATGAAAGGACAGCAGATGGTTAGTTATTTACCTTTGTTATTATTGTATTTTTACTGCCAGGAATGGGGAGAGGCATTTGTGGGAATTTCTGCCTTATGTGCCAAAATAACTTGGCTGACTTTGGGTATTATGCACCTTGACATGGGTGGGGAGGGCATTTATTACTCTGCTCCAGGCCACAGAATGTTTTAGGTTGGCTTTGGGGTGGTGGATATGCAATGGCTGCTCTTGGATAAAACTGATTATCTGGACCCATTTCAGTTTAGTTACATGTCTGGTTTCAGTTCAGTGTCTGCCTTGATTACCCTAATGGACAGCCTATTGGGGGAGAAAGACAGGACAGATGTGACCCTGAAATTCTTCTAAACCTCTCAGCAGCTTTTGAGACAGAAGTGCAAAGAATATTCATTAATTTTCTTAACCTTAGTGAGGAAAAGTGTCTTGATATGTTGAGTTCTGTGGGTGAGGGTGTGGGGTTGGGAAAACTGTCAGCTCTTTTTTTAAAATCAATCTAGGCAGGAGTGAAAAGGTTATCACATATTTCATCCTGATTGCTTATGGTGCAAAAATTGTTTTGCAAGGGGGAAAATGTATTTTTAGTACTATGTATTTTCTGCAAAAAAGCACCTGAATGTTTTCCCACAAAAATTGTTGCATGTTTTTGTGCAAAAAACCCCCTCTTAATGAAATTTTACTGAAAAGTAAAAAACTAATCAGAAAATTTTAAAAAGACAACATCATTCTCATAATCTCACTGGGTGGAGAGAAAACTTGAAAATTCTTTTTTCTCTTGTATAAGAATACAATAAGTGTGATGATTTCCATTTTAGGGGCAAACCCTGAGAGCTCAGGACAGCTTCTGGTGGTGCTGTTAAATGTGATACATTAAACACCAGCCATGGTTAGTCACAACATGTCAATGAAATAAAAACCATGAAGTCTGACAAATCAGGAAAAAAATCTTATTGAAAATATAAGTTCTACAAGCTCTTCAGTTAACTGGGAGGAGACTTTTCCCAGATCCAACACCTTCACAAGTGGTTTTGTAGCACATGGGAGTTGTAGTCCAAACTAAGAAAGTTTGTCCAAATTCCACAGGGGGAAAAACCTCCAAAATATTCCTCATTTGTTTTTAACATTATCTCTAGTATTGCTTTTAACACAGGAGAGTTGTTATCTGACCCAAGAATTCTTTCAAAGGAAAAAAACATTTTCTAAGTGCTGCTTTTAATGGGTTGCTCTCATTAATCAGTTTTCCTGACTGGCCTTTCTTTCTTCCTTTCCCAGTCAGGTTGGACAATTTTCCCTCATTCGCCAAGCAAGCATAATAATGCTATGAAAAATTATCTGCTATTTGAAGTAAGAGATAGATGTTGACAATGATAATCATGATTATGATAGTCCAAGAAGGCAGTAGAGCTTGGAATTCCAACACTGCTGAGTGTTAAAATATAGATTTTAATGGAACTTCCAACACTGCTGAGAATCTAAAATATCTCAACAATAGTTTATAGGTTTTCGGGGTGGGGGGTTGGAGGTGACAAAGGAGAGCCAAAGAAGGAGGAAAGGAGAAGAATGATATGTGTTGCCAGCAGAACTCTGGGACAGAAGGAGAATGAGGATGAGAGAAAGAAAGAGAGAGAGAGGGAAATAGACAAGGAGTGGGGGGGAAAACAAGCACAACCAGAAGGACCATGGAGGAAGAAAAATGAATTGAGAAAGAGGGAGAGAGCTAGGAAAGGAGGGAAAACACAAGTGCAACTAGGAGATGTGGAAAGTAGGAGGAAGAGAAAAGGAGAGAGAGAAGGTAAGAAAGCAGGAGCTATAGGAGTTTAGAAGAAAGAGTGGAACTAGGGGAAAACAAAGACTATGCCTATAGATATGAATTGTGGAGATAGAATGGAGAAAAGGAACAACAGGGTAGTGGTGGGAAGGAGAAAACATTGGACTGAGGAGGAGAAGAAAAAAGGTCAAAAAAGGGAAAGGAAAGAGTGTGTGTGTGTGTGAGAGAGAATACTATAATCATAGTACCATCTCTATTTCTTTCCGTATGGATCATCATGCCCAACCTTTGTTCAATGCAGGATCTCCAGCTAGAATATCCCCAACAGGTAGCAGTCCAGCCTCTATTTGAAGACATCTAGAGAAGGACACCCCCCCCACCTCTCTTTACAATTGGTTCCATTGTCAAACTACACTCACTGTCAAGACATTCCTTTAAATGTTCAATATAAATCTACCATCCTATAACTTACAATATTTAGACCTGGTCCTACCCTCTGGGACAGCAGGGAACAGATCTGCCTCCTATGCTCTGTAACAGCATTTTAGGTTTTTAAGGAATGTGTTCATGTGTCCTCAAAGTCTTTTTTTTCACCACACTGACTATGCCCAGTTCCTTTAACTTTTCCTCATATTTTTCTCTTTTCTCTTATGCTCCTGGTTCCTCTTTTCTGCACTCACTTCAATTTGTCCATAGCCTTCTTAAAATTAGGCAACCAAAATTGAATGTAGTACTCCAGATGAGCCTGACCATTGCAGAATATAGTGGGGTTATTACATCCTTTGACTTGGAAATTATATTTCTATTACTACAGGTTAAGATAGTATAACTTCTTTTTACATGCAGTACTGCATGTATCTCCCATCCTATACCTGTGCATTTGTTTTTTGTGGCATAAATGTAGAAAATTCATTAGTCTCTATTAAATTTCATTTTATTAATTTCAGCCCAGTTTCCTAGTGTATTCATGTCCTTTTGAATTATGTTGCTATCTTCCAATGTGTTAGCTATCCCTCTCAATTTTGTATCATTTGAAAATGATAAGGATTCCCTCCACCCCATCATCTAAATCACTGATAAAAATATAGAAGTGTCAGCCCCAGGATAGTGCCCTATGACACTCCACTTGAGATCTCCTTCCAATTTGAAGCACAATCATTCATGACAACTCTCTGATGGTGAGAGATGGTGTTTCCATCTATTCCATATTTAATTTGTTTGTTAATCAAAATATAATGGGGAACTTTATCAAATACTTTGCTAAAATCTAGATAAATGACATCCACAGCATTCCCACAATCTTCTAAACTTCTGACCCAATTTTTTTTAAAAAATCTGATATCAGGATAGTTTGGCGGGATTTCTTCTTCACAAACCCATCCTGGCTCCTACTAATCACTGGATTATCATTAAGATATGTGTAGATGGACTCCTGTATAATCCATTCTGACATTTTTTCTGGTATTGAGGTCAGGCTGAGTGGCTTGTAGTTTGCTGGGTATTCTTTTTTGGTATTTATTTATTTGGGAAAAGAGGAACAATGTTTGTTCATTTCCCATGCTCTGGCACTTCACCCATTCTCCAAGATTTCTCAGAAATGATGGCAGGTGGTTCTGCAAATATGTGAGCAAGTTCTTTCAATACTTTGAGATGCAGTTCATCTGGCCCTGCAAATCTGAACTCATCTAAATGCCTTATCAATTTTGACCTGCAACCTGGGTTCCTTACCAGGTTCTCTGTAGATGCTGGAAGCACACAGTCCTCTCTTTTTGGTGTGGGTGTGTGCTCAAACAAAATAGATATTGAGCAGTTATTCCTATTCAATGTGTTCTGTTAGCATTTTACCATCCTTGCAGAGTGGTAGCCCCACCATTTCCTTTGTCACTCTCTTGCTTTACACATATTTGGAAAAAAAACCCTTTTTGTTGCTTCCCTAGCCAGTCTCAACTAATTTTGAGTTCTAGCTTTCCTCACATTATTCCCACAAGCTTGGGCTTCACATCTTGGTGACTCATCCTTCCTTCCATTCTTTATACATGGTTTTCCCCCAACTTCCTTCATGAATTTACTCTTCAGCCACACTGGCGTTTTCAGATGTTTCCCATTTTTCATGTAATTGTTTGTGATTGTACTTTTAACAGTTCCTTCATGAAATCCCACCCATCTGTGTGCCTTTTTTTCCCTTTAGCATTTCTAGCCACGTGATTCTGCTTAATATTTCCATGAACTTAAGGAAATTGGCTTTTCTGAAATTCAAGGTTGGTGTTTGACTATATTCTTCTTTGGTCTTTCTTTCAATCATGAATTCTAGTATTACATGGTTACCCCTCCCCCCTCCAAAAAAAAGTATTCACTGCTGTGATTTTAGGGGTTAAACTGGACCAGTGGAGGGCATTTGTGCAAAAATAAATGGAGAAATAAACTTATTCATGATTGTAAGAAAGGCCAAAGAAGAATATAGTCAAACACCAACCTTGGATTTCAGAAAAGCCAATTTCCTTAAGTTCATGGAAATATTAAGCAGAATCACGTGGCTAGAGATGCTAAAGGAAAAAAAGGCACACAGATGGGTGGGATTTCATGAAGAAGGAACTTTCACTACAGGCCACCAAACCAAGTGGCCAACTCCTACTTATTGGTTAGGATCAAGCTGATCCCCTTATTCATTCCTCTACCTTGTGATAGAAGAAATTATCTGCAAGGCACATTAGGCATTTGTTGGAAATCCTATGCTTAGCAGAATTAGTTTCTCAGAAGATATCAGGATAAATGAAGTCCCTCATAACTATCAGTTCTTCCTCCTTAGAGATTTATGAGATTTCTTTAAGAAAATCATAAGCCACTACTTTGTCTTGGTTTGGTGGCCTGTAGTAAACCCCGACCACAATATTGTGTTTACTTCTTTCTCCATTTATTTTTACACAAATGTTCTCTACAGGTCTGGTTTAACTACTCATGTGGATTTCTATACAAATCAATTTATCTTTGACATATAATGCTACTCCCCCCCTCTTCCCCCCATCTATTCTTTTTGAAACCAGATTATATACCTCAGTTGTTGTATTCAAATCATGGGAGTCATCCCACAGAGTCTCTTGTATACCTATAAAGTTACATTTACATTCCTATGCTAGAACTTCAAGCCTGTTTTGTTTGTTTCCCAAACTCTGTGCACTGGTGTATAGATATCTCTTCTTTTATTCTATTGTGAGTTTTACTGTGGCTCTCATTGTCTCCCTCAGCTTTTTCTCTAGAATTCACATCCTTGTTTTTGGACAGGTGTTTAATCTATCATCGTCAGTCCCCCAAGGGTTCAGTGTAAAGCCTTCTTGACATTTCAAGCATAGTGGGATTTATCCACAAACACGTTCTTTCCAGTATCCCTCAGCAATGAATCCTCTATCATCAGCACCTTTCTTTTCTTCTTGCTGCAGTTGGTTGTTAGGTTGGCTCCTTCTCTGTTATGTATTTTCTCTTCTGCTGGTTTCTTGTTTGTTCCGCTTCATCCCTTTATTCTCAGGAAGATATAGGAAGTGATTTCTTAGATGGAGTGGTTCTGAATCCCTTGTGCATGGTCTGCTCTGACAATAACTCTCCTCTAGGGTCTTCCACAGTGTTACAGCCCCTTCATTTTCATTGGCAGTTGTTTCTATAAGGATAAATTTTCATGAGGAAGTTCTCATGATTTTTGATGTACTGAAAAGTCTCAATACATAACTGAAGTATGTTGACCTTCTATTCCAGGAAACCCACCAGTCTGATTTGCTGCAAGTGTAGTCAGTGAGATTTTCTGACAAGAAAGCAAACATTGCAAACACACAATGACAGATTCTTCTGCATGCATCCCTATGGTTATCCCCCCCCCATCCTTTTCATACTGTAATAATTTACTGATACAACTGCATATTCCACAAGGCAATTGCTACTAGCCCTGAAAGACTAAGCTCCAAAGATTGAGAGAGCAGTTACCTAGGGATATTGGTTGCTAGCTCTACCACCAAGCAAGTCAGTGACTCATCAGAAGCCCTGCCCCCTTAGATCATTTGCTCATGGAGAGAAGTGAAATCAAGAATTGAAAGAGAAAGGAATGAAGTCCCCAAGCAGTACTGAAGAGGAAAGACATTTCAACATTTTTTTTTTGGCTAACAATAAAACATCATAACATCAGAATCAGAATTAGAAAAAGGAGGAGTTAAAATAGGAACAAGCAACATTAGCAATCTAAGATATGCGGACAACACCATAATATTAGCAGAAGACGTTCAGGAATTGGAACAGTTAATAAAGAAGGTCAGAGATGAAAGTGTAAAGGCAGATCTGATGCTGAACATAAAGAAAACAAAAATAATGACCACAGAAGAAATACACAAATTCAATCTAGACAATGAGGAAATTGAAATAGTTAAACAATTCCCATATCTAGGATCAAACATTGACCTGAATCGAGACTTCAGTCAAGAAATAAGAAGAAGACTCAGAATGGGAGCTATGAAAGAACTGGAAAAAATACTGATGAGCAAAGACATACAACTGAGCATTAAAGTCAGAATTGTTCAGGCTATTGTATTCCCCATCACCCCCATGTACGGATGTTGGAGCTGGACAGTGAAGGAAGCAGACAGAAAGAAAACCAACTGATTTGAAATGTGATGCTGGAGAAGAGTACTTAGAATACCATGGACAGCCAAGAAGACAAACAAATGGGTTCTTGAACAGATCAGACCAGGGCTCTCCTTGGAAGCAAAGATGATCAAGTTGAGACTATCATACTTTGGCCACATAATGAGAAGGCATGGATCACCAGAAAAAAAATAATGCTAGGAAAGGCAGAGGGTAGAAGAAAGAGAGGAAGACTGCAAACCTGGTGGATAGACTTGATCAGGAGGGTTATGGGGAAGGGCTTGCAGGATCTGGACAAGGCAGTGGAAGATAGGGATTCTTGGAGATGTCTTATCCACAGGGTTGCCATGAGTCGGAGTCAGCTGAAGGGCAGCTAACAAACAATAATGGTCCAACCCTATGATACCATAGTTTCAAGGATTCTGGTAGGATAACCATGGTGGGAATAGGGCCAAGGAAATTAACAATGAGAGAAGAAAATTCAAAAAGCAGCAGTCTTGTATTCAGTGCATCCTGAGGTAGTGAATCCTAAGGCAGCTCAGTATTTCCCTGTATTAACTGCTTCCTTGTGCTAAGCCCTGGTACCAGCCACAGTTTGAGAAATGTTTAGTGGGAGAGGAAAGAGGGAAGAACTTGGCCTGATGGATCAGTTCTAAAGCAGCTTGCAACAGTAGGGGCTAATAGCATACACTAAAGAAAACTTTTCAAGCCATAATTCTTGCCCTGAGATTCAGAATATTGGGGCCAGTTCTAGAAACTCAGACAGCTAGAATCCAAACTTTGTTTAGATACTACTGATCATGACATCCATCTGGATGGACATATCTTGATTCTAGAATTGGAGACATGGTGATATGGCACTTCTGTTCCCACTTGGAGGGTCAATTCCAGAAGGTAGAATTTGAAGAATAATTCTAAGAACCAGGGCATGTATTCTGTTGGCTTCTGCAGAGTTCTTTAGTGTAGTTTAAGATTTTTAACATTTGCATGAAACAACCATGAGAGGTTATTCAGGGATTTTGAGTGAGGCACTATCAGAATGCAGACTTTTTCTTCCTTCTCCTGTATGGCAATTAAAGTACTGTTTTGGTGCATGAACTCAGTAATAGACTCTGTGAAAGCCATTAGATTGAAATTCAGTCCTATCCTGGAGGTAAATGGCTCATTAAGATGAATTCAACTAGTTCTGGATCCCCATAAAGGCTCAAGACTGGGGATACTGCTTTATTCATATTCTTCAATTATCCTAATTTGGCACAAATAGTTCCAATTCCTCTCTGCTTTTGCCCACTTTTGCAGCTGCTTTTAAAATATCTCAGTTTCTCTCTCCTCTTCCTACTTTTCCCCTTTGTCCTCAGCTTACTTCATTTGGTGCAAATGACATTCAAAATGTAAAGGTAGTTTGCTCTCCATTCGGTGGGGTGGAGAAAAGAAGAGGATGGAACCTTTTCTGTCTCAATAAGCTCAGGCAAAAGCAAATTGCCACATCCTTTCCTAGTTCATGTATTCTTTCTTTTCAATAATGTCTGCCACCTTGCTCACACTCTAATGTTGCTTGGCCACATGTGCCCCAGTTTCTGTGTGGGAAATGTTAGCAAGTATGATTCATTCAATTTTGTCACTGGAAGCCCAAATGGAAGTAGTGTCTTTCATCAGTTTAGGCTGATATGCCAGCTGTAGTCTCTCCTAAATTCAGATAGCTGCTCAGTGTTATCTACATTCTGAAAACATCAAGGTTGGACTTCTGTAAAATGTTGTACATATGGATGCCTTTGAAAATTGTTTTGGAACTTCAATTAGTTCATAATACAACTAACAGGTATCAGTTTTTAAAAAGACTTTATCTGCACTAAAATAATTTCACTAGCTTTTAATCTCTTTGTAAGCACAGCTCGCTTTTACTGATTCACCAAATACAGACACACACACACACACAGAGAGAGAGAGAGAGAGAGAGAGAGCTCCCTTCAGTGAAAAGAAAATGTACAAAAGGACAGTATGAAAAGCAGTGGCATTTCACTTATGAGATTATTGCATGAGCTTTTAAATTGGCAGCAGCCCAACGGGATGCAGCCGGGACTTGGGAGAGAGGTGGAAATTACCACATTGTAATTCGCTGCTGAATCTGCTGGGTGACTGCAGCCTGGGTCCCAGCCAAGTTCAGTTGGCCAGTTTTCAGAGTTGGGAGCTTTCATTTTAGAAAAAGGCTGGCTGAGTGCAGCTGGGACCTGGGCTGCAATCACCTGGCAGATTCAGTGGTGAATTGCAATGCAATAATTGCCATCTCCATCCCAGGTCTCGGCTGCATCCCGTTGGGCTGCTGCTAATTTAAATCCTCATGCAATAAGCTCCATAGATTCTTATATTTGGAGATACAAATCAATCAAGCAAATGTTTCTTTATCAATACAATGCTAACATATCAATAATAATTAAACATCACACAAAAATTGCTGGTGGTTACCTGTTAAACACCAAGACATATAGCATAAGACCCAGATACCTTCAGAGATGCTTACTGCCATTTTGCCTGTACTCTGCCTCATCTCTAGAGCTTCTCCTCCATGTGCCCATGGCATCTAGGGTTATAGGCTGAAGGATAATATGGAGACTATTTATAGTAATGGCACCCCATTTGTGGAATTTTCTCCATGAGGAGGCTTGCCTGGAGCTCACAATATTATATTTTCTGGCACAAGAGAATGATATTGGCCAAGATCCTGCATTGGGAAGCATAGCTACCCTCCAAACTCCTAACTTGAAACTTCACTGCCCCTACTCTTAACAGAACTATTTCCAAGGTGACAGAGAACAGGCTGGTATGTAATAACATGTTCAACCCTCTCCTGGTCATGTGGAGTCTCCTTCCTTGGAGGTCTTTAAGCAGAGGCTGGATGGCCATCTGTCAGGGATGCTTTGATTGGGAGTTCCTGCATGGCAGGGGGTTGAACTGGATGGCCCTTGTGGTCTCTTCCAACTCTATGATTCTATGATTCTATCAAGGCAGACAGCTGCAGATTGCCCTGTGAGGTCCTACGAGGATCCCATTGCAGCTCTCTTTTTCAACACTCCCCATGACTGGGAGACAGCTGGATACATCATTATATATTGCCCCACTCTCCACCACCTCAGAAACAGCTGTGTTGGGCGAGGATGTTCCAAGGCTTCAAAAGGTGGATTTGAAAAACACTTTTGGTTGTTGCAATTGTGCAGTGGCCATAAATATAAACTGGAATAATTATGATGATGTAAGTCAGGCTTACAGCATCATAATTACTGAGTGGGATTTCAGCCATTGGTTTTTTCTCCTGGGCCTCTTAATTTTTTTCCAGTTTATAAATTTTTATTCTGTTTTATTTGTATATATTTTCTTGTTTTAGTAATCTACTCTGGATACACTGCAGTGGGGCAGTACACATGGGGTGGTGGTAATGGTGATGTATTAAATGAAATTAAAGAAAACAGGATGAAGTTATAGAAAGGGGATGCAGTGCTTCAAGTGGTTGAGACTCTGACTCTGTTAATTACAAGAACTGCAGATTTACAGTTTGGGGCTCGGATGCTGCATGATGGGGTGAGGTCCTGTCACTAGTCACAGCTTCTGCCAACCTAGCAGTTTGAAAGCATGCAAATGCAAGTAGATAAATAGGTACCACTTCAGTGGGAAGGTAAATACCATTTTGTGCAATCATGCTGGCTACATGATCACACAGTAGTCTCTGACAATGCTCGTTCTTTGGCTTAGTAACAGAGATGAGCATCGCCCCCTATGGTTGGACACAACTTGATAACCTTGTCAACAGGGAATACCTTTACCTTTACCTTATAGAAAGCAGGTATAGAAAGCAAAATATGGGTGCAATACTGTGTTGCACTAGTGAACTTTTAAAATTTACCTGTGCAACTGCATATAGCCTCTTCTGATTTCTGCCAGAAGGCAGCTCCCAAGAGCTGGAATGTGCTCCTCTGACCATTAAATGGTGCCTGGGGATGGCAGATGGCACTTGAATAGCATCTGCAGATAAGAGAGGAGAGCTTATGTCACCCCCCCCCCCCGGATCTCTAGTGAGTATGCTTAAATTCACTGGAGATCTGGGTGGCTTATTTTTCCTCGTTGAAGAATTGCAGATGGATACTGCCTGAACACCTTCTGACATTCTCCAGCTGCTAAATGGCCTATATTTAGGACTATTAGGTGCTAAATCCTATTTATGCCCACCCAGATAGTCTTCATGGAGTTCTTTGGTGCTTTTTCCCCTGTGAGGTGCACATAGTAGGATTGCATGCTAAGAGAATTCCTATCATTCTCAATTCCCAGGATTCTTTAGGAGAAACCTAGGCTTAAAAAAAAGAACCCAAGCATATTGGACAAATTGCCAACTGCCATGACCTGAAGGTACAAGCATTTTCCCTATTGCTTGGAAATGTTGCTTTTCAAGATATCTCTCTGAAGTTGCTTGACTTGATGGCCAGGGCACTTGGAAGATAGATAGATAGATAGATAACCTTTCTAAGTTCTGATCCTTTCTTTTTTTCCCTTTTGCTGATTTTGTTTCAGCTGTCTTGATTTTTTTTAAAAAAAATAGCATTGGTCTCTGACTGCTCTGAAGTATATATGTATAGAAGTATGTTATTTGTTGCATGTTTATATAGATTTGACTATTGCACTCCATCTGTAATATTTTGTCAGATGATGAAAAAGTACAGCTGGAACTTCCCTGTTCAGCTTTACCTAACAGCTCTTATGCATGCAGAGTGGTGGCAACCATGCAGAATCAAGCTAGATGGGTTATTCTGAAGGATTTTTTTTTTTTTTAAAAAAAGGCCACTCTATCAGATATGCTTCCCTTTCTGCTCTTTCCCTATCCCTCCTCTCACTACTTCCTCTCAAAACTCCCAGACCTTTATATTAACTTATTTATTTTCCTTTTGGAGAGGGATTTGAGTGTTTGGGTTGCTTGTTTTACAAGGCAATGCCTCATCTCTCCTCACTGCCGTTAATTAAGCAGCACAATATTTTCCATGTGAAGTCACACAGGACTTAAAACGAACACATTTTCAACATCAGCAATGATTCTTCTCATGTGAAAGGTCCAGCTGCACTTTAAATACTCTTTCTGTGATGGCAGCATAGCCATTCCTTGCCACGGCTGGTTTGGAGTGAGCTTGTCCCTTTCCTACTTGCAAATGTTTATAAATATGTGGATCTCTTGCCTATGCCTTTTTTTTTCTTTCCCAGAAACTAGGTCGTATAAAAATATACTGGTTTCAAAAGACATAAAAGGGACTGGCAACATGAAATCGGATGTTATTCTTGGGGATAGCTTGATTTCCCCCCTCTATTTTCCTTGGAAAAATCCATCCATAGAAAGTGTATGCTGTTCCTTTGAACAGCCTCGCCTCACTTTTTGGTGAGTTTTTTTTTTCAAAGATGGTGTTTGGAACCATTCCCCTCATAGAGGACTTTAAAAAAATATTATTCTAGTGCTGAGATTTAGAGATCTAAACAATCTTTCCTGATGGATGGCAGAGGCAGGAGGATCAGAGAAGAAAAATGAGGTTCAAGAAGAACTGGCAAACCTCAAGAAGGATTAAGCACAGCCAGTTTGGATAAAATAAGAAGTGATCAAAATCAAGGCTTAGCGTTCAAGGCCAGTCATCCTGACACTAATGGGGGGGGGGATGTCCTCTACTCAAGCACTGCCATGCACCTAAATTCTTCTCCTTCTTCCTGCTTCTCTCAGACTGTGGGATCTTTTACCTGTTTAGAATACAAGAATCTCCCAGTCACTGTACCCATGGTGGATGGGGAATCCTGGTGCAGGACAGTATCTAAAGAGACTATAATCTGTATGCTGAGCAAAAACAGTTGCCCAATATATCTTTCCTCAAGGACAGCAGACTATCCTTCCAATGCCAGTCTCCCATATTGCTTGTGCTTTACTGATGACACAAACTTCCACCATCTTATGAAGTGCTTAGATTGGTTGCTTTAATAATTCTTAGGATCTGGCTTTGTTTTTATATTAGAAATTGCCTTGATATGAGTCCAGAAGCTAAATTCATTTTTAGGTCAGATGTATTCAAAAACAAGGTCAATGGACTTCCATTCAACCTCCAAGTGTGTCCAAGTTGCTCCCAATGGGCCAAATTCTTTTTGAAAGGACTCTAGCCAGCTAAGAGAGACATCTAGTGGATGAGCAATATATTGTAAGTAAAAGATAGCAGACAGTCTCAACTCTCCAGATGTTTTGTTTTTCAGTGAATAAAAGACAAGGGTGCATCCAAGCATGTGGCAACTACCACTGTATCTCTGAGAAAATGCAATTATACACATGGAATCAAGTGTAATCCTCTGCTGCAGTTTGGAGTGAAAGGAAATAAATAAATAAATAAATAAATAAACTGGCTCAAGAATAGATGGAAGGTGTCAAACTCTGAAAACATATCAAAACCTGGTCTGCAGGCAACAATGTCCTGAGACATTAGCACCTGTCTCTGACCAACCATTTTGGTCAGAGATACTAACTAAATATACCTTATTCCTGGTTGTTGTTTTAAAATGTGTTCTGGGCCATTCTACCAATGAAACACCATTTGCCTTAAATTTCAGTAACTATAAATAACTACAGCCCAATTGCACTGGGAGGAAAGGAGGCCCAGCCTTCTACTGATTTGTTTAATTTGCCTTTCCGGATGAGATGATGGCAGATATAATTTTACTTGGCATGCTGTTGGCAATTCTGGCTGGTATCTTTCAGTGTTATTTTTGGTGATGAAGATGAGAAAATGAATTGGCAGTTGTCTATTCTGGCTTCTTCTTTCTTTTCTGTCCGTCTGTCTTATGTAAGAAATCCTCTAGTCCAGCAAAATATGGCATGCAGAAAATCTCATACCATACTGTACTACTCTTTTGACAGGCCCCAGGGTCAGTTGTCCACATGTATTGACCAATTGCCAGAAATCACACACACCAGCAGATGGCATGTCATCACTCAGAACCATCCCAGATTTACCAGCTACTGCTGTATCTCTGATGTCTGTGTGCTTGGGTGGGATGTATGCTCAGCAACATTCACACTAGCATCCAGTCTTGGAGCCCCAAACTTACTATTTCATGTGCTAGCATCATTGCCCCTGAAGCAACAAAGAACCTTCTCAGTTACAGAATACTGGTTGTGGAATGTGTGAAATACAAAATACTGTAGAAAGTAATGTTTCAGAGGACTATTGAAGTTATGCAGCCAGTTTTCGATCCAACATCCAGTATAACTATTGTATCTTGCCTAAATAACCTACCAAAAGGGTCAGCTGTCTCATTAAGCCAAAGGTGGGAATTGTGTGGACTTCCAGATGCTGAATTGCAACTGCCAGAAATCCTTACCAGGGAGGATGGGATTTGCTGTTCACCCAAATCTGGAGGGCTGTACAATTCCAATCCCTGCACTTAGTAGACTATGGCTACAAATAAACATCACCTCGGTGAAGTGTAAATATTCAGATGGGAAGATACGCTGTGCCAGAACTATGCAACCCCATGCTGAATAGCAAAATTGTGCGACACATGTCAATGGGACCATGTGTCATTGTGCAATGCATCATGCACAATTGCAATAGACAATGTTTCTCTCATATACACAGTTCCACTTCAGCCACTGTCAGCAGAATACATCTGTTGTCTTGTGTTGTGTTGAATAACTTACTTTGCACATGTAGCACAACTTATGCATGTTTATGTTACTAACAGGATGCTGGCCTGAGACTATCAGGTCAAGCAGTAGCTGTTTGTTGGTGTTCAGAGGGGAATGGGGATAGCCTTTCCACTATGCTGAAGAACAGTTCTATAGCTGAGATCCCATCTGGAGCAGACTCACTGAATCAATGGGAACAATAGTTATGCAAGTCTACTTGGGTCTACTTGAGTTGGCACTGGCTATTAGATTTAAACCTGTACATTCCTGGCAGTAAATTCTGTATCTCCTAAGCCAGTTTGCCATCCTCAAAAAAGGTTGAAGATTCCACCCTATCCCCTTTCCTCAATTATTAGTTTCCGTAGATGGAATGTGAGGGCCCCATCTTATCTGTTGTCTCTGGCAGAAAAATGCCTTAGTACCCTGACCCTGCTTACCAAGCACTACTCTTAGGAATGGTTGCTGAGAAAGTTCTTTCAAATGTTGCAGGATCTATTGAGATCAGAGTCCAATCTAGAAGTCTTCCAAATCCATTGGTCCTGAAAACAGGGTAATTTGGAACAATTCTGTGTTTGCCTCCCCTTGTCTTGTTTCTAACTTTGTTCAGCTATCTATGTCTTTTGGATTATGAAACAAAAGGACAAATATCTGAAAGTACACTACATGAAGATCACCGTCTATCTTTACCCAGCTCTTCCTCAACAGGTCTGCATTCCAAACCCACAGTACTCTGATTTTAATTACTACTGAGGAATGCTCTAAGGGCCCTTTCACACCACAGTTATAACACTGTTTCCACTTTAATTGCCATGGCTGCATAGTAGAAAATCCTGGGTTTTGTAATTTGGAGAGGCACTCAAGCTCTCTATATGAGAATTTTAAATGTCCCTCCCTGAACTGCAAATTCTAGGTTTCCATGGGATGTTGTCAAGGTTGCTATAGCTGTGCAGTGTGGGAAAGGCCCCAGATGTCCCCACTGCATAAAATTTCAGCTTTGCAACTTGTAAAGTGTTCACAAGTAACAGAAAAATGGAGGCAAATTTTGCAAAGGCAGCAGTTGAGGTCATCCCAGTTCCTGAATCTCATGCATTCTTTGCCTTAATTTATTTTTATCAGACCTCTTAATTGCAGCAGAGGCTGTTTATTGGCAGAAGAGCCTGAACTTCAACATGAGTATATCACAAAGGCAATTAAATAAAAAACTGAAACATCCCCAATGAAGGGAGCACTGGAAAGTATTCCTAGATGCAATTCCCACAAGTCAAGTGTGGACTGTGCACTCATTCTAATCTTTCTGCAGACCTTTAATTGCCAAATTCACAGCACAAGAAGTATTGGCTCTTCTTCCCCAGCCTCCCTGTCCCACAGCTGAATCCCAGGATTTAAAAGAAAAGCTGCAAGGCCAATGAGATACTGGAACCCTTTTGAACATAGAGAATGTAACTCTAAGCAAATCCTTGTAAAGCAGCAGGGAAGCTGAGCCTGAGAACCAGGCTAGACACCCTGGATCTTGATGCAATGTAACCTGCGTCACCAAAGGGAAAGACTGAAATGGGTTGGCACGTCAGCATCTCTGAAAGAACAAAAACAACGGAAGGTGACCAGACCTGACAGACGTGTAGCTCGTGTAGTGCAGAAATTTGTCTGTGAACCAGGAAATCCCTGATCCCAAGATTTCCTGCATGATGAATGCACTATGTAACTTTGGACAAACCTCTCTCTGGCTTTTTTTCTCTCCTTTAGCTGCAGTGATCTATCTCATATGACCTACCTCATATGATTATTGTTGTTACTGAAATAATATATCTGAAATGTGGGAAACATTTCAAAGTGCTCTAAAATCTACTACTACTGCCCCATTGACCCTAAGGGCCTTATCACATGGGGGTCCAAAGCAGAAGGTATCCAAAGCT
>CM034701.1:133420254-133436879 GCA_020142125.1 Phrynosoma platyrhinos | reverse complement strand
AATAATAATAATAATAATAATAATAATAATAATAATAATAAGACAGCTGGTGTTTAAAGCTGGAGGGAGAAGATATAACTGGCAGAGGTGGAAAACAAAATATCTGCTATGTAGTCATAGCATGAGAAGGAAGTGTGGAACTGCCCATCTCTCTGCTTCATTTGTTTGAAGAATTGTTGTTCAAAGGTTGGTTTCAGCTTGACCAACTTACCAATGTTGCCAATATAGGGGGAAACTCTGGGTTGAAATTTGTTTCTGAGCTAAGAAGAGAACAAGAACTGCTACTAATATGGTATCTGGAAACTAATTTGAGGGCTCCTGTGCAGATAAAATGGAGAGTCAGCATGATGAAGTAGTTTGACTAGAACTCTGGAAAACCAAGGTCTGAATTAAGACACGAAAATCCACTGACTGTCTGTAGGCAGGTCACACTCTCTCAGCCTCAGAAGGCAAGGGCAAACCCCCTTTGAATAAATTTCTCCAAGGAATCCCTCTGATAGGGTCAACATAAATTAGAATGTATTTGAAGGCATATAACAAAAACAATAAAACAACACCAAGAGAAGCAGTAACAAAAACAATGTGGGTGAACTATGGGGCCATACAGAAGGCCCCTAAGGGGTGGCTCTATGCCATCCCTGGGAGCGCTGGATCTGGGCCATGGCAACCACATACCAGGGCCCCAATCTGGCTTTCTGCTGCTCCAAAAAGAGCTGGCAAATGCCACTCCTTTATGAAGCTGCAAATAGCCAGCCTTAGTGCTGCTGCAACAGTTCTTTTGTGCCCTGGTGCTGCACGCTGTATGGTGGGACATGTAGTGTGAAGGTGGTGTTGGGGCAGCGTCAGGGCAGCTGGCATGCAGTCACCATGCCCCAACTCTACCGCCAGGCCAGCCCTTTTGGACAGTCTACACAAGCCCTGCCTGAAGAAATCTTAGGGCAGAATAGTTTCAGGCTGAGGAGGGGCCTGGATTAACTAGATTTTTAAATAGGTATTTTCCCCAGGGCAAAATTTTAGAATAATGGTCAGAAATCAAAAGTTACAAAACCCACAAATATTTTTTGTAAAGCACCATTTTTCAAAAGTTGATTTTTTTAAAAAAAAATTCTCAACATGGAGATTTCTTCTCCACCCGAAGAGACAAATGTCCCCCTGTGTATGTGTGGATGTGCAGAAGAGCTAGTTCAGAAACATAACAGAAGCATGACTTTCACTTGAATACCATTTATGACCAGCTTACTAAAGTGAGAGTTGTCTGGCTAACCCCTACTAATGTTAGCAATTGATAAGCAAGTATGTACTTGCACAGTGCTGACTGGGGTGTCCTCATTTCTGGTCCCGCTGATGACTTTCACACAGTGGTGTCTAGCAACTCAACTTGTTGGTCACTCTGACCTAGCAACTTTGGTTTCTTTCCTACCCAACTTGGAGGAAACTCAGGCTCAGTGGCATTGCTGCCAGTAGTGTCACCTGGTGCAAGGGACAGCTTCTGGGTGGGTTTTCTGGAGGCAAGGCCAAAAGGGAGCCACCAACCACTCTGCCATGTGCTGTCCTGCTTGTGAGTAGTGTGTGGTGGTGAGATGGGCACACTCCCTCCTTATGTCATTCTTCTCATGTGTAGAGTGGTGTGCAACAGGGAGGGAGCATGCCCAACCATCTCTCCCTGTGGTGTGCTGTTCTACTCATGTGTAGAGCAGCACATGACAGGGAGGGAGTTGAGCACACTCCCTCCCTGTTGCATGCTGCCTCAAGGCAACATCACCAAGGTGGGGGAATCCGCAGTTCCCTCACTGCTACCACTTCATTGTCCTCATGATACTGTTCTCATGAGGAGGACAAGGTAATGGCACCAAGTTGGTGGGGGGGGGGCTGACTGGGTGTCACCTCTCTTCTGTGTTGTCACCTGGTGCTGTCCTCACCCCCTGCACCTCCCTAGCAATGCCACTGTTCAGGCCCTCAGGTTGAGAGAGCTGCCTTGCTCCCACCCATGGGAAATCTTTCAATAATTAATTAGCTATCTTGGATTCTCAGCATTTTGAAGTTGTTAAAAGCGAGGAAAAGTTTGGGTTTCTCTGTTTAAAGCAGAGCTTGGGAAACTTTTACTGGCTGGTCTAATGCTCTCCTGTGTTGTTAAAGCAGTGCTTGCAAAAGTTTTAAAAACACAGCTAGAGAAATTGTGGATTTTTTATTTTGGTTCAGTTAACTGCCATGAGGTTAACTACAACCTATGGTAATCCTATGAATGAGAGACCACCAAGTCACCCTGTCATTAACAGTCCTGCTTGGGTTTGGTAGACAGGGTGGCTGTGACTTCCTTGACAGAGTCTATCCATCTGTAGTATGGTCTTCCTCTTTTCCTACTGCCTTCTGCCTGACCAAGTATTATTGTCTATTCTAGTCAATTATGTCTTCTCATGATATGGCCAAAGTACATCAGTCTCAATTTAGTCATCTTGGCTTCTAGAGAGAGTTCAGGCCTGATTTGTGATGGAATTTTTCTTGAGATTCCTTAGAAAGCTCAGAAAAATAGGAGAGAGTGATTTAATTTCACCAGCAAAGTGAACACAACAGAAAAATGCATGAGCAGGGAAAAGCAAACTAGTCCACTTTTAATCTCCAGCCCCCATGTGTCTTCCAATAAAGAACTAATATTCATACACAGGTAAAGCTTCATGTTGCAAAGAAAATGAGGTAGAAAATAGTCTACCTGCTTGCAGATAAAGTTTCTTATCAGCGTGCTAGAAAGTCATGCTGCTCCAGCTAAAGGACCAAAGAAGAAAGAGAAACATAATGGAAATTCATCCAGAGACAAAGAAGAAGTGTGTTCTCTTAGAGAAGGAGGAAATTGAAGGGGTCATAAAACAATAAACTATCATAGCCATGCATCTGTCTTCCTAGAAGAATCAGCATGCTTAAGTTGCAGAATCCCCAACACCCCTTCTCAATTTGAGCATGCACCCAACCAGCCCCATCTTGACTCACAGGTTTTCAAAAACATCTCTGGGCACCAGCTTTGTCAAGATGTCAGCTGTCATCTCAGCAGTTGGACAGTAGGTCATTTTGATCAGGCCTTTCTTCGTTAAGTTGCACACATGATCAACCTTTATATCAATGTGTTTGCTTCATCCAGTTATATTCTCTGTTTGAGAAAGTCTAATGCAGCTTTGGTTATCTTCAAAGATTTCAATTGGTTTCTTTTCATTTATTCCAAAGTAAAGGAACAGTAGATCAAGCCACTGTAGTTTTCTACAGGCTTCTGATGTAGCTATGTATTCTGATTCTGTGGAGGATAAAGCCAATATCTCTTGTTTGTGACTGGCCCAAGAAATAGGCCCATTGCCATATAAAAATAGATAATCACTGGTAGAGTGGTGACTTTTGATACCAGTGTGCATCACTGTAATACGCAAGGCTTGGGTTATTGTTGCTGGCAACTTTAGTTGAAGATGCATAGTTCCTTATAAATATCTTGTTACTTTCTTTACTGCAGTCCAGACTTTCTGGGTAGGTACACTGACCTTTCTACATAATATCCCTACAGCAGCAGCAATATCCAGTCTGGTGTTCATGGTTAAATACAGAAGGTTTCTTACTGCTGTTCTGTACAAGCCATCATCTGGTAGAGGTTCTCCTTGTTCATTGCTTTTATGGAAATCTGTCACCATGGGTGCTGCTACAGGATGTGCATCCTGAAGTCCCAGTGTTTCCAAGAGATCAACAATCTTCTGTTTTTGACACAGAAGAAAAGATCCATCTTGTTCTCTTTGAATTTGAATGCCTAAGTAATGTGTAGCATTTCAAAGTTCTTTTAGTTTAACTTCTTTATTCAGATGATTCACAATCTCAGTGTAATCTGTATCTCTTTGAGTAGTTATCATCAGGTCACCAACATATGTCAGGATGTTTGTTAAATGTCCATCTTTGGTCCTTATGTATAGGCATTTGTCTGCTCCTCCTTGCTGTAAATCTAATTGTTTCAGCATTTCATCCAGTTTTTCATTCCAAGCTTGAGCAGTCTATATAGCCCCTTCTTGAGCTTACAGACAAGGTGTGGTCTTTCTTTGTCCACAAAACCTGGAGGTTGTTTCATAAAAATATCCTCTCTAATCACACTATGTAAAAATGCAGTTTCTGCATCAACAGTCCATCTACATCAGAGTCCATCTGTTTTGAAGCAGCTAGGCTGAGAAGTAGCCTTAAAGTGAGAAGTTTTAAAACTGGTGAAAAGGTCTCATCAAAGTTTTCTCCATATTTTTGTCAGAAGCCTATGCAACAATTCTTGCCTTGTAGCATTCAGCCTTTCCTTCTGCATCTTGTTTCAGTTTGAACACCCATGTAGATCCTATGGCTTTCTTTCCTGGTGGGAGTTCTGTAAGTGTCCATGTCCCATTTTTATGTAATGCCTCTGTTTCTTCTTCTGCCTTTCTCCATTTATTTACTTCATCAGCAGGCATTTGCTTAATTTTTTTATATTTGATGGTTCTCTAGGTCACTCTGTCTTCGTAAGGTAAGAAAATCATGTAGGTGGTAACCTCTGTTGGATCGCAGTGAGCATCTGGAAGCCTGTTCTGGAACTTGGTCTGTCTCTGCAGCATCCTTTGGTCCAGGCATCAGGTCTGCATCATCTGCTTCTCCTTCTGAAGGCGTAGAGTCTGCTTGTATGTCTTTTCTGACAGGGATAACAATTGGTTGATCAGGAAACCTTGCTGTTGCATCTATCTCATCTGAGAACTCCAATGCATGATCTTGTTCATCTATGCATTCCAGAATAGTTCCTCTTTTGTATATTTTTCTTTGTTCATCAAAATAAACCACATGTCTGATGCTTACTTCACTAGTTTCTAAGATCCTCACTTTGTATCTTTTGGATCCAGGTAAATATCCAGTGAAGATAGTTTGTTCTGATCTGGCATCTAGCTTGCATCTCTTTTGTGAGGGTATGTAAGAATACACAAGACTGCCAAAAGTTTTAATGTGTTTCATGTTTGGTACTCTGCCATGCCACAGCTGGAATGGTGTTTGTGTAGTGCATTTGGTGGGCAATCTGTTTTGGAGATACGTGGCTGTCTCTCCAAAATTGGTTTGGGACACCTGCATCCACCAACATATATCTTGTCATCTCCAATAGAGACCTCAACTTTAATTCAGCAGACCTGTTTTGGGTGGGTGTGTATGGAACACTTTTTCTGTGTTGAATTCCATGTTCTTCTAAGAAAGATTGGGTATATTGCAACAAATATTCACTTCCACAATCTGTCTGGATGGCCTTAGGTGTCTTCTCAAATTTCGTTGCCACCGTTGTGACATATTTTTGTAGCATCTCTTGGCTTGGCTCTTTTGTTTCAGAAGGTAGGTGACACAATATTCTGAAAAATCATCCATAAAAATTAATATGAATCTGTTTCTAGAAAAGGTGCATATAAAGGTCCACAAATATCTGAATGTATGATGTAAGAACTTGCCATCTTCTCTGTTCAGTACTTGGTTTAAATGAAGGACTTACTGACTTTTGTTCAAAGCAAACTCTGCACCTGTCAGAGTCTTCACAGCCTTGGGACTTTACTTTGATCCCAGTAGCCAAATTCTGGTTTTGTAGTTGAAGAATTGCTTTGGTGTCATGATGAGCAAAGCATCTGTGCCATAGTTCAAGGCTATCTTCATCCATGTGTCTTTGGATCATACTCACTTGTGGAGTTGAAAGATCTACTTCATAGATACCATCATGTTCAAAGGCTTGTACATATGTCACATTGTTTTTAGAAACTGTACATTATCCACCTTTGAGAGTAATTTCATACCCTTTTTTATCCAAAATTGACACATTGAGCATGTTGCTTTGTAGATTGGGAATATACAACACATCACTGACTGTATTTTCCATGATTATATTGTTAGGTACTTGCAAAACAATTTAAATTACCCTTTACCAGCAATTTGCAAATTCTGATCAGAAACTGTTTGAATAATCCCTCTAACACTTCTATCAATTTCATCAAAATAGGATTCACAATGTGTAGAATGATTCGTACAACCCCAATCCAGGATCCATTTATGTGAACTATTTTCAATTTCACTAATATTAGCTGTCAAAATTTGTGCCTTCATAAGAAGACTGTTGCCGCTCTATTGATTTATTTTGGTTGAGTCATGTTGCCTTTGTCTTAAAATCTGCAGCCTGACCTTGCTGGGTATAGCTCCCATTGGTTGAAGGATTTTTAGGGAAGGTATAATTCCTTGAGATATGCCCCTTTTTATTATATCTGTAGCAGGCAACATCTGATTGGCCAGTTGGAGTGGCCTTTCCCCTGCCTCTGCTTGTCACCAGGTAATTCAATCCAGAACTTTCTTTATTTGTGAAGTGGGAACTTCCTATCTGCTCTATGCACTCCTCCCTGAACATACTCAGAACTTGGGTAAAACTCATATCTAGAATAGCATTAATTACAGTTGAAAAAGCATCAAATGGTTTGCCCAAAATTCCCATGAGATAAGCAACTTTAAGATTATCACATGATTTAAAATCAGAAAGATTCATCCTTTCAAACAAATCATTTACTCTTGCAATATGCTTTTCATAATTTCCTGCTTGGAATTCAGCCTCAAATTCATCAGTTCTTTCATTACAGCATGGAGAGTCTTATTTGTTTTCTTTCTAAAATTTTCCTCAAGCCTGAAAAGCATGCCTTTCACAGAATCACAGTCCTGAACTAAGGGGGGAAGCAGACTGGTGGCACGGGGCTGCCCTGGGAATGTGCACCGTGGGACCGAGGCATCCCCACACCTCGATCCAGCGGCGTACCTTCACTGCCCCTGAAAGGAGTGCTAAAATACCTTGTGGCGCACTTTTACTGACTTTTCCACTGCAGCATGTCCGGACGCTGCGGCGGGAGGTTGCCCTCGGAGTGCTGGCCGTGTGGAGGGCCGGCGGCTCCCAGGACAACCTCAGGAGGAAGAAGGGGCACCGAGCATGCGGCTGCCCCTCCCCTTCCTTGCCTCAAGGACGGCTCTATTAGCCATCTGCCTAGGCCCTAAATTAATCAAATCACTTCATCCAAACTGATTTTAGCTTTTCTTCAGTTGGTATTTCTGACTCTAAGCAGTAATAAATGCCTCAACTTGCAAAAATACATTTAACTTCTGCTTATATTCTGAAAAATTCAGAGGAGTCATTCTCAGCTTGGAAGACTGCAGCAACATTAAAAAAATATAATCAAAAATATTAGCAAAAGAAATAAAAAAAGTCAGCAGATCAAAAGCAAACCCAAAAACTCTCTCTCTGGTAGACACAAGCAAATGGGAGAAAGTGGGAAAAAGCACAACAAATAATAACAAAAAAATGGAACATTCTAGTTTTAAATTGTTCACATCTACTCATAAGTATCTTGGCCCATAACCTGATGAAACCACTTTTAATCTCCAGCCCTCATGTGTCTTCCAATAAAGAATTAAGACAAAGTTCTTAGAGTAATATAAAAAAATAAATTTACGGTACTTACAAAATCATGTGCATATTCATAGACAGGTAAAGTTTCATGTTGCAAAGAAAATGAGGTAGAAAATAGTCTACATGCTTGCAGAGAAAGTTTCTTATCAGTGTGCTAGAAAGTCATGCTGCTCCAGTCCAAGGACAAAAGGAGAAAGAGAAACATAATGGAGATTCTTCTAGAGACATTGCAGACCAGCCCAAAGGACTGGCCTAGGGGTAGAGTTGGGGAGGGGCAGCCGCAACTCATACGTATGTTGTGTGGCATCTGATGTCATATGTATGGCGCATGGCATCAGAACACCCATCTGGCGCAGTGTGCAGACACACTGCACCGAAAGGGGACAAAAGAGCTGCTCTTAGGATGGCCTTTTGCCACCCCTAAAAGGAGCGGCATTTTGCCACTCTTTTAGGGGAGGCAAAAGGGAGCACCAGGGCTGTGGCATGCAGTTGCTGCGGCCCTAATCCTCTGCTCCCTGGGTGTGAACAGGCCGTCTGCATTGATCCAAAGAAGTGTACTCTCTTAAAGAAGGAGAAAATTGAAGGGGTCTTAAAATAATAAACTATCATAGACATGCATATGTCTTCCTAGAAAAATCAGCATGCTTAAGTTGCAGAATCCCCAACAATTTGCTCTAGGGCACATTTATTTGTCTGTAGTGTCTAGAACTCTTCTCCAACATCACATTTCAAATGAGCTGATTTTCTTCATATCAGCTTTCTTCACTATCCAGCTTTCATAATCTTACATAGAAATGGGAAATATGATGGGATGGACAATCCTAACTGTCATGCCCTGCCTGGAGGAGGATAAGGAGAATGAGCCAGAACTTCCTTTGGGACCTGAGCCTGCAGCTGTGGAGCCCCAGCCTGGCCCTGGCTCTGCTTTGCCAGCTCCAGCAGAGCCTCCAGCAGAGCCTGTGGTCTCCCAGGAGGCTCTGCAGCCAAGCCTCCCAGCAGCAGAACCTTCAGACATGGAGAAGGATCAAGGGACTGTGCCTACCTTCAGTCAGATTGAGCTGAAACGGCAGGCCTTTGGTGTTCAAGGAGACTTTATGAAAAACACCGGAGTAATGAGCCTCAGCTGAGCTCCTTCAGCTTGGTAATTTAAGCAGGTGCAGAAGGGCTGCCTTGGTGCCAGAGATTATCTGAACTTCCTAGCGAAAGTTTCTGTCTCTCCTTGTTCCTTGCCTGAAACCTTGACTCTCAGACTGTGGACTTATCTTGAACTTCTGGAACCCTTGACCTTTCGACTGCTTTGCCACTGTGCTTCTCTGGAATCCTAGACCTTTGGACTGCTTGACCACTCACTGGACCCTTGGATTGCTAATATGGACCTTGCTTTCCTGCTTTGCATTGGCAAAAGACTTTGGGGGAAGCAGATGGGTGGCCCTGGACCACCCCTGAAAGCACCTTGGCCTCGATCCTCCCTTTTGCCACCTGCGAAAGAAGCATTAAAATAGTGCTCCTTCTACAAGCCGTGAAAGGGGTGCCTCAAAAGGCATGGTGTGATGTGAAATATTTAAAATATGATATGACATGATACCAGAAATATATCTGTTGAACATGACAAATAAGATCCCAGGAAATATGGAAAGGAAACATGGGAGGATATTATTGTATATGATAACTTCAGCTCAGATTACATTAGCAAAAAAAAAAAAAAAAAAAATAGAAACTAGCAGAAGTGCCCTCAACCAATGAGTGGTTTACAAGGCTTATTGAAATGATGAGTATGGATATACTCACAACTAGACTGAACAAACAAAATGTAGAGAGTACTGAACAGGACTGGACTCCGATACTGCAATACTGTAAAAGAGAAAACTTAATTGAGTAAAGATATAGACTGAAGGGATACCCTAAATTAGTAAACTGACTTAATAATAGGTGAAAAGTGACTATTAAAGATCAAGATAATTAAAGCTGTTGTTATAACACACAGTGGATTTAATATTTAAAATCCCTGTATATGAAGACAACGAGTGAACATTGAATTAAGGTTGAGTACAAACTGGAGATACTTTGGAAGTCAATTGTAAATATTTGTATATGATTATTGAAAAAGAAATTAATATGTTGAACTTGAAAGATATGTTTGAATAGTATATGTTAATAAAATATATGTATTTTTTTTTTTTAAAAAAAAGGCATGATATGCCTCTTCCAGATGTCCAAATGCTGAGTTGGAAGGATGTCATCGGAGCGCCCGTTGTGTGGACAGGGTGTCGCTCCAATGACGTCCTCAGGAAGGGGATGGGGTGCTCAGCGTCCGGCTGCCCCTCACCTTCCTGGGATTGAAGATGGCATTTTTCGCCGTCTGCATCCCCCCTTTGTTTGCCTTCCACCCTCACTAATAGCATCTATCAGCTCTCTTGGTAGCTAACTTTTGTATTCAATGTTATATCTTTATACTTGATGATCTTGCCTACTTCCTTCATAACTGTCCTTCCAAGTGCTACTCTTCTTCTGATTTCCTGCCTGGAGTCTCTGTTTTGATTAATGACTCAACCAAGGTATGAAAAATCTTGAACTATTTTAATGTGTTCATTGTCTACTTCAAAGGAAAATTGTCTGTGGTCATTATTTTTGTTTTCTTAGTGTTCAACTGTAAACCTGCCTTTGGGTCAGCATAGACCTTGGAAAACTTAATTTCCAAGCTACAAAATTTTAAACTTTCTTTTATTTATTTGAATGATGTGTAATGAGCCACTGTGTTTAGAGTTTAACAGTATCATGCTTAATGATATCACTGGATCCAGCATTATGACACCACTAGGGCTTGACCCTATGCCATCATCAGAGTCCACTCTTATGTTTCAAGTTCGGACCCTTAAATCTCAGGGCCTGGGATGCTTCTGACCTGGCAGGCCTAGTGCATACCCATGTGCAACAGTATTTTCAAAGAAATAGAGCATACAAAGTGCTTTTTTGAGCAATTAGCAGCTGGTGAGGCAATTTATAAATATTTATAATAAATTAGTACTAGCACCATCATTCTCTCACACTCTGCACATTTAATTCTTAACACTTTTTACTCATCCTTTCACCACTTGCCATTATAAGGATCATTTAGATCTTGAGGGTTCAACACAGACTTTGCATCCAGTCTGTGTGAAATTATCTTGGGATAGGAAGGTTTACAATAGCATTCACAATGTTATCTGGCCAAGCTTTGGTAAAGTGATACCTTTCGTGGAACTAAATTCTATTGGAAAGACTGTACAGGCTTTTAAAATGCCACACATGCATTTTGCACACATATCTACAAGATATCTTAGCCTAGTAAGAGCCATAATTTTTAACTCATTTAATACATTTAAAAACAGGAGAAGGGATATTTACTGTGGAAGGGAAGAGGAGTTTTCTTGGAATTGCTTACTAATTTATTGGCTCTTTCTGTTAAGCTTGCCAACAATTTTTTGCAAATAAATATTCAGCTTAATTTCTGGTTTGGACAAGTCATTTATCCCATAGTTATGAACACTCGCAGGTTTCTAGGGCTGTACAAATGGCTTGGGCAAGGTACAAAACAGGGACGGATATCCAAATGTTCTGTCCAGCTGAATTCCAAAGGTTCCCGAGGTGGGTGGGAATCAGGGAAGGGGAGCAAAGGTCTCAGGGGGTGCGGTGTGTGAGTGTGTGTGAGAGAGAATAATCAGGAAGAGAATCTAATTTAACCAACAATTAAAGGGAGTAGCCAAGGGCTTGTTCTCTTGTACCTTCTTAAAAACCATTTGAAGTGCCAAAGCTGCTTGGCTACAAGTAGTCTCTCACCCAGCTGCCATGCAGTTTGAAAATGGCCAAGAAGATAAGTGATTCTCCCTGGGAATTACAGGGTGGTAGTGCTGGTGGTGGTGGTGATGATGATGATGATAGTACCTTATTGCTGTGGTACAGTATTGGGAAGGAATAAGACAATGACTGGGAAAAAATTATACACAGAAATAGCATCTTCTATACAGAAAATTCTCAAGACCATGTGGCACTCTCGTGTGGAAAATGACATGGATGTGGCCACTGAAAGGAAATGGAGCAATAGCAACAAGGTTACTACAGTTCAAGTGGCAAGTGTATGAGTCAGTATTTGGTGAGCTGTGCATCATAGGAGTCCTGATGCAACATGCACAGTGGATGAGACAAGCCAGGTATGCATCATGGGAGGCCTGATGCAACAGTCCTGACGCAACAGGCACTGGGAATGAAACCATCAAGATTTCATTAGTGCATCGCTGTCACATGTTCTCAAGAGGGCCACCTATATATGGGAGAGAATCAGAATCTCCATTGTTGGTTGGTTGTGGTTGGTGAAGCACTTTATTTTTCTGTATAGTTTTGAAAAGTTATTTCATTTTAGTTGTGTATTTTTCAATCTCACAAAATCTCTTTCAAACTCTTCAAAAAACCCACACACACCAGGCACGACAATAGAGATGTGTGTGTGATTTTGTGACTGACAGTTTTAGTTCACTTTGTGCCATCTTGGAGGTAAGAAAGGGGAGGGGCAGCCTCACACTGGGCGCCCCAACCCCTTCCTGAACATGTCATCAGAGCACCCATCGCTCCACACGACGGGCACTCCGATGACGTCTTTCCTCTGCAGCGTCCGGACATGCTGCAATGGAAGAGATGCTGAAGAGGCGCCCAACACCTCTTGCAGCATCCCTTCTGTGCCTTGTGGAAGGAGCACTATTTTAGTGCTCCTTCCAGGGCCTGAAAAGGGGTGCATTGGGGCCAAGGAGTGCGGGTACCTCGGCCCCAATCCACGGCTTCTCTGGACGACCCATGGCCACCCATCTCCAGAGGCCCTAGGATGCTCCAGACACAGTGCTGTTTAGATGGAAATTAAAAGAGCACTCAGAAGCTGCATTTTCTGTTCATTGCTAGTTGTGTGTTATTACATAGGAGCAGCAATAAACAATGTTAAAGCTGCCCTTGGAGTTGGGAAGTTGTTGTTTCTTCGTTTGTTTGTTTTTTGCTAGTCTGATCTTTCCATATAATAATTCAGATAATGTTTTCCTAAACAATTACCTGAATTCCAGTCTTTTGCAACCTTGCTAGTATGTTTATTGTTTTCTGTCTCTGTATATAATATATAAGCTATTTATTAAGTCACCTCCATTAAACCACACATAGGGGCTATGCAGATGGGCAGGAAAAGGTGACTTGAAGCTCCTTTTTTCCCTAAGCTGCAGCAACTGCACTGCCTGCCCTGAGGATGCCCTAAATGGGGGTGGAGCAACCACCCTGGGGGGCAGTTAATGCAGCTTTTCCAAGGCTGCATTGAAGCCCACCAACTGCTCTGCCAGCCCTGAGGTTTCCCTAAATGGGAATGGAGCAACTGCATGGGCCGGCAGTGGCTGCTTATTTATTTGTTTATTTATTTTGCTATCTTTCAGGTGCATGTGCATATGCACTAGAACAACATGGCCCATTTAACAGCAATAACAGCAGTGTTGGCATTGCTGTGCACCTGTGCACTGTGCAAAGCAGTGAGATCATGGATGCCATGTCAACTGAGTGGCCCGCACTGGTAGTCAGCCTGCAGTGCATGGCCACAGGAGCCATCACCATGACTACTGAAGCAGCTGCATGCATACAAGACTACAGTGATGATTCAGTGGACACAGAAGGGACAACTGCTAGAGTGGATGCCACAAGCATTGCATGGTGTACTGCCACCGCTGCTACACTGATGCCATCTGAGAGAGCCCTGTGCCGCTGGTGGATGTTCCCCAGAAGCACCGACTGGTGGGACGGGTTTGTCACATACATCTGGTCTGATGAACAATGGAGGAGATTCTTCCGAATGACCTGTGCCCTCTTCCACAGGATAGTGGAAATACTACGTTTGGAAATGGAGTGGTCAGACATTATCATGAGGAAAGCCATCCCAGTGGAGAAGAGGATCGCCATGGCCATCTGGGTGCTCGCCCACAAAGCCAGCTACAAGCAGACTTCAGAGCAGTTTGGGATCGGCCTTACCACTGTGGGGGAAATGTTGGTGGAGTTCGCCCTCATCATGGAGAAGTTGCTGCTAACATAGACAGTGTACCTGGGGGATGCCGCTCAGGTAAGGAATGTCACACACACTTGTCCCTTTTTCCTCCAGTACAGAATGCGTCATAAGTTGGCATACAGCATAGCATTTACTGTATAGATTAGGCTGCCAAGTACACTATACCTGCGCACATACACAAAAAATGCCATGAGTCGGCATACAGTATGGCATGTATAGTACAGAATAGGCTGTTAAGTTCGCTATATCTGCGCACGTATGCAAAAAAAGCCATGACCTGGCATACAGTATGGCATTTATTGTATAGGATGGGCTGCCAAGTTTGCTATACCTGCGCATTTACACAAAAAATGTCATGACTTGGCATACAGTATGGCATTTATTGTATAGAATAGGCTGTTAAGGTTGTTGTACCTGCGCACATACACAAAAAACATCATGAGTTGGTAAGTGCCCTGACTTTTTTCATTAATCCTCCACTGCTCCCCCTTCTTGTCACCCACAGATCATGTTAGGATTCACTGACTTCGGTTTCCCCCAAGTAATGGGTGTTGTAGACGAGTGCCACTGTCTGATTGTGCCACCCTTGGGGTGGAGGAACGAGTTAATTAACTGAAAAGATACCTACTCTATTGTCCTCCAGGGGACATCGGATCATAGAGGACAGTTTGTGGATGTGGAATTGGGCTGGTCTGTTACAACACACAATGTGAGGGTGGCAAGGAACTCCATCTTTCAGGCCATGGAGGCTGGCATGCTGCCCCTCCTGCTCACTGACAGTGCCTCTCCCATTCAGTAGTGGCTCATGAAGGGCACCACCAATGCCAGGCAGAAAGGATTCAACAAGAAGCTGAATCGCACCAGGAATGTGGTGAAAAGGGCCTTTGGGCAGCTGAAAGCTCGGTGGAGGTGCCTCTTTGGCCAACTCCTTGTGGCAGAGGACAATGTCATCCCCATAATCATCTCATGTGTCATCCTCCACAACATCTGGAAGGGTGCTGGATGAGGGAGCATGCTACAGACTCTGCTTTGTGCTGCCCACCCTGGGGGCACTCATGGAAGACAATGACGTTGTGAAGCAGAGAGAAGGGGAGATTGTGAGCAAGGCCCTGGCAGAGTTCTTTGAGACCAGGAGGATCTGAAGTATCTCCTCTCCTCCATCTGTGATCCTAGGGCACTACTGTACTATGCCATGATAAGCACCTCAATAAACATATCCTATTATCCACACTCTGTGTCTGGCCAGCATTCATGCTCTTATGCACCTATTCTTAACCATGAGCCTAAGGGACACACACACACAAAAGATCATGGGGAGGTCACCAGGAGCCAGTTTTCCTGGTCACAGAGATACAGTACAGGAACAACCAACTGTAATCTCTGACAATGTATCAATTCCCCAACAGTCAGCCTTCCCAACGGCCCAATTGATTGTAACAATTGGTAGCCCAGAGGGCAACCACTGGGGGCTAGAGACAAACTTCTCCTTTCAGGGTCTCCATTGGCTAGGAGCCAAGTAAGGCCATCTGCCCTCAGCAACAACTGCCCATAAATGCCCCTGCAGACCTCCACAGCTCCCCAGTACAATGATGGCAGCCAGGAGGAGAGTGCCCATCTGCATTGTGTACTGGACCGATGAGGAGGTGGGCATTCTCTTTCATGACCTCTCCCTAGAAGCAGCCGTGAGAAGGGTGATGGCCAGTACCAACTGGCCAAACTGGGGGTACTTTCATCAGACCTCCCAGGTCCTTCTGCAGCAGGGCTTCAGGAGGGCCCCTCAACAGTGCTGAACCTAGTTCAAGGCACTGAAAGGGTCTTATTTGAAGCCCTGGAGGATTATGGGGAGTATCCTCCACTGCGGAAGCAGCTGCCCTTTTATGACTGGCTGCGCGACCTGTGGGTGAGGGCTGGCCACCCACAGTGGCAAGATTGTCATCTGCCAGGTAAGTGCCAGGCCCCTGCCATGGCCCCTGATGGCCATCCCTACCTACTTATCTCCCTTCCCTATCTCCCCCCTCCCTTCTTTCCCACTTCCATTGGTCCTAATGGTGTCCCTCTCATCCTCAAATACAGGCGTGTGGCGGAGGTGACGGCAAGGATGGAGGAGGGACAATGCCAATTCCCCCTCATCCTCCTCCACCTCAGAGGGTGAAGCTGCCCCTGGCAGGGAGGCCCAGGCAGAGGGAGACCGTGGCATCTCTCTGCATCCACAACAGCCTTCCATTCCAGAAGGCAGGCCCCCAAAGGGAGGGGTGATGGCTGCATGACTGCAGCCTCCATGGTATTCCTATCCCTCCCCTCCCCCACCACTTTCCATGGCAGGTTTCTTAAATGGTTCAGCAAATTTGTTCTTGAATGAGTAATTTCAGCAATTTTCTTCCTGCTGCAAGAAAGTCTTCTAAAACCAAGATGTTGTGAAGGCTATTCACACTTCAAGGCCTATTCTGCACTAAATTGCAAAGGAAACAGTATTTTCTGCAGATGAAACAGAATATTCTGTGGAAAATAACATTTCAATGCAGAAATATTAATTCCTGTGCAGAAAATGGTGTTTTCTGTTCAAATGAGTCATGTGCAATTTTACACAGAACAAATTCCCGATTAGAGTTTTTGTTTTAAGTTCTGCACTTAAATAGCATTTTCCAAACAGAAAACACTATGTTGGCCACAGAAAATATTGTTTTCTGTGCAAAACAACCATGTGCAAAGCTTATGGAGAATAAGGACCTGTACAGACCGGCCCAAAGGGCCAGCCTGGAGGTAGAGTTGGGGCAGGGCAGCTGCACGCCAGCCGCCCCAATCCCATGTGATTCCGTACTGATGCTGCACACCGTTACACATGGCATGCAGCATCAGGACGCTCTCCTGGTGCAGCGTTCTGATACGCTGCACAGAAAAGGGAGAGGAAGAGCCATGCGCCAGCTGTTAGGGCAGCCTTTTGCCACCTCTAAAAGGAGTGGCATTTTGCAGCTCTTTTTGGGGCTGGCAAAAGGGAGGATCGGGACCACAGCATAGGTTTGCTGCAACCCTGATCTGCCCAGAGCCATCCATCTGCAGAGGACCTAAGTCCTGAATTGCAAAGATTCTCATCAGTTCAGGATTCTTCTCATCAGGGTTTCTCAA
>CM034701.1:133401253-133417549 GCA_020142125.1 Phrynosoma platyrhinos | reverse complement strand
AGCTAACTGCCTAGCCCACCCCCTATTGACTTGCAAATGCCACTCAAGGTGCAGAAGGTGCTGCTAAAGAAGTGAACAAGAATGGCAGAGAGGGCTCTGTTGTGCCCTGTAGGATAAAAGCAATAAAGAACTCTTTACTTGATGTGGATTATTTCAAAAAGCAGGCACGTCAACTGCACCTCAGGCTACTCACTATGTGAAACAGATTGGGCACTCATTGTCTTGCCATTAACAAGGAGAGCTTTCTGCTAAGTAGTCTTTCCTTTTTCCTTAACTCAACAGTGAACTAGGTGAGAAAGAGGATCATTCAGGTGAAAAGAGCTTGTGTTTTTCTCAATTTGAACACCTCTCTCTTGCCTGCAGAGAATTACAGCCTCATTTGATATTAATAATTGGGCCAGTTGCAGACTCTTTTAAAAGTTGTGTAGAAGAAAGAATTTGGGAAGGTTGTTCCTCATTGCATTAGGGTGAGAAATCATGAAATTCCTTCTTCTGCATGATTTCTAGAGGTACAAAGTAGTTCTGGCCTTCTTTGCCTCTAGGCATGAATCAGCGATGTGTATCTCAGCCTAGACCTGCTCGTGTTGCCTTGTCCAATAACCTTGGCCTTTCCTTCCTGCCTAAACCTTGCTGTCCTCTGGGAAGGGTTTGCAATTACAAGGGCAGGTGCTACTTTGCCTATTCTGTAATGAAACTTTTTAATGGTTTCCTTCCACACCTGTCAGGAAGTCTGAAGTGTGATATTCTCTCTGTCAAAGCCAATCACCATTTCTGCAGTTCTCTTGACACTGTCACTCCACTGTACCAGACCAACTGCCAAACGTTTGCTCAGTCTGTCTCCTTGGCCTGACCTGCATCTGTACTAGGAGTGGATGTTCTCACATAGCATGTTTTCTCAACCACTCTGATCCCCTCCCACCTCCTACTTTGTGCAATCAAATAATTCTTTCTTTGTGCAGAGAACTTTCAAGCTACTACATGTTGCTTTGTACAGTCATGGCATTCATTTTGTGGATTTTTTTCTGCGTTCTGCTTAGCTCAAGGGAGAGTAGCTATAGAAATTTAACCTACAATGAAATGCAAAGGGAATGGGCCTTATCAGGAAATCACCTGAGAAACTTTTGATGGTAGGACTAGCAACATGTCTCAGGTTGCAGACCTATAGGTGCTTACTTGAGAGTAAATGGCATTTAACTTATGGGGATTGTTTCTGAATAGACAACTTTATTTAGGAATTTTAGTTCATTTAGTTATTATAAGACTAGCCATTATAAGATTGGGGCTCTGCAGATGGTTCAAAGCGCTGTCTTGGAGCCAGGGAAGGGGAGGGGCAGCCAGCTGCTGGCTGCCCCAACCCCTTCCTAAGGACATCATCAGAGCGGTCACCATTGCACACAGCGAGTGCTCTGATGATGTCCTTCCGGTGTAGCATTTTTACACACTGTGGCGGAAGAAGCACAAAAGAGCCACGTGGTGGCTCCTGAGGTGCCCTTTCCACAGCTTAGGAAAGGAACACTATTTTGGTGCTCTTTTCCCAATTGTTGAAAGGGTGGATTGGGGCCAAGGCATGGGGCAGCCTCGGCCCCAATCCTCTGCTTTTCAGCGCGGCCTATGGCCGCCCATATGCACTCCCCCATAGTTAGATGTATTTCTTTAAAGTCTAGACTTGATTCCACCAATTCTATGAGGATTCTGTGGCCATCCCACCACTCACGCTGCTTACTCTATTGAGTCTTTTTTTTTAGCATCAAGAAATGAACAGTATGGGCCTCTTTAAGGTCATGGCTTTATATGCACTAAATTGTGAATAAGCCTCAGAGAACACAATGGGCCATGTTTCTGAATGCATAGGATTGTGTTACATGTGTAGCTAAGCAAAACAGACAGATAAAAACCAAAATATATCTTGTCCGGAAGCATAGTGTATGCAGAAAGAGAAGACAACTAGTGGAAAAGAAAATGACATTATGTGATCTCAGTAATGTAGATAGATATTGCGTTAATTTGATCAGCTCTAATAGTCCACACAGAAGCCAAAGGACAAGTCATTTTAAACTGTTAAACTGAGTGGAGCAGTTTAAGATAATAATGGGTATGTATCAGTTTCCTTGCTCTGAAATCCCTAGCAACTGTGGCAATGTCTAGGCTTTCATAGGGAGATTTCCATACAATTTTTATGTTCTGGGTTGAACTGCTAATCTGTTTTTAAGGACTGTCTGGTTGCTTGTATGGATGGCATTGTGTGACAGATGGACAGGAGCGAATGTGACTTGCTTACCATTCTAGGCAAGACTAGTTTGAAGATTACTTTTTAAAAATACATACAATTATCACCACAGAATATTTTTCCTTCTAGGTACAGATGCACAGGTAAACATAGGTAATACACATAAATTGATTACCATTCTATTTAAGAATTACATCCCTGTATAAAAAGAATATGGTAGAGCTGGAGGAAGTAGAGAAAAGGGAAAACAAAATTATCAAGGAATTAGAGCAACTCCCATAGGAAGAAAGGTTGAAACATTTGTGGCTAGCCTGAAGTTGAGAAAAGGGTGGGGGGTATGGTTCTATACCATTATACATGGTATGGCAAAAGTGGGCCATTTCAAATAAGTCTGAGGTTACCAAATGAAGATATGTTGTCTGAGATCTAAGACAGGAAGATGGACTTTGTCAAACAGCAGCACAGTATGGTCAAGAAGGTGTAGTGATGGCTACAAATTTGAGTGGTTTTAAGAGATATTAGAGAACTGTATAAAGAGCAAGGCTATCAATGTCTGCAAGGAAGAAATGCAGTATACTTCTCAATGTCCATGCTGGCAAGTGAAACAGTAAGTGCTATTACCCCACCAATAGCACTACATTTCCATGGTGGTCAGACTGTAGGCTCCTGTGAGGCAAGAGGCTTTACTGATGGAAGAACTGGCCCCAAACAGATGGGCCTGATAAAGTGGTCCACAGCTGCTTCAGCACCATTCGTGCCAAGGCTGTGGCAACTGCATGCGCCCGGCCCCAATTTAGGCCACTGCCACAATCTTGAACTGGGCTGGCAAAAGGAACCCAGTTTTTGTCTGCTCTTTTTTGGCCCAGTTCTTTTGCCTTGGGGTGGCATTTGGGTGGCTTCCTGACACATTCAAGGCATGTATCATCTAAACCAGGAGTAGGCAACCTTTCCCCTTTAAGGGCCGAGGGACTTCAGCTCCCAGAAGCCTCAGCCATGTTGGCCAATAGTCCCATGTTGGCCAATAGCTCCTGGGATTCTGGGAACTGAAGTCCCTCGGCCCTTAAAGGGGAAAGGTTGCCTACCCCTGATCTAAACACACACACACCCAAGTGGCCTGATGGCGGACCTTTGGGCCCATCTGTTTGAGGCCAGTGTTGCTGGTAGGGTCTCACATGTCAGACAGCCTTCTGCTGAGGAGCCAGTCTAAATATGCCAAACAGCTACTGGGTGGCAGAAGTAGTAGAGGGTGACACTGGTGGAGGATCTCTCAATGACAGTGGCACCATGTGAACACTTGCTAGTACTGCATAGAGGAAGGCAGAGTAAAACCCTGTTTGAATGTCTTTTACCATGAAAACCCTATGATGAGACATTCAAAAATGAAAGATAGTACTAGAAGATGACACACTTAGGTTGGAAGGCACTCAACAAGCTACTGGAATAGAACAAAGAACAACTAGGATTAATTCTGTGGCTAATACCACAACTAGACTGATGCTGAATGGATGCTCAGCTGTTGATGTATTCAGAAGTGAAAAGGAAGTCCAAAGCTGCATAACTCATATTATAGGAACATAGAATGTGAGAAGCATGACTCAGGGGAAGTGAGACATATTAAAATAAGAAATGGAATTATAAACATTACAATACTTGGGGTGAGAAAGCTACATTGGAAAAAAATGAGAATTTTTGAGTCAGATAACTATACACTGTTTTACTTAGGAAAAGAAATGAGAAAGAGAAATGGGATGGCATTTATAGTGAGGAGATATGTAGCAAAAGCAGTCAAAAGCTATATTGCAAAGTCTAAGACTTCACTAAGGAGTTGCAGACTGCCAGAAATAGTGCAAATTGAGTCCACTTTTAGGGTTAGGGTTAGTGCTAGGGAATCATGGGAATTGTTTTTTTCTGAGACATTGAGCCTTCTCTGTCAGAGAGCTCTGGTGCCACAATAAAATACAGTCCCCACCCTAACCCTAACCCTAACCCTAAAAGTGGACTCAATTTGTACTATTTCTGGCAGTTTGCAACCCCCCTAAGACTTCAGGAAAAACTCATCAGTATGACCACAATCCAAGTATATGCTCCAACTAGAGAAGCAGCAGAATAAAAAATTGAAAGATTCAGTGCTGGAGTCCAGGAGGAAATTGGTCATGCTGAAAAAAGAGTTCTTGTTAATCATAGGTGATAGGAATGAAAAAGTTGGGAAAAGAGTGGAATAAAATTAGACTTGAAGGAAAGAGGCATGAAAATCAGAGGAAGGAACATCAACAATTTAATATATGCAGATGATACCATACTAGTAGCAGAAAATAGCAAAGTTCTAGAATTTTATAGACTGGAGTCATAGCAGTTAAAGTGGTGTCAAATCACATTATTTCTATATTGTAGATGCACCCTTGGAGGACCCTCATTCATAATGTCACCATTATGAGAAATTGACTTGACAATAGTTAACAACAGCAAAGATTCTATTACCGTCATGTCCTGCTTTGCAGGCTTCCCATAAGTATATTCTTTCTCCCCTTCTGAGCAGAACATTGGACTCAATAGGCCTTTGATGTGATCCAGCATCTCTCTTATGTTCTTATGACTGTGTAATTCACAAATTCAGAGTGAATCACACTCATGTATATGATCAGAGACCTGCTAACATGCATTTTATGCTACAGTAAGACCCTGTATCTTTGCTTTAAAAGTAGCTTTCTTTTCAAGAGTTACCACAGAGGGCATTTTTTTTAATGTTAAAGAGAACAGCTGCTGAATGCTGAAGATCAAGCTTTCCTTAAACCTACAATTACAGAAGCAAGTTGAAAAAGTGTCCACTCATTTCCATACATATGTGTTCTGTGCACATGTTATGGAATAGTCAATATCTGTAAAGTGTAAACTAATGTGTCACTGATTCCTCTTCTTTTTCTTTTTTGCCTTGTATCCTTCTGTGGTGTCAGATGATCGGGAAAACCCACTTGAAAGTATATTCCTTCCAAGAGGGGGTGGAGAGGATTGCATTTCCAATGGGAAAGAGTAACCCAATTAGTAATTCCTTTTCTGTTTCCTCTGAAGACCACAACCTAGGACTTCAAAGTGTCCCTGTAATAAAGGCCAGCAGGAAGTTCTGGAGTTCAACCTACTTTGCAAAATGTAATGACACGATTGGTTAGTTTCCAGGAATTAGCTCATGTTGATCCTGCCACACACGTCTCCACACTGTGTTCAGATAACAAGATCAAGCCAAAGAAATGAAAACCACCTTTCTTCCAATATCACTACACACATCTTAATCATAATGGCAGAGCCTTCAACCTGCCAGTGCTTGTCATTATCTGATATCCAGGCAGGAATACAGTTCAAAAGGATGGCCCTGGGCCATGTTCTCTGTGCATTTTGCAAGCCAATTGCTAATCACTGTCGTTCATTATTCTTGTGAGTTAATTTTATCCTACTGCATTTGCCTAGCAAAACTATACTGAGAGATGATACACTTCCTCTAAAGAAGATAAATGAATATCGGGTGTGGGGGTTCCCTATTTTTGACCAAATGGTTTGCATTTGTTCACTGTTATTATATTAGATTATTATATCAGGTAATGCATTTTGACAGTATGACTAAAAATTGTCTCTCTGTGCTCATGACCACCATGCAGGTCACCAGTTCAAATCTGTTCCCTTTTATAGTTGGAAGCTCAGTCACCTTCCCTAAAAGGAGGTACAGTGATGCTGGACATCCATTGTTTTAAGGGAAGTAATGGACATTAGACACATAATAAACATAACAGAGTATTAATGGACATTCTCCTCAAACCACATAAATATTCAAAACAAAGGCAGTTTAAGCTCTTTCAACAATTTAATCTTTACTCCTAAAGCCAGTCTATATAGTTATGTGTCTGTTCATCTATTTCTGAGTTCTAGTGCTCTCAAAGAAGACAGAGTTCCATAACTGAATGGAACCCAGAATCCCTTTCTTATGTGTGCCCATGATGTATGAATATGACAAGCAGACAGTATCTTTAACATGCTTCTTACACTGTATTCCATAGGCCACCATTTCACAGTATGCTCCACCTTAGAAATAGTGAAACATAATGGACAGAGGAGCACCTACAGTCTAATAACAGATGATAGCCATATAGAACTCTGTGTGGTTCTCCTCTTGTTTTTAAACTTCAGCTGTCATCATTTCTGATCAATGGAACTCATAGTCAGTCATGATGGGAGTTAGAGTTCAGCAACATCTGGGTGACCACTAGTTTTGATTCCTGTTTCAAGTGAAAACTAGCACTTTGAGTTATACCCAAGAAGATGCCAATGCAGAGAGCCATCATGATTGAGTGTTGGATGAATGGCCTCAACAGACGACCCTTTGGGCTGTCCTGGAGGCAGAGATGGGGAGAGGCAGCCGCACAGTAATCGCCTCAGCCCCTCCCCAAAGACGTCATCACAGCGTGCACTGTTACGCATGGCGTGCACCGTCAGGATGTCCTTCTGGCACAGCGTCTTGATGCGCTGTGCTGGAAGGGGTGCAGAAGAGCCCTGTGGTGGCTCTTCGGGCATCCTTTTTGCCAGCTCTGAAAGGAATGGCATTTTACTGCTCTTTTTAGGGCTGGGAAAAGGGTGGATTGGGGCTGAGGTGTGGGGCACCCTCAGCCCCAATGCTCCACTTCCCAGGGCAGCCCAGGGCCACCCATCTGCATCCCTCCTAAGACTCTGAGAGACTAGGGTTCAAGTCCCTGCTTAGGCATGGAGACAGACTGGGTGACCTTGGGTGAGTCATAGTCTCTCTGCCATACAGGAGGGCAATGGTAAACCTCTTCTGAATAACTCTTGCCAAGGAAACACTGTCATAGGATCATCATTAATATGGAGTCAAAGGTACCTCATAACAAGAAGATACTCACACATTCATATAATAGTCTCTTTACAAGACGTACTTGTGAAGACATTGTTGGGTTAATGTGTCATCAACTAAATAAGGCTGAACCTCTCTCCATGCTCCATAGAACATGTTAAAAGAAATTCTAGCCATAAGGTGTGAAGGCCAGTAGCTGGGTACATGTCTGATGAAAAAAAGCTTAAAGCAATTTTGCTAGACAAACCAATGGAAAGTGCATCTTGCTGATTCCACAAGTGATCTTCCCAGGCAAAGCAGTCATTTAGGTATAAACTTCCTGAGGACTGCAGGAAACTCTCTGATAATCTTCCCCTTAAAGATCTTCTGTAGATGTCCAAGGCAAACAGAAGATATCAAAATGAAAGCAAACAATCAGAGATACCATAGAACTTTAGCTTTGTATTTCTTCACATTAGACACACATTTCTTCAGGCTTGCCTGACTTCACATAGAGCAGAGTTCCTGCGTCCTTTAAACGTGCATGGAAGGGAGCTGATGCAATGATCAGTTTCTCATACTACTGCAGTAAATTCTACAACAAATCACCCCTGAACACATTATGATGATACTTTTATTAGGCCAAGGAAATACACAAAATAGATTACACAAATGTTCAGAGTTCATAGGCTCCTTTATCAAGCATGGTTGTGAAAAGTCATTGTAGGAGGAGAAAGGTGAGAAGGGCAGGTCACAGAGCTGCATCTTTCTTGAGATGTTAAAGCTGAAATTAAGACACTGGTAAAGAGAGATTTCATGAAGGTAAAGGCCATACTCCATGTCGGTCATGGGGCATTTGGGACACAAAAGCAAGGCAAGGCAAGGCAATAAACCATTTTTTCCACTGTTGGAAACAAAGGCTGCATCTGCACTGCAGAATTAAAGCAGTTTAACATCACTTTAACTACCATGGCTCAATGCTATGGAATTCTGGGCTGTGTAGCTTTGTAAGATATGTAGCTTTCTTTGTCAGAGAGCTCTGGTGCCACAACAAATTACAAATCCCAGAATTCCATAATATTGAGCCATGGCAATTAAAGTGGTGTCAGACTGAATTATTTCTGTAATGCAAATATGGCCTCAATCAATTCCTTTTGCGATCTAGCCCATTTCTGGCTACATCATGACCAACAAGGGTATTGGATATATCACTATACATATATCATAACAAGAAAGTTGCAGCAGGCAAATGTTCCATTTTTTTCTTTAAAAACCCCAAACACCCCACAGTTGATTCTGCTCTAGCCTCTTAACTAAGGAAATAGCCAGGGAGTGGGGAGAGGAAAACAGAGTGTTATTTTGTGATTGATAGTTCTAGCTTTTATTTGAAAGGAAGGATTATGTATGGTCTTCCAACCTGTATACTTTGGTACAGGAATGTGAAAATAAAAGTTGAAAACTGTCTTTTCTCAAAAACTGCTGTACCTACAATGCTAAATTTTTTAATGTGTCTCAGATAAGGCAATCTCTATTCTATAAATCATCTTTGCAAAAATTGACCACAAAAAGCTGGGGGTTTATGGATGAGCACATATTTCATTCAAATTGTGAACTATAAATTCTGCTCTTGCATGAAGCCACCACCTATTCCAGGGGTAGTCAACCTAAGGCCCGGGGGCCAGATGCAGCCCCCAAGGCCTTTAGAACGTCCCCAGGCCGGTCCTACTGCTGCCGCCGCCCCCCCCCCACCCACCATGATGATATTGATTATTGTTGTTATTACTTGTTCTTGGGGTTTTCTTGGCAAAATATCCACAGGGATTTTGCCATGGCTTTTTTGGGGCTGAGAGAGTGTGCATGATTTTTTTTAATATATATATATATATATATATATATATATATATATATATATATATATATATATATTATTTTTGGTGCTTTGGCCCCCCAATTGTCTGAGGGACAGCAACCCGGCACCCAGCTCAAAAAGGTTGCCTATGCCTGACCTATTCACATGTAACTTGACAGGTATGATTCCCTGAGAAAGGACAACTATTTCTATAAATTTCATCCAATTTGCAAATAACTAAATAGAGCTATCAACAGTTCCAATATTTAATGTAATCAAAACTGAAAGTCATGTAGCATCTAGGGTTGCTAAGTGAAACACCTGAGAGAGCTCATGTGGGTAGAAGAAGGAATTTCAGATGGTGTTGCATGTATAATGCACCCAGAAGATTCTGGCCAGAATCATAAATGTATGAAGGTGCTGTCACAAGGCTGTGTTACATTCAGAAAACAAACATTAGGTAGATACAGAATAATATTTACAGAATAATATTCTCAGGGAGGAAAGTGCCCATGAACAGTGAAGTTTTCATTTTGGTAATCAAGCTTTATCACTCAATTCCATGTTATTCAGGACACAATGATGAAGGAGAGGATACCATAGAGAGATGGCTCTGAGAACAAGAATCCCACAGGATGAGACCCTGCTATTAAATTCTTTGTTAAAACATCTTCGAGTGGCGAGCATCTGACTTCTGCTTAAAACCTTCCAGTAATGGAGAACACATCATTCTCTGAGAGAATGTATTCCATCATCCTCCAACTCTTTCCCAAGCAAGCCGCATAGGCAGAGACGTTCACCACAATTCAAGTGGTGGTTCTCACCATGCCAGACACAATGCAGAAATATGAGTTGTTGTACTGTTTCTGGCTTAGCTGGTTTCCTATATAAACTGGGCATGTACTACATAGTTCTCTGCAAAGGTAGAATAGTTTAGAGAGCAAAGCACAGACCTTAAAAAGTTGCTGGACTGCTACTCCTGACATTCCTCAACAATGACTAAAGCTAGGGCAGATAGGAGCTGCATCTAGAGGACTGTACCATGTCCACTGCTGCATGAAATTTTGGAGTCAATGTTTCAGTTCTTTTGTTGACATGTTCTTTTGTTGAGGAGGCTGTACTGTTCCCAAGTATGTGTGCACAGGACAGCAGTTTACTTACTTCAGGTTCCTGTGTGACTTCATCTGACTCTGAGGTCTTTCCATTTTCTTTTAACCAAAGCCAAAGGAGAGTTTTGTTTTGTTTTGTTTTGTTTTGTTTACTTCTCAACAGACGGGTTCAAGATGTGGGAGGAAGAAAAAGGTCCTCCCCCTACTTAGAATATTTGCTTGCACATTCACTGTCCAGGTGCAGGCCTCTGCTGCTGTGTTGAAACAACAGAGTAAGAGACGGTGAGGCCCAGTACCTTGCTGCATTTCTGCAGAGAGAAGCCTTGCTGTTTGCTATAAGAAATGCTAAGGAAATTCTAGGACCAGCAAAAGCACCAGGGGAAAAGATGGCTTGTCTGATCCTTGCCTAACATTTTGAGATCAAGTATAAAGTGAATGATAAACAAATCAATGATAAACCATTGCTGATGTTCTACACGTGATTTGCATAATAAGCAATTGAATTTGTCTAGATTTAGGAAAATGGCATAGCTTAAGATGGGAGACTTAGGGCCAATGAAGATCGGCCATTTGGGGCGGCACAAAGCCACCCCGGGAAGTGGCAGATCAGGGCCATGGCAACACCATGCCACAGCCCCAATCCTCCCTTTTGCTGCCCCAAAAAGAGAGGCAAAATGTCACTCCTTTTAGGGGCAGCAAAAGGCTGCCCTAAGAGCTGGTGCCGTGTCTCTTCAGTGCCTTTTTGGTGCAGCACGTTTAAATGCTGAGCCAGAAGGACGTCCTGATGCCATGCGGTGTGCGTAGGGACGCACGGCGTCAGGATGGCATCAGCGTGGGGTTGGTGCAGCCGGCGTGCAGCTGCTCTGCCCCAATTCTACTCCCAGGTCAGCCCTTTGGGCCGATCTGCAACGGCCCTTACTGGCATATAGCTGTGAACAGAATATTTTAAGTCAGTCTTCTCAATGGGATACTTTTCACACATTACTGAACTGCACCTCTAATATGCCCCAATCCAATGGGGCAAGGAGAAACAGAGAAGCAATTGAGACTTTGAAAGAGCAGCAGGACTAGCTTGGTGAAGGGAAGGGGAAGAAATGGGTGCATGCTCCATTTTCTTCCCCCAGAAGCCCAGAGCAGCCGTAACTGCATTGTCTGAATTTGTCTCCCACCCCATTCCTTTCCTACCAGTAAGAAGCAGCAATCCTTCCAGAGGCTTAATAGTTGTTGGATGGGGAAAGATTAGGTACAGAGCACAAGGGCAAGGGAATAGCATCCTGCATGCCATCCAATGTGTGTAAGCTGTGCTAATGTGTGTACATGTTAACAAGATGCTAGCTTATGATAATTAGATCTTAGAAGATGGGTTGCTCAGGACTTTCATACTAGTGGCAATAGGAATGTTGAGTGCAGAGTCGGCAACTAAATACACAGTGACAGTAGTGTAGGTCTTAGATAATGGCTGGTTTCCTGCTCATTACAACTCCAAGACCCAATTTCTATCCACCATCAAACTTCAGAAAGACAAGTAGTGAAATACAATAAATCAGGGAGCAAAAAAATCTGGATCTGGAGACATGAGGAAGCAAATACATAACCACTTCACTCTTTGAGAAGAAGCACAGAGGGTGTGCAATCAGAGTTTTAAAAATCAGGACAAAAGGATTTTGTAATGCCCCAGATGAAGAGAATCAACTGTGTGATACCCAGTCCTCTGATGTCCTAGAATAAGATAAAAACTTTTGGCAACCTTGAACAACAAGGATCAAACATTGGTACTAAGAATGGAATTGCAAAGCACTGCACACCCACAAAGTGCTGGATGAAGTAATAATAACAATAATAACATGAGTGGCAAAGTTGCTCTTTTTTTTTTTAATTTGGAGGATTGCTATGGATGTCTTTAAGACAGCCCTATTAATAAATCCTCCCAAACAGGCCACATTAAGGCAGCTGTTTGCTTTGCTTATGAGCTGAGACCTGCCTGTATTCTTAGCTGATTATTTTGAACAAGCAAAGGCTTTGAATGTTGTTCTTTTTGCAGGTGCCTCCCTATTTCCCTTGTTCAGCTGCCAGCTGTGTTGTTGGTCTGGGGCCACTTGCTAGAATGCACTTGTTAGCACCTGTGAAATATTTGTCTGTATGTGCACACATATACATGCATCCAGGGGAGTTACCCCCCTCACATGCACAAACACACACACTCGCACATGCAGTTGAGTCAGCATTTTGAATGCACACAATCCAGAGGATATGAAATAGGGGATGCCTACTCCAGTTCTTTGTGATTTTTAGTCAGGCTATGTCAATCAAACTCCTGCTCTGTAGGTTTCTATTATCATTGTTATTCTCAAGTATCAATTAGAAGGGACCACACACAACCCTTTTCTCACAGCTTGCACCCTGCCAAGTCCTGACATGCTGCATGATCCTGCACTGCTAAATTGTGACAATGAGTGAAGAAAGCTTGGTGGGATTTTGTAGCTGCATGGGAGAATAGAGTGGGTGTGAGGCATATCAGTGGCTGAGATGGGGAGGATCCAGAGAGTGCCTCCTTCAGTTGGGATGTGAAAGAATGATCCATTTAATGGTGTGTCAAATCCAATGGAAAGGTCATTTTTTTTTAAGAACAGGGATGAACAGAATGTGGTTCTAGTGCAGTGGGTGGCCAGCCAGACTGTGGCCCTCAACCTCTCCAGACAAAGGGTACATGTGTGAACTGTCTTCCTTTAAACCTCCAGGGATAGCAGTTCACTATTTAAATGGACCCCTCCTTCTCCTTCCTTTGACTTTTTCCCAGTATTGAGACTTGATGCAGTTTACAACTGTTAAAGTAAATACAACTAAAAATTTGCAGCATGCAAAAATAAAAATATATGTAATTTGTCTATCAAAAAATTAAAACTAGTTTAAAACATAAACCATTAAAAAGAAAGCAATAAATAGACAATCCAGTATATTATGCAGGACCCATTTTCCTCACAGCTATCAGTCCTGAAATGTCTGCCAAAATAAAAAGTTCTTTTCCTGCCCAAAGAAAGGCAGTAAAGAAGGTGCCAGCATAGCCTCTTTGGGAAGGGTACCCAGAGCCTGGGATAGCCTCTGAGAAGGCCCTCTCCCACATTCCTACCAGATGTACCTATGCTGTATGTATCCTCCTTTGTCCCAAACCTGGATCTGAAGCCACATCTGCTATGCAGAAATAATGCAGTTTAATACTGTTATGGCTCCATCCTATGGAATCCTGGGATTTGTAATTTGTTGTGGCACCAGAGCTCTCTGACAGAGAAGGATAAATATCTCAGAAAACTACAAGTCCCAGATTTCTATAGCATTGAGCCATGGCAAAGTGGTGTTGAACTGCATCATATTAGGCTTTATAGGTCATAACCAGCACTTTAAATGGTACCCAGAAATAGAAGTCCCCAAGCACAGGTTTCTAGGTTTGCCCCTCCAGAAAGGAATGCAGCCGCTGTAAAACAGTACTTCCAAGTTGTATCCCAGCTGGGCAGAGATGTCTCACAGTTTAAATTGTGGGGGATACCAGTTTTTCAAAACCACAAGTGGACATCTGGCCACCACTAGTTTTTATCTTCTTCTTGATGGGCCATGTGTAGAGTAGAGAGTCAAAGCGGCAGAAAAGTGCCCTATCACCTGACATTGTAGCTCTCCCCAGTTTATGTTATCTGTAGTACTCAGGATAAAGAAAATAAGTTCTCATGAAGGAATTTGAATAGCTGGTGACTGGACTATATAATGTCTTCAACTATTAAATGTAATTTTTGAAATAGAAAGGTAGCTGACTTTGTCTTGAAAAAAATAAAAATAAAATAAACATATTAGTGTAATACCTTTGTTAGACTAATCTATTACAAAAAATGTACATGCTTCTAATATATTCTTGCTCACAATGGTACTGGAATGAAACCTGAACGTCTTACAGCATCTGCTAGAGCAGGGGTAAGGGAGCTGTGGTCCTCCATATTTATTATTATTATTATTATTACAACTTCTACCTTGCTCAGCATGGTTGCCTTGCCAGATGAAGAGATTGCAAGGTCTTGAAAGGTTATTTTTTAATTACATTTTGGTTGGTCTAATAAAAATTTTTCTTAAAAGATGCAATATGTGAATGTGGTTTTTGGTAGTATGGAAGCAAATTCTTAATTAATTAAAGGGTGAGAATTAGTCCATTACTATTTCTTTTAGGTAGACTGAAGGGGGTATATTGCTTCAACTTAAATCCAGAGGATAAATGTATTAAACATTCTGAGTAGGCATACATTGAGCTCATACTTCAAACATTTCTGATATCAAAATAATTAGCTTTGTTTTATAACAATGACCTGGATATTCTGAAAAATTTAAAACTTGATCATGGAAATCAGCCTGTCGACTTCCAGTTTCTAACATTGAACTCCAAACGAGTCAGAGACTTTTTGGAAGAAAACAATATGAAATGCAATATCAGGTGTTTCTTCTTAAGTAAACTGTAGTTAAGAAATTTGAAAAGATTTTGTGTTTTCTTTGTATTTGCATTCTTCTATAGGTTGTGATTTGGTCTGTGAGTCGCTTGGCATATTTCCTTTCTAAAACCAACAAAACAAAACAAAACAAAACAGATAACTCTGCTCTGCTCCTGCATTTACCTCTGGCATGGCTTTGTTCACTCCTGGAACCTTTCACATTACACAGTTACAGTATTATGATTCCATTTTAACTACCATGGTAGCATCCTATTGAATTGTTTATTTTACATGTTAGAGAAAGATATTTAGAATTCTTTTAAGTCCTTCACCAAACTACAAACTGTAGGACTTCATCACACAGGGACAATGGAAGTATAAACAGGGACTATCCTGTAAAAATTGCACATTCACAATTAAGATTTTCACACGACATTGTGATTAAATGGCCATTATCCCAGGAATATCCCGAGAATATTGCAATAAAGCTTTTCACACAACATTGCATTGAAAAGCGATTAAAGTGACATTAACCTGTGAATAACCAGGCAATAAACAGCAACAAATCATTCATGAGAAAATCCCCAAAATGCTTTCTTGCTGTTTATTGCCTGGTTATTCTTGGGATAATGGCTCTTTTATCGTGCTGTGTCTGAAAATTGTGATTTAATAGTAATTGCGTGATTTTCATGGGATAAACCCCATTTAAATTTCAAATTTTCCTCTGTGTGATAAGGCTTATGGCCATAACTGTTAAACTGGAACCACAGTGCTATAAATATGCAGTGTGAAAGAGCCCCAGGTCTCTCCAGTGTACACCAAGGTCTAGTGACGTGAAGATTATTCGTCATGTTTCGTTAAAGACACAAATTGCTGATTTCTTGGCCCCTTTAATTGATTTATGTTCTAGCGGAGAAATTTGCCACATGATTGCATAGGTGTGAGAATTTTCACATGTTCAATTGCAAATAAAGTAAAGGGAGGAATATTAAATAGTGCAGGGGAGATGTAAGCTATTTAAAAACCAAAGTCTTTGTCCTGGAGCCTTCCAAGGGAGGAAGCTCACCCTTTCTTGTGCTCACAAAGGTGTAGCCAGGAGAGACTGAAGAAGTCAGGGGCTGCAAAAACAGACTTAGTAAGACACATGTGTCCACAGGTTTGGCAGTGGGCCAAGTTTGGCAGTGGGGCATATGCAGCCCACTCCTGTAGTACAAAAATATTAATATGGGGGGACCCGGTGATAGAATAGATGAATATGAATGCATAAAACTGCAGCTAGCAGAGGTATCAGCCATTTTTTCTCACACACACTCCTCTTCTGGCTTCCCTCAGTCATCCAGCATGTTGGTTTTCCAGGCTTCAAGGAGTTAGTAATGCCTAACCTGTCCTCAATATATGACTTTTTTTGTCCTCTCCTAAGAAGTCTCTGTGCCCTCTTCAGCATTCCTTCTAATGAAATTAACTTGGTCTCAAAGGGGCAACCATGGAAATTCATGTGAGCATGTCTTTTGTAGTGTTCATGGCCCTTGATTGCCCATCAGAAACCAAGGTAATTGAACCAAACTTCACATTTCAAAGTTATATTAGAACTGGTAGACCTCACAACAATATATTGGTGCTGGAATAATTTATTTTCCCATCGCTATCTTCAGAGGAAATGTGGATGACAATGACACCATTGTTCCATTAAAGATGAAGTTCCAGTGGTTGCAAATTTGCAGCCATTTTAACCAGAAATCTTGGGAAGGGGTCATGAGTATCATTTTGGGTGGAAATAGAATCATAGAATCATAGAATCATAGAATCATAGAATCATA
>CM034701.1:133370194-133394993 GCA_020142125.1 Phrynosoma platyrhinos | reverse complement strand
GCCTTGCAGAGGGGCGGGCTACAAATAAAAAATTATTATTATTATTATATACTATATATTTCTTGCTTCCTTAACTCTTTCCCTAACTCTTCCTTTAAATTTATTTATTTTTCTCATTACAACTGCTGTTAATGGTGAGATAGCTGGCATTAATTTTTCTTTACATTTTTTACAAATCTCTAGTATATTTCTTAAAAAGGGGGTTTTCTATTTCTTTCATTTCTTTCATATTAAGGTCCTTAAAAATATATTTTCTGCTTTTTTCTCTATTTCTGTGGTTTCCATCTCTAATCAATCTAACTTCCTTTTCTCTATAATTCCATCTATAATATTTAATTGATTTGTGTTATGGTATCATTTTAAATTTGGGAGACCCAAGCCTCCATCTTTTTGGGGTTTATACCAATATATTTTATTAATCCTCACTTTTTTATTCCTGTTACAAAAATTATTTACTAATATTTGCCAGTTTTTTTTATTTCTGCATCTGATATTTTTATTGGTAACATCTTGAACAAAAAAAAATCTTACGTAAAATTTTCATTTTTACTCATGCTATTCTTCCAAACCATGATAATTTAATATTTTTGTATTCTTTTATTTCTCTTTTAATTTCTATCCTTAATTTATTATAATTTTGTTTCTCTAATTTTTTGTAATTTTGGTAATATTTATTCCTAAATATCTAATTGTATCTTTTAATTTAATATCTATCATTTTATCCTTTAGAAAATCTTGTTCTTCTGCTTTTGTATAATTAAACAGCATTAACTCTGATTTATTCCAGTTTACACGTAGGCCTTACATTTCCTCAAACTTCTTTAAATGTTGTCTTACTTTGTCCATTTTTAAAAGTGGATCTTTAATTGTCAATAGGGTATCATCTGCAAATAAACTTATGTTATTTAATTTTCTAATCCCAATTCCTTCCAAATTTTCATCTTCTCTAACAACATTTGCTAAGATTTCAATAATTATTGCAAATAAAATAATGGAAAGGGCCTTGCCTTGTACCTCTGGAAATTGGAATTAAATGTATTAGTCCATCATTTACTGTTACTACTAATGTATTGTTTGAATATAATTAATTTATTAATCTTCTAAACCTTTTCCCCGTACCTAATTTCTTTAATTTTATTTTTAATGCTGGTCATTCCACACAATCAAAAGCTTTATATATATCTAGTGCCATTATTCCTGCCTTTTGTTTACTCTTCCCTATTATATTTATTTTATTCAGTACTCTTCCTATTAAATTTGACATTTGTCTCCCTTGTACAAATCCACATTGATCGTTTTGAAGATATTTATATATAAACTTATTCATTCTGTTTGTCATTATTGCTGTTAATATTTTAGCATCTTGATTTATCAGGATATAGGTGTATATGATCCTGGATCTGTTAAATCTTTATCTGGTTTCAGAATCAGTATTATCAATGAATGATCCCATGATGGTGGGATCCTTTCTCCATTTAAAATTTTATTATATAATACCTCCAATTTAGGTATTAATATCTTTTTGAAAGTTTTATAATATTCTGGTCCCAACCCATTCATTCCTGGTAATTTCCCTCCTTTTAATTTATCTATCACATCTTCTGTTTCTTTATTCAAAACTGGTTGCTCCATTATTTCCTTGTCCTCTTCCTCTGTTTTTATTTTCAAACGTTTTTCAATATATTCTTCAATTTTTTCCATTGACTTATTCCATGCTGAATATAATTCTTTATAATATTCTTCAAATATCTTTATCTTTTCTTTCATCATCATCCAATTTCCCTGTTTTATCCTTTATAACACCAATAATATTTTTCTCTTTCTTCTTTTGTGTTGATCTCACCAACATTTTAGAATTTTTATTGCTATATTTTAACAAAACTCCCTCCATAAATCTATTACATTTTTCTGGATCTGTTTTATCTTTAATTTCACTAGTTCTTTTTTTTTTTAATTCTATATATATGCTTTTACTCCTATCCTTTATATAAACATTATCTATTTTTTTAATATCCATTTCTAATTTTGTTTTCCTCTCTTCAAACCATATTTTTAGATACAAAAATAAAGTCTATTCTAGAATAGTTTTTATGAACTGCTGAATAGTAACTATAATTCTTTTCATCCCCTTTAATCAATCTCCATACGTCTTTTAATTCTTTTCCATTCATTATCTTGTTCAGGGGTGTAATATTACTTGATCTATCCTTTACTGTTGGATCTGATTTATTTTTGCATTTATCCATAACCATATTAATCTCCCACCATAATTGTTTAGTCTCCCTGCATATCTTCCATTTCCTTGAATACTTTTTCATAAAATTCTTTTTGGTTTTCATTTGGAGCATACAGATTAACCAACAAATATTTTTCTCCTCTCATAATTTCTTGCATAAGAACAAATCTTCCTTTTTCATCTGTCTTCACTTTTAACACATCAAAACTACATTTCTTGGATATTATAGTTGCTACCCCTCTTGCTTTTGGAGTACTATATGCTTTTTCATAAGTGGCAACCCAATTCATCTTAATTTCATTTGTTCCTGGTTTTGTTTGATGAGTTTCCTGAAGAAAAAAAACAAACTGCTTTCTCTTTCTTCAACAATTCTATTCTTTTCCTTTTAGCTACAGACCCCAATCCTTTCACATTTAATGTTGCTATCCTTATTTTATTAACCATGTTACTTTTTTAAATCTTCTAACTAGGCTCTTCAATGTGCTGCCCCTACCCCTGGCTTCCCCCTCCCTCCCTCTCTCCTTCCCTCCCTCTCTCTCCTTCCCACCCCTCCCTTCCATCCACTCTACCCACATATACATTTTTACCCCCCTTCTTCCCCAAGGTACTAAACCTTGCCCATGGCTTTTACTAGCCTTCCTGGGGGAGGGAACAAGAAGCCATCCCTCCTGATGTGTGATCAAATTTCTTTCTTGTAGAAGCTTGTTACTCTCATGATTACATCTCTGGGAACCAGTCCTCTCTTAAAAGTTGATGTTCTATGTAAATGCTCCACTTCCCTCTCATCCCAGGTAATTTGAGGAACAATGCATTGCAACCATTTAAAAATCTCTATCTTCAGAGTTTTTGGTGTTTCATTTGACATCTCAGGAAAGCCCCGAATACAAAGATTATTTCTTCTATTACGATCCTGCAAGTCAATGATTTTTCTTTCAAGTTGGTCCAATCTTGTTGAATGTTCCAAGGTTATCTTTTGCTGAGCTTTCTGTTCAATTTACATTTATTGTACTTTTTTATCTATTTGCTGGATCTCTTTTTTAATAAGCTCAAAAGATTTATTCATTTCATTCATAATTTTCTAAGATATAACTTCTGATAATGTGGCATTATTTTTGTGATGGTGTCTTTTAAGGTTTCATTATTTTTCTGTTGGTGTTTGACTAGCAGCTGGGTGAGCCATGCTTTCATTCCTTCATCAGAATCTTGTTTTTTTTCCCCCAGAATTGTTTAATCTTGTTGTTCTTTGAGTTCCTTAGGTTTGGCTCCTGTTCCGGTTTTCTGCATTGTCTCCACAGATTTATATATATATATTTCTATATTATGAGTTTCAAAAATCTCTTTTTGCAAACAAGAATGAACTTTGTCTGAGGGGTGTTGTTTAGATTGTTTAGATTCCCTCCAACTTAAAACTGTCTGCTTGAGACCCTTTTTTGGCTCTTGGACATCTGCCAACTTCTAATCAGTAATGTGTCTTCATTACGATGCACAGTTTTGTATTTTCTCTTTTTATTTATTTATATTTTAATATTTCTGTATTTCATTCTTCACAATCACTGCTCCATATATTTAGGCTGCTTTAATTTGCTTTTATTTGTAAATCTTAACATCCACTCAGTGTAACAACCATCCGGCTGGCAGTGCCACTTAAAAAAATACTGTTTATTTTTCTTTCTGCTCTTTAAAGCTTTATTTAAACAGTTCCATTCTGTTCTCCTCCCCTTCCGATTTATTTATTTGTAATTACAGTCTTTGTTCCAGTTAGAAGAGGTTCTTTAAGTTATTTGCTTTAACTTTCAGGACAAAATGATCTTAGCTGTTTACACCATCGCTAATGGCTCCTCCCCCCAACCATGCAGTTCTGAAAGTTGTTGTCCAAAATGTAACTTTTCCAAGTTCTTTATAAGGGAACACTTTCTACATTTGAATTCACAGAAGAAACTAGAGACATGTCTCAAGATGCTCAAAAGATAGTTGTTTTATTAATATTATTTAATTAATAATATATTAATATTAAACTCAAAAGTAGTGTTCAGAATACCATGTGTACACTTATTTCAGGGGCTACTTAGAATCAAAGTTTGGACATTTCTGGACCAGGCACTCTCAGAACATTTACTGGATCAGTTTTCACCCTTTGAACATTCTGAGACTTGCCTCTAGTTTTTTCTGTGGATTCCATTGGATGCTTCCTTATTTCTGCTACTTTTTGATTCACAACACAGAACAAACTAGAGATATGTCTCAAGATGCTCAAAAGATAGTTGTTTTATTAATATTATTTAATTATGGCCTTGATATGGATCCTGGTTTAGGAAGAGAGTTTGGTTTGCCTAGCAGGACTGATTTATAAGCAGAGTATCTGCAGCTCAACCTGAGCTCTACTCATCTGCTATTTCAACAGCTAGTGCTTATATCCTTTTAGAGCAGGGGCAATAAAGTATGGCCACACAAAGCTGTCCTGAGCCCTCAAGAGTCTTCCACCTCTTTGTCAAAAGACAGATCTTTTGTTAATCTCAAAATGTCCTCTGTGCATGCCCTTGAGATAATGGGGGGATTTTGAGTATTTTTTAAAGGGAGTGTGTGCAGGAGGGAGAGAGATAAAGGAGATATAGTCCTCCAAAATTTGGTGAGGAATATTTGTAGCTTCAGACTTTTGGAAGTTGCCCACTATCTTTTGCAGCAAGGGATACACACAGAGATGCAATTGTGAATTCTCAACCCAAATGTCCTGTGATGCAGAAAAACAGGTTTGTGCATCCTTTCACAACATGGTGTCCTTCAGAAATTTTGGATACCATATCCCAGTCATCATAGCTCATTTTGTCCTGAAAGTTAAAGCAAATAACTTAAAGAACCTCTTCTAAATGGAACAAAGACTGTGAGTAATTACAAATAAATAAAGAATGATGAGAATTGTAGTGCAAAAGATCAGATGGGCTCCATGTTGATGAAAGCTGCATGAGATGCCTTGTTTGAATGCACTTAAAAGATTTTACTAGACCATCCATTTCCTTTTTATATTCAAAGAACCCAAGGTATCATGATCCATTTCTGCAGTGTCTTGACAGATATTTAAGAGTTTTGTTGACTATTCCATTCTTTTCTGTTCTGATCCAGAATCCAGAGTCAAGTCAAAATGAAAGTTTACAGGCTGACAACTTTTCCTTGTTCACAATTTGGGGGCTGAAAGTTTGTATGGGTGTGTGTGGGGGATATATTTGGAATGAACAAATATCGATACATGGAACAACTCTGCACTCAGGTTTTTGTGGGAGCTATGTGTGAAAGGAAGGAATAAAAAGATATTGGATACAATATACAGAAGAATTGTACAAAAAATATGACAAAATGAAGGACACATGGAATGAAGAGCCATATGAACATGAACCCCAAATCCTAAAAAGTGTGGTGGAAACTGCAATAAGAGGAATAGCAAAAAACAAATCACCAGGAAGAGATGATATTCCAATTGAACTGCTGCAATCCACATTGACAGAGTCAACTCTAGTGCTAACCAACATCTGTCCCTGGAAGCCAAGATGACCAAACTGAGACTGTCGTACTTTGGACATATCATGAGAAGAGAGGACTCTGGAAAAAAACAATAATGCTGGGAAAGGTGGAGGGAAGTAAGAAGAAAGGAAGGCAACATGCCAGATGGAAGGACTCTGTTAAGGAGGTCACGGGTATGGGGTTGCAGGATGTAATTGTTAATTTTATTGTTAATGTTAATGTTAATTTTAATTTTATTGTCTTATTGTATTGGTAATTTTAATATTTGTTTTAAGAATTTTTATTGTAATTTTGTCATGTTTTTATTGCCATGTTTTAAATCTTGTTGTTTTATCTCTATTGGGAGAGGCGGGATATACAAATAAATTTTTATTATTATTATTATTATTATTATTAAGCAGAGCAATAGAGGAAAGATGGTCTTAGAGATGTCTCATTCATAGGGTCGCCATGAGTCAAGATCGACTTCAGGGCAGCTAATGTGTGAAAGAGAGACACGCATGCACACATCAGATTCTTTTACTTTCTAGCTTTTGGACTATTATTACTACTGTTTTCTCCAAGGGATCAAAGCAGCTGGTGACAATATAGCCTTATCTTCTTGTGTCAGCCTTCCACATCCTCAAGGGAGATGAAGCCAAGAGATATGACCTTTTCTGAGCCCACCCACTAAGCATCACTACTGAGTAATACTTCAGAGCTCAACTGACTACCTATTGGTTTTCATAATAGGAAAACCAACTAGTGTAGAACCAGAATGATAAAATCAGAAATGACCACAAATACCACCTAGTCTAATCCCCTGCCATGCAGGAAACATTGAGGTATGTTGAGGGTGTTTCCATGTTGTCCATGAGTGCCACTTTCTCCCTGATAAGAGAGAGCAGCAGATTATGAACTGGAATGCTTAAAAGAATAAAAACAGGGGAAGCAGGGAAACAATTTTTCTGCATTTCCTCCCACAGTCATTGAAATAATATTAAAGCACTAGAGCTCCAGAGTCCCCTGGTAGCCTTGCTCTCCCTAGAGCAGTTCTCTGTCCTCTGGCTCAATCTGAGGACTGCCTTAAGGGTGGGCTGGGAGGTGAGTATATATTTTGGAGCAGCCATTTCTGTTCTCTGTGAATGCCCCCAGTGTGAAACAGATGATAGGTGGTCTCCCTGGGAGCAGTGTCATCAGAGGAAAGGGACTGGCATAATTATCTAAAAGGGATGGAAAGAATATTGATTTTTTTTTCCTAGCATTGTTCCTGAGAAAGGGTGTCTTAACAGGTCAAAGCCACTATCATCTACCCTTTAGGAAGAGTAAAAAGACCAGTACTATTATTTGTCTACCCATTTCTGTGGGCATTTTCTGCACGACCCCCCCCCCCTGCACTGGGTTATGTGCAGGAGAATATTTTATGTAAATATACAAATATTCTTGTTCTGTGCAAACAAATAAAAAGAAATGCCCAGTGTTTTCTTGCAAAAATGAAATTGTCATAAAAAATTCCCAAAGTGAAAAATCAATAAATACACACACCCCTTATAATTCACCCATGGGGTGGGGGTACCCTTGGACTTTTTTTGTTTCTGAATGTGACAATGACAAAGATGTATATCCCTTCTCTTTTGAGAACCATCCAGGCCCAAAGACCTGGCTCTACGGACTTCTTTTCTCAACAAACACTAAGAGTGGCAATTGGACAGAATGTGGTGGTGGTGGGGAGTCACAGGCATTGCAGTTGAAAGGGTGGTCTAGGACTGGTGTGTGTCTTCCATTCTCAACTAGTGACTGGTGTCACTACTCACCTTTATGTTTATGATAGAACTCTATGGGAACATATCATATTAGAAACTTTCTCTTAAAAGCAAGTATTGTTTGGAGTCTTGTTCTAGGGTGGATCAGCTGCATCCTGCAGCTCACACATCATTGAGAACATTTCAAAGGGGGTAGGTTATTAAATGCAAAGCCTTTCCTTCCCACTGCATTACTACTAAGTTCAGTTAGAGCTATTTTCTGTCAGCACCAGTGCTCAGAAAAATTACTCTGGATTTTCACTGGCAGGAACTGGCCATATTTATTTTAAAAACTAATGCTACTGAACTCTTGTCAGTGTGTATGACAATATCCATGGCTGGAGAGGTTTAAACTTTTCCTAGTCATTAAAATCTGATGGAAGGGGGAGCTTCTGGGAAAAAGTAAGTGTGTTCTTGATGCTTCCAAGGGTTGCACAGTGATCAGCCAAGGGCCAAAACTTATGAATACCTATTGCAACCCAACAGCATCCTCCTGACTATATTTTCTTAAATAACTGGATCTTTTGCTACATGGAACCACTGTTTTCTACAAAGACACTCCTATTTCCTATGTAGAAAATGCTTCCTTCTACACAAAACAACTCTGTGAATTTTGCATAGATTGTATCCCAAATGACAGAGATTCTCATCAGTCCAGGATTCTTTTCATTAGGCTTTTGCAACACCAAAAAAAAAAAAAAAAAGTTTGTCAACCATTTGTTGAATACTTTATTCAAATATAGCACCTATCCTTAGCTAATTTACATAAAGAGATTCAAATTGACAAGGACAATTGAAACAGAAAGGGATGTGGTGGCTTAGTGGTTAAGATGGCAGTTCTGACAACTGGACAGTCAGAAGGTTGGCAGTTCGAGGCCTGAGTGCCGCATGATGGGCTGAGCTCCTGTCACTGGTCCCAGCTTCTGCCAACCTAGCAGTTTGAAAGCATGCAAATGCAAGCAGATAAATAGGTACCACTTCGGCGGGAAGGTAACAGCATTCAGTGCAGTCCTGCTGGCCTCATGACCATTCTTTGGACAATGCTGACTCTTCGGCTTAGTAACAGACACCATAGAGTCATTTATGACTAGACATTCATCTCAAGGGACTACCTTTACCTTTTATTGAAACAGAAACCAAAAAAAACTGTGCTGGGAGAAAATTCTAAGTAGATGACCCATGTGTCTGCTCAGTCTTCTTTGCAGGTGATCCCTGGTGATAGACAACTTAGTCCCCTCCTAGTCTTTATCTTTAAGCAACCATAAAGAAGGGAAAACAAGACAGGGCATTGAAATTACCACTGACTAATGGATTTTTCCTTGAGATTCATTAGCAAGCTTAGGAAAATAGGAGAGATTGATTTAATCTCACCAGCAAAGTGAACACAACAGAAAAGTGCATGAGCAGAAAAAAAATATCAAACTAGTCCACCTTTTATTCTCCAGTCCCATGTGTCTTCCAATAAAGTACTAAGACAAAGTTCTTAGAATAATATAAAAAGATAAATTAACTTACAAAATCATGTGCATATTCATACACATGTAAAGCTTCATGTTGCAAAGAAAATGAGGTAGAAAATAGTCTACATGCTTGTAGAAAAAGTTTCTTATCAGTGTGCTAGAAAGTCATGCTGCTCCAGTCAAGGAACAAAGGAGAAGAAGAAAGTAATGATGATTCCTCCAGAGATAGAGAAATGCTCTCTTAGAGAAGGAGGAAATTGAAAGGGTCATAAAACAATAAACCATCATAGATGTGCATCTGTCTTCCTAGAAGGATCAGCATGCTTAAGTTGCAGAATCCCCAACACTGACAGTCTTTTACACAGGACATTTTCAAGTAAAGGACTTTAATTTTTAATTGACAAAGATGGAGATGACCATTCTAGCTGACAAGGACCAGTAGAAGTCATAGTATCCCACCTGGTACCATTAGATAAGGTGTTTTTTATTTAATGCTTTGTATTGCTTTTAACTTGTACTATTTTAAATGTTGTTAGCTGTGCTGAGTCCCTATATCAGGAGAAAAGTGAGATATAAAATCATCATCATCATCATCTTGGTGACCCATGGGGAAATATAATACCGTGTCTCCTGGGAAACTTCCAAATTTTCCACAAGAGCTGTCATGTGGAGAAAGTTGCTTTACCTAGAAAAGTACTTGTAGCTTCTGGACAAGCTGCAGGCAATAGATTTTGAATGGACTGATTTTACTCAGGATGGGGGCAAGGAAAAGCATTAAAGGGTATTTTGCTCTGTGTAGCCTTTTTTGTCTTGCTTCTGGAGAAAAATGCTCTAACTTTGGTGGTGGGGGGAGGGTTAACAGGAACACTGAAACCTTCCTTGAGAGCTTAATAATAGAAAATGAATCCTTTAAAGAGTCTCAGCATGCACCCTGTCTGAGCAAATAATTAATCTTTTGCAAAAGTTCTTATTTTTTGACAGATCCATGCTGCTCTGTCCAGATTGGAATGGAGAGCAGCTCCCATGGATTTATGAGGAGTCATCAGGCCTGAAGCCCAAGGGAGATGTTGCACATAGTTGTGCATTGTTTAATGTGCTTCTTGCATCCCTCCCTAAACCAGACTTTATTAAAATGGGAAAGACACACTTGAGAGCACTCTCTTCTCTTTAGCTTTTCCTCTAGCAGAGTTAACACTGTTTACATGTGGTCTTGACAAGGCATTCCCCATGGAGAGAGGAAATAAAGAGCTGCAAAGTGCTTGTAGAGACATTTGTATGGCCTAAACCTCTTGCATTGAGTTCACAGCCAGTTGTGGCTTCATCTCAAAAGGAAGGAAGATTGTGTCACAGTAGGACATGTATAAATAAGCTGACAGAGGAAATCCAGGTGAAAGCAAGATTTTCTCACTAGCACAAGACACAAGACTTTGAAATGGTACATTGTGCACTTTGCCAGGCAGAGAAGAGGTAGATTTTAAGAAGAGGGGAGGACTCAATGACTGTTCTCATTTAAGCTGTGCTGTCTTCTCTTATTTGAATGCAGAGTTTGGAAAAGGTCCTTTTGTGGACTACAGTTCTCAGAGTCCCTAAGCTGGCTTGAAGATCTGGAAGCTGTAGTCAAAGAGTGGGAGGGGAGAATTCCCCAAGTTCTGATGGAAACATAGAATCAACCTCTTTTTCAGCTTGAAATCCTAACCAAGAGGCATACAAATCCAACATAACAGAACAATTATTATTATTATTATTATTATTATTATTATTATTATTATTATTATTATTTGGTCTTTCTTATCCCTTAATTTTGATATTATTTTGCCTGATAAAGCATTCTGGAGAACTCAATAGATTTTGCTACCTTTGTGTACCCTTTGATATTTTACAAATGAAAAGCAGGACACATAACAAACAACATCAGAGGTCAAGATGACAAAAGTTATTAATGAGGAAGAACACACAAGCTAGGGGAAGGTGCAACAGTTTGCTTTTGCCTAAACCTACTGGGAAGGGCAAGATTCCACCCCCTCTTCCCCTTTCCCCACTGTTGAGTTCAGTGCAAACTACTTTTGACTTTTGAACTCACTTTGAAGCAACTGAAATAAACTGAGGACAAAGGGGAAATGTGGTAGGAAGAGAAAAAATCTAGGATATTTTAAGCTGAAAAAGTGGGATGATAGAGGATTAATCAGGACCATCTCTGCTAAATAATAACAATTGGCATAACAGTATGCCTTGTGCTACTTTTGGAATATTTTAATAGTCCTAATAAAAGACATTTTCCAGATCTGCATTTTGTTTTTAATTTTGGATCACAAGTCTGGTCTGATGTTATTATTATTGTTATTGTTTTTAGTCAGAGGTCTTGAACTGCAGTGAACTTGCATCTATACATAGAAATGAGCATAAGGACCTATCACTGAAATCTATATCATAGTTGTTGTTGTTTTTCATTTTCCTTTGGTGATATATAGCCACTCTACCGAAAGTAAAGTTGTTGCCTTTTTGTTGGAGCTGTCATTTGGCTCTCAGTAATTAATTTGGACCATTTTCATCTAGTCTTTCTTCCAAAGGAGACTAAAGGGCCTAAGCAGACAGCTTATTGGGCTGTCTTCGGTGCAGGGAAGGGGAGGGGCAGCTGCACGCTCGGCGCCCCTCCCCCTCCCGAGGTCGTCCTCGGAGCTGCCAGCCCTCCGCACGGCCGGCACTCCGAGGAGGACCTCCAGCCACAGCGTCCGGGCATGCTGCAGTGGAAAAGTCACCGAAAGTGCACCGCAACCTTGTGCGGCACACTTTCGGCGACATATGAAAGGGGTGATGACGGTGCGCCACAGGATAGAGGCATGGGGATGCCTCGGTCCCGCGGCACACATTCCCAGGGTGGCCCATGGCCGCCCGTCTGCTTAGGCCCTAAAGTAATTGACAGTATGAAACACAGAAGGTTGCTTTCAAAAAGTAACTAGATGCAGTAGTTGTGGTGTATATGGAGCAGGATGTTATCAATATGCTGACAACACTCAAATATTCTGCTCCATGTCTTGGTCAGCTGCCATGACAGCAGATGGCGGTTCTCCCCTCAATCAATGCCTCAAAGGGCAATGGTCTGGATGGGGAAAAATCGACTCAAGCTGAATGCAGACAAAACGGAGGTACTTATGGTAGAGGCCCCTAAACCAGTGATTGGGTTGTGACCACCAGTTCTTGACGAGGTCACACTCTCTATTAAGAACTGTGTCTACAGTCTGGGGGTGCTCCTAGACTCGTCGCTTCACATGACAGATCAGGTGAATGTGACAGTCAGGAGTGCCTGTTATCAGCTCCAATTGATACGCTAGCTGTGCCCATTCCTGGAAACAAGGGATCTAGAGACCGTAGTACATGCACTGGTAACCCCACGACTCGACTTCTGTAATGCACTCTACATGGGACTACCCTTATACCTAACTCGGAAACTGCAATTAGTACAAACCATGGCAGCCAGGCTGATCACTGGAAGATCTAGGAGTGATCATATTACTCCAACTTTAAAATATCTCCACTGGCTGCCTATTGGTTTCCAAGCACAGTATAAGGTGTTGGTAATGACCTTTAAAGCCCTACATGGCTTGGGCTCAACTTACCTAAAGGATCGCCTCTTCCCATATAATCCGCCCCATTCCCTCAGGTCCTCTGGGAGAAAGCTTCTTCAATCAACAAGAACTAGATTGACAGCAACCTCCCAGAGGACATTTTCCACCACTGCTCCCAGACTCTGGAATGCCTTGCCGGAAGAGATCCATCAGATATCCAGCTTAGATGGCATTAAAAAAGCCATCAAGATGGCTCTCTTCCGGCAGGCTTATCTGGAAGAAAGTTAGTCTGAGACCTGATCCTCCCCCATTAGGAGCCCCCTTTCCTTCTAATATGGTTTTAGAGGGGTTAATTTGCCCCTGTGGTAACTTGGTGATGCTTTATTGTTTTATTATTTTATTATTTTATTGTGTTATTGTTGTTTAAATATTAGATTTTATGATGTTCTCGTTCAATTGTAATTTTAAGGGGGGGTTACATGGTTGTTATAAGTGGTGGGATTGTACTTTTATTGTAAGCCGTCTTGATAGCTTCAGCTAAAGGTGGGGTATAAATAAAAATTATTATTATTATTATTATTATTATTATTATTATTATTATTATTATTTGCAATGCAGTGTAGCATAGTAGTTCTGCATGGCAATCTATGCTAAGCTGAGCCATGTATCATCCCCCAGGACTTATTATACAGCCTCTGATATTCTCTCCTAAAGTAATTCTGTGACTCGGGATTGAGTGGGATCAGAGCAGCATCTGATTATGTTTCTGTAGTCAGAAACAAAATTATTATAGCAGGGCTAAGATCTACTAGGGCCCTCCAGACCTCTCAGCATAGATTTAATAATTTTGTGTCTGGCTACAGAGAAAAAGTGATGATTGGACTGATGTAGACAGATGCTTCTCTGATTCTATCTGCTCCCTACAAGGCCAAGAAAGGCCAGGGAGGGTGGGTCAGAAGCTGTATAGTAGTTAGGGAAAGGCGCTTTGATGCTTCAGAAGAGGAAAGGGAACAACATCTGCAGTACCCAAAAAAGGATAAAGGGAAAGTTTAAAAGCAATTAAATAAACAACTGTATTAAAAAGAGTAATTTAACAAAGTTTAAAAGACAGCCAAAGCATGATAACAATGATAACAAAATTTTGCATACCCCAGTTAAAAGATATTTTGCAAGGGCCAGTTAAACATTTATGGGCTGGGTAGATAAAAAGCTCTTTGTCAGCTCGCAGAAAGAGAGTAGAGTGAAGCCCAATATATATTAAGACAGGGATGGGTAAAGTGTGGCCCTCTAGATGTTGTTGGACTATAAGTCCCAGTACACAGCAGTGAAGAATGGTGAAAACTAAAGTCTAGCTACATTTAGAGAGGCACACTCTGCACTTCAGCTGGGTGAAGAACTAAATCCAGTTGATGCTTTCAACTAGAGTTGACCCTGTGAACCCATGGGACTTGCATAAGTGCAAGGTTATCATTCAGCAGTTGAGTCTTCTTTAGACAGGACTAACAGTTGTATTTAGTCCAAAGAGATCAAGGTGGGAAAAAGGATGTCCTTGTTTCATATCCCACCTCTGCCATCATTTGAAGTCATAAGTGGTTTCAAATAAATCACATTCTTTGTCAGGGCCTAAGCAGATGGCTTAAAAGGCCGTCTTCGGCTCAGGGATGGGGAGGGGCAGCCACACACTCGGAGCCCCAACCCCCTCCCGAGGTCATCCTCGGAGCAGCTGGCCCTCTGCATGGCCAGTGCTCAGAGGAGGACCTCCCGCCGCAGCCTTTCCACATGCTGCAGCGGAAAAGTCAACGAAAGTGCGCTGCAGCCTTTTGCGGCACACTTTCGCTGGCTTGTGAAGGGAGCGCTAATTTAGCGCTCCTTTCAGGGGCGGCAAAGCTGCACCACAGGATCAAGGCATGGGCATGCCTTGGTCCCGCGGTGCAGCTTCCCAGGGTGGCCCACAGCCACCTGTCTGCTTAGGCCCTTAGTGCCTATATATACAGTACAGCTGAGGTGGAGAACCTGTGGCTTTCTGGGAACACTTAGTTTGTAGCTCTTAGCTAGCATAGCCAATAGTGAGGAATGCTAAGAGCTGCAATCCAAGAGCATCTGAACTTTGCCCATCCCAGCAATATGGGAAGCATAAACCAAACTGAGATAAAGATGTGACAAGCTGCTAGAAATAGTGCAAATGGAGTCCACTTTAACTGCCCTGGCTCAGTGCTAGGAAATCATGGAAACTGTATTTTTTTTCTGAGACATTGAGCTCTGTCAGAGAGCTCTGGTGCCACAATAAACTACAGTTCCCAGGATTCCCTAGCACTGAATCAGGGCAGTTAAAGTGGACTCAATTTGCACTATTTCTGGCAGTCTGCAAAGGCCCTATATGCATAGTCCTTTGAAAACATTAGAATCATATTTAAGGGGGAAGTAGTACCACATAGTTCTTTGATTTCTGGATATTTGATTACTTTACAGAAGTTAAAAACAACTGGGCTTGTGAGTCCACAATGAGTAAAGCTGAAACCACACATTCCATGAAAGATTTTTTTCCTGAATTTCATGCAGATATGTGTGTGTGTAATTGAACTGTTCCAAAACATTTTACACACAGAAACATACACATGCTCGTTCACTCTCTTTACCACACACACACAAACAGAGAGAGAGAGAGAGAGAGAGAAAGCAAGCAAGAGAAAGATGGATATTTACCTATGTTAATTGTATAGTGGACAATTTAAATCTCTGGGTGGCTCACAAGAAAAAAAATACATTATGTGCAGAAGAAGGTTCTTCATATGACAGAATTTCAGTAGGAGGGCAACCACATCACCACTGCATTAAACACTACCTGCCAGAGAGACATATCACTCATTACAAGAATCTGTCTTGTGCATCAGTTTGGGCATCAGTTCATTACTTGGTGGAGCATTACCAGTGCTTCAGAGGTTAGCTATGGGAGGGGGATGAAGGCATTGTCCTCAAATAAGAATTCTGCCTCCCCTCATGAAATTTCCCTTTAGTCCCCAATTTTTTAGCATTGCAAAGGATGAGATGTTGAATATTGTGCACACTGAGAACTCATATTTATTGTGTTTGCATTCTCTTGGTGACTTTGCCTGCCACTTTTCTTTCGATGTCTAAACTATTTTTTTCTAAATGCTCAACTGGTGTTTAACATTACTGAGATACTAGAAATTTAGGAAATGGAGAAAAATTCATTTGGGAAGGCATAATTCTTATCAGGAGAGACAATGGCCCCATTTTGCCCCCCTCCCCACAGTAGCAATATCCCGAGCTTCAACTGAATTGGATCAAAAGGAGGTAGAGGCTCAGGTACCATCTGCATATTCAAACTAGTAGTGGACTACTGCTATATCTGCCTGGCAGAGAGGTAAATAATGTGCAAGCCATTTGTTGTACAACCTTTCTACAGACTATGCTCCTGCCTCTCAAAAGAGGATTGTGCCATCTTTGGCTTTCTTAGTAATGTCTGGCTACCAGGTAGTTGAACATAGTACAAATGTTACACCCTGGCTGATTTGAAAAGGCTCACAAGAGAGATGCAGATAAGGACAAGAGGCACTTGCTCTGACTTGCCAGTTGCCATGTTTACATTGCATCACCTTGAGAAAACACTCAAGATTCAAATCTGATTACAGGAGCAACAACATGGCTAAGAATTATTTTCAGCTACAAACATTAAGCCAAGAAAGTACACATCAAGTGCATAACTAACAGCTAGTTGTGACTTCATATTTGATACATGTTATGTTGCCATTGGTTGAAAAACTCAGGTGCTGCACAAACCACACAACTACTTTATAACCATTCCTTCCAATATTGTTGGAATGTTTGGTTTCAAAAATGCATTTGGCTCTTAAACCAAAAAAAACCCTCTAGCTTTACTGGTTGATGAATCAGAGTGAAGGGCAGCCATCTGTGCAAAAAGAAAGACTATATGGCTGGCCAATAAAGAGAATGGAAGGCCAGGTGTTTTCATGATGAACAGGTTTCAGGGCTATAATATGCTGTGTTTTAAATAGTACTGCCCAGCTAGGATAAGAATCCCATCCCCATCCCCCATATCAGAATATCTTTTTCTGCATCCCTGGAGACCATTAGACATGCACAACTGGAGAAGAAATTTATTAGAGTACAGATTTGGGATGCTATGAGAAATTCACTTTGGGAAGGGAAGGAAAATTCAACATTTGATTCTTTCAGTGGTCATCACTGTATTTTAGGCCATGAAAGCCATTTTCTTATTGATCTTATTGGCATGTACATTTAACACCAAGTTATCATCACTAATTTATTTTTAGTTCCCTTGCTTGAGCTATCCACATATGCATGAAACAATTTATCCCTAGTCTTGGAAGCTTTGTTTGAATAACTAAGGGCCTCTACAGTCCGGCCCAAAGGGCTGGCCTGGAGACAGAGACGGGGAGGGACAGCTGCACACCAACCACCCCAACGCCAAGGATGTCCTGATGTTGCATGCCGTTACACATGGCACATGGCATCAGGACGTCCTTCCGGTGCAGTGTTTTGACATGCTGTGCTGGAAGAGGTGCTAAAGAGCCATGCACCAGCTCTTAGGGCGGCCTTTTGCCACCTGTAAAAGGAGCAGCATTTTGCTGCTCTTTTCCAGGTGGCAAAAGGAAGGATTGGGGCCATGTGGTCTGGCAGCCTTGGCCCCAATCTATCACTTTCTGGGGCAGCTCTCTGCCGCCCCTTTCAGCCCATCTGCTGAGGTCCTAAGACATTTGAATCTCTGTAATTCATCCTGGCATATAATAATCTGAAAATTGATATATCCCCCTGAATGTTTATTAATAAACTAGTAATGAATAGGGAGAATACTTTAGGATGGAGAACCACAGTCATCTTATAAGGAGGTATGTTTCATCCAATCCTCATTTCAGCTCTATTGAGAGCCAGTATGGTGTAGTGATTTGAGTGATGGACTATGACTCTGGAGACCAAGGTTTGATTCTTCACTCTAGCATAATAATTGCAGGGTGACCTTGGGCAAGTCACAATCTCTCAACCTGAGAAGATGACAATGGCAAATCCCCTCTGAAGAAACTTGCCAAGAAAACCCTATGATAGTTTTGCCTTAGGGTTGCCATGTAAAAAATAACTTAGAGACACACAACAACAATAATAGAATCATAGACTCATATAGTTAGAAGAGATCACAAGGGCCATCATGATTAACCTCCTGCCATGCAGGAACACTTCAAAGCACTCCTGACAGATGGCCATCCAGATTCCCTTTAAAGACCTCCAAAGAAGGAGACTCCACCACTCTCCGAGGCAGCATGTTCCATGACAAACAAGTCTTACTGTCAGGAAGTTCCTCCTAATGTTGAGGTGGAATCTCTTTTCCTGTAGCTTGCATCCATTGCACCATATCCTATTCTTTGAGCAGCATAAAACAAATTTGCTACATCCTCAATATGACACCTCCTCAAATACTTAAACAGGGCTGTCATATCACCACTTAACCTTCTCTTCTCCAGGCTAACATACCCAATTCCCTAAGTTGCTTTTCATAGGGCATGGTTTCCAGACCAGTCACCATTTAGGTTGCCCTCCTTTGGACATGGTCCAGCTTATGTCAACAACATCAGATTCTGGATTGAACAAAACATAGTTTTACACCTAATATTTCAGTACTGAGGTGGAAGGAAGTTTCTAGTGGTAGATTGGAAAGGATAATCTGACTCTTTTTAAACAAGTTGTAACTTCCCTGAGATCAAATTTCATGTCCCCCCCCCCAACAAACATTTATAAACTATATTTGTTGATTTGAATTTCTTGAGGACAGAATTAGTACTTCCAGCAGAACAGGATGTCCTGAGGCTCCTAGAACTGATGACCCATATAGGAACACTAAAAAGATTCTGCAACTGCACATATTGCCATAGTGCACCAGAGGGGAAGTGCTACAATTACAATATTGATCACACCTACAAACACACACAATATCTAGGTCAGCATCAATTGATCCAACATGTAAACCCCACAATCAACCATTTTATTTTTTAAAAAAATGAAAAGAACTTTTTCATAACTTTCAAATCAGAATTATTCTATGGGCTCAGTTTCGCTGAGGCCATAAATCAAATTGTGGTTATAATAATAATAAAATCCCGTTCCTCTGAGTTCAACTGAATCACTTGAATAATATCTTGAGAAATGTATTTAAATACCAATGTAATTAAATGTCTAATGGTTTCTGGGCACCAACAAAATGTTCAATTTGTAACAACCTGTGAAAAGGTTGTTATCCCTGCCAGGCAAAGCCTTGGATTTAGACCAATGAATAGCACAATATGGGTGGGCCCTAGAATTGTTAATTAATTAAATCAACTGATGTGTGGAAGAGTCATTTCTATAAAACAACAAGTGGTAATTGCTTACAAAACTGCCTTAAATTCATATTTTTCATGTATAAACCCAAATATTGTGGGTTGTTTTATTGTCATTGTTGTTGTTGTTGTTGATTTGCCTGATTGCACATGTTAAACCCACCAAGTATAGATCAAATATCAGAGGAGAGAGAGGAAATCCTTATTGTGTGGCTTCAACTTGATTTTAAAAAGAGGAAAGTGCATCATTTTTTTTTAATTCACTCTTTACCTAAAAGGAAGGTTTAAAAAATTCTAAAATTTCCAAATCCAAATTCCAGAAGTTCCAAGTGAGGCAGATCTTCATTATGTTATGTTTCATTAGTAAGAATATTCAATTCCCCAATCTAGCAGATGGCAAAAAAAATCCCCATGAAAAAAAAGAAGCTTCCTCTGTCTGATGCCATCAATCAATAATTAAATTAATGAAATATAATTTAAATTAAAAAGAACCAAAAGGCTTTGTCATGTCTTACAATATGTATGCCATGTGACCCTGTGACTAGTTGAATACTTTCTCATCTCACACATCAAGGAATCATGATAAAAATCATCAGAGACTATAACGCAAAACAATGGATTCAAATTACAAGAAAAGAAATGCCACCTAAACATTAGGAATAACTTCTTTACTCTAGAACTGTTCAACACTCAGATATATTGTTTCAGAGGTGTGTACTCTCCTTTTTGGGTCTTTAAATGAAGGTTGGAGCATCATATTTCAGAGGGGCTTTAATTGAGTATTCATGCATGGCAGGGGTTGAACTCAATGGTCCTCATAGTTCTTTCCAACTCTAAGATTCTACAATTCTGTGATAATCATTTAGCAAAATCAAAATCTCTTTCAACTAGATCTGTCAACAGCATTAGTATAACCACAGGACATGCAGAGAGCATTGGCTCCATGACACATTTCCACAGTGATGAGAATTATTTTACTTAGCTATTATCATCACCACAAGACTCACCTCTGCTATAGACTTTTGTTGATATTTTTTAAATCAGTAAATATTAGCTCATATTCTACTTATCAGTGTAAAGCTAGGTATTAAGCTGACTGGGTAAATATACTTATGAAATATGCCACAGTGTATGTATCATTATTATCCAGTAACAGTTGTTAGCAACTGAGGTGGAGTGTAGGCCCCACACCTTCTGTACAATTAGAACACCTCCCAGAATTCTTTGCAATAACTATGTTTGGAGATGTGTATGCATATGCAAAAGTCACAGAGGATGTGCAAATACAGTGCTATGCTGAAAATGTCTTCTGCTTCCCTCTTTGCCAAACACTTGTATTCATGACAAGCACCTTCTCTGCATAAGGGAATTCTCTCATCTTGCTAAACTTTTTTTTACTTCTTTCAAAATTTCTTACCTGTCTCACCCAAGGAGAAAAACCCAAATTTTCCTCAAATTTCACTTTATTTAATAATCAAAGTGATGAAGTGGCTTTGTGGTTAAGATGCCAATTCTGATGATCGGAAGATTGGAAGGTTGGCAGTTCGAGGTCCAGGTGCTGCATGATGGGGTGAACTCCTGTGACTAGGCCAGCTTCTACCAACCTAGCAGTCTGAAAGCATGCAAATGCAAGTAGATAAATAGGTACCGCTTTGGCGGGAAAGTAACAGTGTTTGGTGCAGTCATGCTGGCCACATGAACACCAGTGCAGTCTACAGACAACACTGGCTCTTTGGCTTAGTAACGGAGATGAGCACTGCTCCCTACAGTTGGTTATGACTAGACATTCATGTCAAGGGACTACCTTTACCTTTACCTTTAATAATCTAGTAGTAACTTTAAAATGTGCAAAATCTAATGCCTAATGATGGAACTGAATGAGTCTCAGCACTTCTTTAACATTCCTTGTCACCTACATTTGATCCAGTCAAGTATCCACCACATATCCAGCACATATTCTTGAGCAGCAGTGATACAGTTAAAGCTACCTGCTCAACTGTCTGATGTTTCTTAAGCTAACTCACATTCAGCTTCAGTGGTATCTAATTCCTCTTGCATTCTTAACCTGCTGTTTGTTAAATATGTCCATATTGTACCTTGTCACAGCACATTATGCACACAGTGTCCTTTCTTGAACTTGTTCTTGGTGATAGTCTCCAAAAAGCAAATATTTAGACACTGAGTGCTGATGTTTAAGGTCAATTAAATAGGAAGTAATGACTGAGGTATGAGACATAACCAGACATCTTCATGGCAAGTAGTGGAGGATGTCATCTCCTCAACTGACCTTGGACACTCATTAGTTTTCCAAATGTATACACCTCAGACATAAATGCTAGAATTAACAAAAATATCAAAGGTGACTGCAAGACAAAAGCAGAATGGCTGAGATATTACATTTGAAACCAGGAAGTCCTTGGTTTATATATATCTTTAGTTCTAATTTGCCATTTTTTCAACCTAACCACTTTCAATATGGATAATATTTTCTTACTTAACACTATAGACTTACAGGATAATCAGTGAAATCAGTAAAATCATAGATCAGCACAGGTCACTTCATATGCTCATGAATGCACACTGAACATGAATATAGAATACAGGTAAGACTTAAATGTCTTGTACAAATGCTAAATACAATTGTGGCAAGAACAGTATGATGTACTAGTTGTCAAGTATATGAGGTTTTCATGTTCAAGGAAGCACAGATACATGATTTCTTCCATTTTACAGTAGGCCCTCAAATCTTCCTTACTGAGACATCTTTTCCGTATAGCTGTCAGAAATCTTCCCCAGGAGAGTTTGTGGACATCCCTGGAAGTGTTGGTTCTTTTTAATGCACTAAATCATTTAGACAACATACATCACGAGTCTGCAAGCTGACATCAAAGAGATCTATGGCATCTTATATAATGTAAAATTACCATCTGATCAGTCATAGAGATGAGAATTTTCTCTTACCATTCCACTTATGTGTAAATGTGTAAATGCTGTTTCTTTTCAGGAAAGAAGATAATATTTGAGCCCAAATATTGGTTTGTGCTTTAAAAAGTAGTCCTATCCCCCTGATGTTACCTGCTGGAGGGGGTTGGGATTTGTTGAACATGTACTTCCACTACCTTCTGCCAGTGGAAAGGACCTCATATGCAGAGACCTCTAATAATGTACCTGTAAAAGCAGGGAAAGTAGATGCCTGTGACATAAAGGGGAAATCAGCTTTATGTCTGAAGATTTAAGGAGCTCTCTAGGGGACTGTTTCCCATCTCCAAAATAATTTCAGCACAATGGATTGTCCCTTTACAGCTCATACTAAAAACCAATGCTGATTCATTACCCTATGAAGCCACCCATATGCCTCTGTTGTCAAAACCTAATAATAATAATAATAATAATAATAATAAATATTTATTTATATCCTGTCCCTCTGAGAACAATCGAGGTGGCTAACAACAATATTTGAGGGGGAAAGTTCTGAATTCCAGAAGAACATCAATAAGGAAATGGATCTTCTGAAGAACTTAAGATGCAAGAAAGGAAGGGAGAGAGGGAGGGAAGGAAAGAAGAGAAATGGGTATAAATGACCTGAGAATGAGACTGAGCAACAGTAACAACTGCAATACTGATTCTAATAACTAGTGGCTCTTCCTAAATCAGGAACCAGTCAACTGGGTAAGAGAAGTAGGATTGCATTAAAAATTCTCCAGATGAAAATACCAGTTTTAGTAATGAAGAAAAATAAAATGCTGCAGAATCTTGGGCCCCTTCACACTATACAATTATAGCACTTTAACTACCATGGCTGCATCCTACAGAATCCTTGGATTTGTAGTTTGGGGAGGCATTAAGAGAGCTCTCTGGTTAAGCATTCTAAATACCTTGTAAACTACAAATCTCAGGATTCCATAGGATGGAATGATGGCAGTTAAAGTAGAATCATAGTGCTATAATAATGTAGTATGAAAAGGCCCTTAATTAGCTTATTAGTTAAATTAATTGTGTGAAAGCCTTTTGATCAGCCAAAATGGTGCCCTTGATCAACTGCCCAGCAGGTATTATTAAACCTCTTCTTTCAGTTTAAGTGCCTTAAAAAGTTTCAGAGGGCAAGGGTTGTTTTAAAATTGACCCCCTCCTTCCATGAGGATGCCCACCGTTAGACACATACACATCATTTAAAAGCCATGAAGGTATTCTTTGTGAGCTTCAAACTATTACCTTTCCATTATACAAATTTAATTGATTTTACCAATAATTCATCAATACCCATTTGACAGAATATTTTTTTTTAATTTGGCCAGGACAAAAGCTTAGACTAGGAGGAATTTTTTAAAAAAACAAAACAAAACAAAACCTTTCAACACTTAAGATGAAATCCAAAGTTGTGGAAGTAGGCATCCTCTCTTGCCCTTCCTTCCTTCCCACCTACAGTCCCTTGCACCCCTCTCTAAATCAGGGTTCTCTAATCCTTCCCAGCAAATTTTGGGTGGATGCTGGAAGATACATGGGAGAGGAGGAATTCCTCTTTTCTTATATTATCTTTCATTTGTCTTTTGGGAAGGAAGCCAGATTGATTACTATGAATCCAATTACTTAATATTTTTTTAAATCTGTTTGCCAATATGTTTTATAGTCACTGTTCAATAGTGAAATAGGTCTGCAATTTTTTGGTTCTCTCTGGTCTTTATTTTCTTTAGGGATCAGTACTACATTTGCCACGGACCACGAGTTAGAAAACTTGTCATTTAATATATCATTACAGACTATCTGTAAGGGAACCATCAATTCTTCCTTAAATGTTTTATAAAAGTCTGCCCCCAGGCCATCGGGACCTTGTGCTTTCCCTGATTTACTTCTCTTTATTGCTTCTATAATTTCTTCACTTGTAATCTCCTTTTCCAAAATTTCTTGTTCTTGATCTGTTAGTTTCTTTATTTTTTGTTCATCCAGATACCTATTAATCTTAACTTCAGAAATCTCTTTTTCTTTTGCCAGGTAGGAGAACAATCTGAAAAATATGTCTTTTATTATTATTATTATTATTATTTGGTCAGTCACAATCATGCCTTCATGTTTCATTTGACTAATTATTTTTCCCCTTTCTCTTTTCTTAGTTTGTATGCAAGATATTTGCCCAGTTTATTTGCATGTTCAAAGTTTTTTTGTCTAATAAATTGTAGTTTTTGCTCAATTTCTTCCATTGTTATTGTAGATATTTGTTTCTATAATATTTTTATTTCTTTTTGTTTTTCTTTTTTGCTAGGATATTTTTTCAAGAAGTCCTCTCTTTTTTTAATTTCTTCTTCTAATTTCTTAATATTCTCCTCTCTTTTTCTTTTCCATTCCCAATTTTTCTTAATAAAAAAGCCTCTAATAAAAGCTTTTGTGGCATCCCAAACTATATGCGGTTGTGTACCTTTATCTAGGTTATCTATAAAGAAAAACTTTAACTGCTTTTTAGCTTCTTTTACAATTTTTTCATTATTCAATAATATTCATTAAGTTGCCATCTATATGATTTTTTAATTTTGCTAATTATCATTAATACTGGACTGTGATCCGACCATACCATGGGTTGGATCTCTATTTTTTCTACCCATTTTAGTATCTGTGAGAAGGAAAAAAATTATATTGAGTCTTGCCCATGATTTGTGTACATCAGAAAAAAAGTGAAATATTTATTTTCTCCATTTTTTTCTCTCTCCATATATCTCTTAAACCAAGTCTATCCATCAATTAAAAAAAAGTGTCTGGCAATTTACCCTGGTTTTCTTTTATTTTCTTTGATGAGGATCTATCAATTTTTTGATTAATTACCCCATTCCAATCACCAATCATTATAACCTTTTCATAATTTATATTTTCTATTTTCTCCAAAATT
>CM034701.1:133356379-133370094 GCA_020142125.1 Phrynosoma platyrhinos | reverse complement strand
TTTTTCCCACTTCAATTTATTGATCTTTCAATCGATAATGTTCAGGTTCCCACTCTAGTCCTGGTACTGGTCTATCATTTTCTTCATCTTCATCTTCATCTTCCTCATCCTGTGACTTTGTCAAATTTATTAGGTCTTCTTCGCTATCTAGATCTTGTTTTTTCCTTCTATATCTGGGTTCTTCTGGAGTTGTTGCTCTAAGTGTCCCTCCTCATGTACTGATATTTTCTGTCCTCTTTCTTCCAACTGTCCTGATATAATTTCTTTCTCTTTTTTCTTTGTTTGTGAATGTTTTTCTTGTTTGTCTTCTTTTTTTTGGTCTCTCTTTTTTATTTATACTCTCCAAATATTCCCAAAAGTTTTTTGCTTCTTCTAGATTTTTAATTATAATTTTCTTTTTATTGAACCAAAAAATTAAACCTTCCAGTTGAATCCATCTATAAGTAATGTTTCTCTCTCATAGAAGTGCCGTCAAAAAGTGTAATCTTTTCTTTTCCTGAGAATTCTCGTAGGGACATCCTTAAAAATCTGCAACTCATATCCTTTGACTCTTAGTGGTCTTTCATTATGCCATTTTAATAAGTCATCCCTAATATGTTTTCTAACAAAATAAATTACAATGTCCTGTGGCAGATCCCTCTTTCTCGCTACTCTTGAGTTCAAACGAAAAATTCTATCTATTTCAAACTCAATTTTTTTCCTCTTTTTCTAAGAATCGAGCAATACTCACAGAAAAGATTTTCATGAGGTCTTCCTCTTTGAATTCTGGAAATCCTCTGATTTTAACACATTTTTCTCTTAATTTCTGCTTGAACATCACCTTGTCATCTAGTTCATCTTCTCTTCTCATTCTAATATGGTTAAACTCTTCTTCTGTCACTTCAGCCTTATCTTCCAATGATTTTATCTTATAGTTTACCACCATCATTTCATTGGTTAATTTTTCTACAGTTTTCAGTTCTGATCTAATCTCTTGATGGATTTCTGCCTTAAAATCATTCATTTCTTGTCTCAGCTCCTATCTTAATTTCCTAATGTCCTCTAAAATAATTTGATTTGAGGGTTCACTTTTTTGGTGTTCGAGTGAGGGTCTTCTTGTAAATTGTAATTGAGTTTGTGATTTGCTTGAATAATTTTTGGATGATTGACTTCTTAAATGCATCAACATGATTAACTATTTTCCCTTTTATTTGTTTATTTTCTTGAAATATTTATTCTTTTTTTAATTTATTTTTATTTTATTTATTTATTTATTTAATTTCCTTTATTTCAATCTATTAATTTGTTCCTCTTAATCAAATCTAATAATTTAATAAATTATGGCTTCTTTTATATTACAATATTAATATTTTATAATTTAGACAGTAGTAATCCTATATTATCCTATATTTTTTTAATTTAGCTAATTTGTTTTAATTTCTCTAAATTTTAAATTCTTATTTACTCAAATTATTTCCTTTCTTATTAATTGATCAAATTGATTAATTAATCAATCAAATGGGGTGGTCAAAAATATCAAAAATCAAAAATATCCCTATCAATTTTAATGTATTGTTTTGTTTTAATTTATTTTAATTTTTTATTTTCTTTTATTATCTGTTAGTAAATTTATCCCCCTCTTTATTTTTTCCTTTCAATTCTTTCTAATTTCACTCCCTGTTAATTAATTCTATTAATTAAATCTATTCTGTCTTTACTTATCTAATCAATATTTACAATAAAAAATATATATCTAATCAAAATTTATATAAAGATATATAGGGATTTTTCTAATTATAATGCTTAATTCCAATGATCTTGTGTATGTATATAAAAAATTCAAAAATTTTCCTCTATTTTACTGCCTATTCTTAACCTTAGTTTCAACTATAACAATTATGACTATAATTCCCACAATCCTTAGCACAACCCAAATTATAATTTCAAGTTTTCAAAAACCTAGATTTAAATGCTATTAACACTCACTCTTCTGAATAATTAATAGTAGAAGAACAACGCAAAACAAGACAAAAAATCAACTTTCCTCCACAGTCAATTTACCTTCACAAAAGCCCCTCTATATTCCCACACCCCCACTGGATTTACTTCAATTTAATTCTTTACCTTTCTATCCCCTCTTATTTCTCAGCCCACATTTTTACCTTTCCCTTCAAAACTATCAGTCAATGCACCCAGTTCCCTTCCCCCACTATTCTCTTCTCCCAAGTTACCAGTCTTTTCAACTCCGTGTCTTCTTGTCCTTTAGCTATTGTTGTCTCAGCGTCATTTGTTACTTTTTAACTCCTTTTTACACTTTATGTATCTCTGCTGTCCATAAACTTAAATTGGCCACTCGAGTGTCCTCCGCAACCATCTATTGTTCCCTTTATTCCAGTCTCTTCCTAGGGATCCTCCTAGGCATTCACAATTTTTCTTATCAGTCTATCAATTTTCTGTTTATTAAAGTGTAAAGTGTAAATCCGGGATACTCTCCAAGTGTTCTTTCAGGGATAAATACAATAGGTGGCTATTTTTTAAACTGCTTATTTGAACCTCTCTCCACCTAGTAGCCGACCACTCCACTTCTCTTTTCAACTGTGACACGTGCACTGCTCAATCCGCTGGCAAGATTAGACTTTCACTCTTAAGTGGTTATTTTTAGACCACGCAGAGATCTGCCATTTTACGCGTCTCAGTGTCCTTTTTTCGCCCACTCTTCCCTTCCCTTCCCTTTCGTTGTCTCCAGTCACCCACAACAGAAATGATCGGGAATGGGAAAGGGGTTCTTTCTTTCTTTCAAATTGGATCTCTAAAATCCGATATAAAAATAAAGAGGTCCTTATTCCTTATTTCCTTAAGTCCCAAGATCCAAGATTGTTTAAGGATATTTCCACAAACAAAGTTCCATATAATCTCTAGATAGTTTTAAATCAATTAGGGAAAGTTTTTTTTTTATTTATTTTTAAATCGCTTATTTCAGTCCTTATTTTCAGTCTGGCCCTCTTTCATCCAGTTCTTTAATTGCTCTCTTTCCCCTTACTTTCAGTCCGTACCTCTTTCATCCAAACCAAATATAAACTGACAGTTCAAAATTATAAGTGTGTCTATAAGGTTTCTTTGCTGGAGATTATGTGAGAATCAGCTCAAATTTTCTTACTTACAAAAAGAGTCTTTAATAATTAAAATTGGTGGCATCCGAGTCGTCCTAGGACAATACGAAAATGCTGGGATCGATGCCTCCTCGGTCACCTCTGATCTCCTCTTAGTCTCTCCTCTGAATCCAATTGCATCCAGGGTTCCAACATAAGGGGACCAGGCACAGACCCACAAATCGGCTCCAGAATTCCTCTTTTCCTTATGTTGTTGGTCAAAACCATTCAATTGATAGGAGATGTTCACTGGATATCACTCTATTTCCAACTCTGAGCACAAGAATTTTGAACTGAAATATATGAGGACAAATGGACAAAATAAATGGACAAAATAAACACAGTATATTCATTTAGATGCAGCCCAGAAACTTCACTTCTTTTTCATTCTCGATACAGCCAAAATACTTGGTCAATTCAGGGTGAAATTCTCTTTCTGACATTAATACAAACGCTTCCATGGATCTCAGTGGAGCAGGATTACATCTTTCTAACACAAACAGACAATGTTATTCAATGAACCTGGCCTAGTTCAACTGATGAGCCAAACAAGGCCTATAGCAAATTCTCATATTTGAATTTCTGGACACACCCTACTCTATATAAACATATAGTTCTGCCCATTTTTCTGCAAACTGAAACTAATAGGGTTTGCAGACTGCCAGAAATAGTACAAATTGAGTCCACTTTTAGGGTTAGGGTTAGTGCTAGGGAATCATGGGAACTGTATTTTATTGTGGCACCAGAGCTCTCTGACAGAGAAGGCTCAATGTCTCAGAAAAAAACCAATACCCATGATTCCCTAGCACTAACCCTAACCCTAAAAGTGGACTCAATTTGCACTATTACTGGCAGTCTGCAACCCCCTTTACTTTCACAGGTTTAATTTTATCACTGCTATGTGACTTCTCTTACCTGTCAAACCAAAGATGTGAAACATGAATTCAGTGTTAATATTATCTTTAGATATTCTTATTACTGTATATACTCATGTAAAAGTCAAGAAATTTTAGTAAAAAAAAATGATCCCCAAAACCTGGATTGACTTATCCACAAGTCAATGTAAGTCCTGTACTTTAACTCTTATAAAAAAGGGAATGATCCTCTGGTGAAATGGAAGAGTGTAATCTGTCCTGGAAGCACTGACTTCTTTCTATTCTCTCATCCATACAGCCTTTAATGTGAGTACAAACAGTTGTCTGCTGGAATTTTGTTAGTTCTTCAGCATTATTTTCTTTTGTTTCATTCTTTAGATCTTTTGTTACCTGCCCCTAAGTTTTATCCTTGACTTATCTATAGGTCATATCAAAATCCATAGTTTTGCCCCCCCAAAACCTGTCCTTGACTTATATATGAGGCTAACTTATAGTCAAGTATATTTGGTATTTTAAATGAACATTGAAGCAGATTATTTATTTATTTATTTCAGTGTGTCTGTCTGGAACAGGATTCTGTTTGCTTCATTCTATTTAAACAAATAGACCAAAACAAAATTGAACTGATTTGTCAACATGGGTGACCAACCAGATAAATGAAGCAAAGCAAATCCCCACCATATGGATTGATTTACTGAAATAGAGGGGTCTATCCCTGCTTTTGAAAGGAGGCTTTCAAAATGTTTATAAGAGCAAAGAGGTTTATTCTGACAAGAACTTTTAATCAGAGGAACCATCTATCATTTTGAAAATTCATATCAGATGAGGCCAGTATGTGTGTGTGTGAAATTTCAGGCCCATCTCTTTCTCCCTGACTTTTCTCTCCCCCCCCCCCCAGTTGTCCTTCCTCGTCAGCCCCACAACACTATCACAGACAACAGTCCTGGCTGGGTTTGTCTGATAATTAGAACCAAATGCACAGCTGGAGGGATGTGAGGTCAGGGGAGATGAATAGATGTGAAAGATGCAGACTTTAGCAGAATAAAAAAGCATTGCTTTTTATTAGATGAATATCTGGACCAGGTGTTAAAAAGGTGTTTCTTGCTTTCACAGAAACTAGAATCTCACTAAAAATGCATAAACTGTAACATCAGGGAGACACTGGAAGCTGTAAGTCACAGAGAACAAAGAAAATTAAAGTGTCAAAAATGTCAAAAATTCTATGACAACATGCCATGTAGACCATATCATGAAAAGGCATGACTCACTAGAAAAAACACTAATGCTTGACAAGGTAGAAAGCAGCAAGAAAAGAGGAAGAGTCCATTACTGGTGGATAGAATCAGTTTAGGAAGCAATGGCCCTGAATCTGCAAGACCTGAGCAGAGATGTGGAAACAGGGTAACTTGGAGAGTTCTTATTTATACGTTACTGTAAATCAAAGTCAATTTGATGGCAAATCTCAAAATGATCCAGACGTCCCCTGTCTTTTGATGTCTCACTTTTCAATTACTCACTCTGTCAACACTTGTAAATTACAGTCGGTCCTCTGTATCCATGGATTCTGCATCCACACATTCAACCATCCATGGCTTGAAAATATTTGTTAAAAAACTCCCAAAAGCAAACTTTCATTTTGCCATTTTATATAAGGGGCACCGTTTTATTACACCATTGTACATAATAGGGACTTGTTCTTCCATGGATTTTGGTTTCCATAAGGGATCCTGGAACCAAGCCTATACTGAAGGCTCCTGGTACATACATGTTCCATAAATTCAACAGGGGTTCCACACTTTCACCATCTCTTCTTGCCTATGAGACTCATTTAGGACCACTCACATGCATGTGTGTGTGTGTGCATATATAAAGGTGTGTATATAAAATCATGTTAACTTGATTTCACAAACATTCAGACATGATATATCATGTGTTATTTGGATTCCACTTTCCAACCAATTCCACTTTCTAACTTCTCCGGTCGCTAACACATTCAATAATCAGGGACTTTCTGTATTTTAACCTTTAAGAAATATGTACAGCTATGGTGGAGGTCCAAAGTACTAGTTCTAAACATTGTGTTTACACAGTAGCCAGCCAAATTGCTCACTGAAAGCCCACAAGGAGAAGACAAACACAGTAGCACTCATCCTAAGCATCTGGTATTCACAGATACACTGCCAAAATTAAGTGATCATGATTAGTAATCATTGATAATCTTGCTCTCCATGACTTTAATCCCCCTTTGAATAAATCTATGGATCAAATTTAAACAAAAACTCATCTGTCCAAGACCCATATGTACCTAATACATAAAGGTCTATGAAAGAAAATAAGCAACATTAATTCATTGGGAATTTTCTGCATCCATGGGGTGAGTTCATATTCACTGAAGAAAACAGTGCAGCCTTACAAATGCTTGGAACTTCATTAGGACTGGATTTACATCTTTAGGGCCAGCTATTATGTACAGTCCTACCCTGTTGGAAAAGAAGGGAAGACTTCTATATTCTATTTCCAGAATACAGTCAGCCCTCCATATCCACAGATTTTTTTATCTGTGGATTTAGCCACCCATGGCTTGTAAATATTCCAAAATAAATAAATAAATAAATAAAATCCAAAAAAGAAACCTTCATTTTGCCATTTTAGGGACATCATTTGACAACACCATTGTATTTAATGGTACTCAAGCATCCATGGATTTTGGTATCCACAGATGATCCTGGAACCAAACTCTAGTGGATACTAAGGGCTTACTGTATGTTCCAAAATGGTGTGGCAAAAGCTCTTGACCAGTTGCTAGGGGGTGCACTAGAGGATCCAGTGTGAATTGTACCACTTGGCTCATAATAGCCACTCAGAGCTGGTTTGTTCTGCATAGTTTCTGCAGTTCTGGCTTACTAGGGGATAATTGTTCATCATATTGCTTAGATAATAGCCAAGGATGTTTTGTCTTATTGGAACAAAATCTTAATTATGCATATTTTTAATCAAACACAAAATTTGATTTTTTTTTTAAAAAAATCTATCTTTATTTATCTTTAACCAATCCTTTTTGGTGGGGGTCTTTTTCCTCATGTTGCTAGGACTGCTTGTAGTTGCAGTCCAACAACAACTAGCTAGCCACATGATTCCCACCTCTGGCATATTGTGCGAACGTACAACAATCAACACAGCCTTTTCCAAAAATGAAGCCTGTTTTCATGGTCCCATTACACTAGGTTCTTTTACCAAAATGCTAATTCCCAAGACATTGGCAATTTAAAATCATTGACTGCTTCCAAACTACATGTCTGTCATTGACATCCATCACTGATATCTTTCCTGGAGAACTATCAGTAGAAAGTCTGGAAAAGGAATATAATGGAAGAGACTTGTCACAATATACAACCAGTGCTTTTAGTTAGTTCAGTACTGTGGGTTGTAATTTTAGTTTCCCAGGGTGTTAACCCTTTTAAAGGAAAACTAAAATATGCAGGTATGAAAGTTAAACCTGTTAGAGTTCAACTTTCATCAGCACAGCAGAAAAAACAAAACAAAAGCAAAAGCAAAAAACCATGGGTCAAACTATAATTTAATATGCCTTCCTAAAGAATAAAGAATAAATAAAAAAACGACAAATATGTAGTTTGTGGTTTTTTTAAAAAAATAATAACAATAACACATGGATATTTTATGAAATAATGAGTAATATAATGTGTTCTTTTTCTTTCCTTTAAAAAAATAAGTTCTGGTTCAACATACAACACTTGAGGTTGGAAGGGGGCAAATCTAAATGTGACTAAAGGTCTAACACTGTTCCATAAAACCCAGAAGCCACTGTTGGAACTGCAACTCTCTGGTCCACTGGGGCTGGCAAAGTATCACTACCCAACCCATTGCAGACAATTGGAGGGAACTGGAAAATTCCTTTGCCTAAGCTCCTTGATTTTGCAAAAGCTGCTGAGGAACTCCAATAGTTGCTGAAACAAACTTTGGAAACCACTCCTCTAAGCCATCTCACAGTGGGATGGGTCTGACATCCCTGAGGGGTAACAGACTGAGTACAGCCTACCATTTAGAGATAAGAAGGAACATTCCTGTAATTATCCAGTATCTCCATGGGACACATCACTAGTCAAATTGTATAAAGCCCCTGGCCTGATTACTGTGCACATGCTGTGCAGAATTTATTAAATTCTGTATACTGCTCCAGTTTAATCAGTGGCATTATCAAAATGAGATACATACCCCACTGAGTAGCAAGGTCTGGGAAAGAAATCATGCCAGGAACAGCTTTGCTCAGTGCCTGCTTAGAACAACAGAATCATGTTTTCCTCCCTCTTACTGTTGGGATTGGCCAGTGGAAATCATCAGTGTTAATAAGGAGTTTATTCCATGTTTCATTTTCTCTACCATAAATCTGTGTTTCCAAAATTATTTTTCATCCATAGCAAGTTTAATTTGCCCATAAACAATCTGGAGTGGAGCAGAGGAGGAGGAAGAACCTACAAAGCAAAGTCTATTTTTTTCTTCCATCTGTAGTCCCCCTAAGTAACAAAATTAGCATTTGGATTGAGATTTTTAAATTCAGTAAAGTTGGGCTATACTGTCACGTTCAGAAGAATATAGTGTTCAGTGCAGTCTTCCATGTGCTTATTCAGGAGGAAGTACCATTATGTTCAGTGAGGTTTTCTTCCTTACAAATGTATTTCTTACTAAAGCTTGAGAAACCATCCAGAAAAGCACATTGCCAAAGACCCCATCACTATAAAATTTATAAAGTTCCATGAACAGAAATGAGGGGTGAGGGATTTCAGGGGTCCTCCCCCCTTCTTCCATTTGCAGGCTCCACCAAATCTTCTCCAGATTGTTGGAAGGGTGCTCCAAAAAGCATGAAAAGTGATGTATAGGCTGTAGGACAAAGAAGGTTTATGTAATATATATGAAAAGATATATATTCATTGTTCTCCACATTCTATATAAATCTCCACCACTGTTATCAGCCTTCAGTGAATGGAAGGACAACTTTATAGACAAACTATGGAATTTAGAAGAGTTACCTGAACAAATCCAATAGTTTCCTGCCCTATAAAATCTACCATTCTTCCCCCCCCCCCCAAATTGGAGTAGCTCAGTGATTTCAGTTTTCCATCTTTCAGATGTGTTGGAGTTTCAATTTCCTAGAAACCCCAACCATGTTATTATATCATTGCATATAATTCCTAGAAGTTTCAATGAGCAATCCAGTCTGTCCACACAAAACTCCCTTACATGTACCTTTCCCCTCCACCCTGATCTGTGTGGGATATGTTTTGTGAGGGACAACGGATTAGGTGTCTTTTTGGTTGACAAACTCATTCCTCCTCCTCAAGGCTGGCACAATCAGACAGTGGCACTTGTCTACAGCACCCACTGCTTGGAGGAAGCCAAGGTCAGCAAATCCTTGCATGATCTGTGGGTGTATGACAGGTCCTGCACAGGTGTGCAGGGATACTGAACATCAGTCACCTTTGTACAGACAAAATGACAGACTGTATGCCACCCTATGACATGTTCTGTGCAGGTGTGCATGTGTGCAGGAATGTGTTCCTGTGCATGAGCACATGTGTCTGAGAGAATGAAAAAAAAATTACACCAGTGACTGCCAGCCCATGCAGTTGCTCTGTCTCCCTTAATGGCATCCTCAGGGTCAGTGGTGCAGTTGGCAGGGCTCCAATACAGCCTCGGAAAAGTCGCATTGATTGCCCCACAGTGCAGTTACTCCATCCCCATTTAGGGCATCCTCTGGGTAGGCAGTGCAGTTGCTGCAGCTTAGGGAAAAGGCAGCTTCATGCCACCTTTTCCTTCCCATCTGTACAGCCCCTGACTGTGCAAAAGAGTTGTAGCATAAGATTTTGTAGATGTTCTCACTTTTCTCAGATGCATGACCAACAAGTCTACAAAAGATTATACTACAAGTTCTTTTGCACATTTAGTGTCAATTGTGCCATAAGATTTATGAAAATTGCATACTTTGTTTTTGTGATCCTGAATGAATACCACAACATCTAAACAAAATAAGTAAGATTTGCTGTATTGTGATCTAAACTTGATGTGAGGGTCGATGTTACTGATTCATGAAAAGAAACCTTGAACAAATTCCACTCCAAAAATATAATAAAAATATCATGTATGTACTCTCCATAACATTGAAACATTTTTGAAAAGGATTGTTTGATGAATTCAAGAGAACCATATTTTCCAAATTAATCATGTAAAGATTTCATATACTAGGTGCTGCTCAACTTTCCATAGCCACATCCTTGATTTGCTCTTGATTTGCCATTCATTTGATCTACCTGTGGACTTTTCATAGGCATCTGGTGACCACTACTGTAAACAACAGAATGATAGATTGCATAGGGGGGAAGCACACGAAGGTGTCCGAGACACCGTGGGATGGTGTGCTGCGGGACCGCGGCATCCGCACTGCGGCACACCGTCGGCGCCTCTGAAAGGAGCACTAAATCAGCGCTCCTTTCAGAAGTCAGTGAAAGTGCGCCCTAAAAGCGTAGGGCGCACTTTCCCTGACTTATCCGCCGCAGTGTGTGCGGACGCTGCGGCGGGAGGTTGCCCTTGGAGCTCCGGCCGTGCAGAGGGCCGGCAGCTCCAAGGGCAACCTCGGGAGGAGGAAGGGGCACCGAGCATGCGGCTGCCCCTCCTCTTCCCTGCCTCGGAGACGACTCTATTAGTTGTCTGCGGAGGCCAATAGACTATTTGATATTTAGTCCATGTAGCCCTGATATAAATAGTAGTTTCTCAAGTTCTCATTAACATTACATTTGACCCCTTAGGGAAGACTACATAACAACAGAAGAACAGAAGTGCAACATTTTTATGCATCTAGATTGCAAAGAAACATAATTCACAATTATAGTTTTTTGTGGGTTTTTTTGGGCTGTGAGACCATGTTCTAGAAGAGTTTATTCCTGATGTTTTGCCAGCAACTGTGGCTGGTGAAACATAAGGAATAAACTCTTCTAGAACACAGTCTCATAGCCTGAAAAACCCACAAAAAAATTATGGTCATGAAAGCTTTCGACTTCACATACTTCACAATTGTTAATAAATAATAATGGTCTTTCTTTGGTTTAAAAAATATATAAAATATCTATAAGTTTTCAAATATTAAAATACTGCAATATGTTATGCTGTTGTACGAGAAGTGTGTGTGTGTGCGGTGGGGTGGGTGGGTGTGTATGTGTATGTGAATGTGTATGTATATTTAGAGAGAGAGAGAGAGAGAGAGAGAGAGAGAGAATGAGAGCAATCTGCCATGAATCATGGTGACCTGATCTATTTACAGTAAAATTAATCTGCTTTTATCTGTTGTGAATCACCTTGGTAACCCTGATGGCAATAAACAAATATTTAAATAAGCAAATAATAATAATAATAATAATAATAAGAGAGAACTATTGTTTCTCTATTATAAAGGCATGTGACTGTTCTGTTTATTTGGAATAGACTACAGGCAAAGGTGAATGCTTGTTCAGCTTTCCATTTGTAAATCAAAGTTGTATTTGTAGTACACTTTTAGTGTTCTACAAAGTCATCACAATTTCTTCTTTATTTTCCCTTCTCCAAAGGAAGGCTTTAAAGTAGCTCTGGATGTTCCAGTGCTTAATGAAAGCCTATTTCACTAAAACCTTCATCATGGGCCAGTTTATGGGAACAAGCAGCAAGGACTTCAGAATCAGAAAAAGAAGCTTTAAAAAAAAATTCTCCTTAGTTACCAAATATGAAATGGCATTCTGTTAGGGATATATGCCAATGTAATAATGGCATACCTTTTTTGTTATTTTAGAGAGATCATTTTTCTCCTTCACTCACCAAACCCAACTCCCTCAAAACATCCATCTTTCACTGCCCCCACATGACAGCTTGATGGCCAATGTGGGGTGGCAGAGGACCTCCAGAAATGTCATCCTCTTCCACCTTTGGATGACTTCTGTGTGATTCTGCAGGATGCATTTCCAGTTGTACATATGGATATTGTCCCATGCTGTCCACCAGCTACTAAATGACCATATCAAGGAGGATGCAAGAGGCAAGTGAGTCTTGCAGGAGGTATGGAGGAGCTGGGCATATTTCTGCCTTTACATCCTGTCTTCTCATAAAGGAGGTCAGCCATAAGTTTTGTGCTGCAACTGTGAAGTAACCAGACAAAACCAAAAGCAACCTTGTAAGTGACATGGTAGCTTTCAAAAGGCACTAGGAAGTCTCTTTGAGACAATTCTCTGGCATTCAGAGTGTGACAGGCACCTTCTCAGGAGGCAGTTTTAAGATGTTATAAAATGAGTGCAATTAATGTCATATTCAGTTTGACCTTTTTATTGGATTATTATTGATAGGGATGGGTAGACATGCTTATGGGATGTTTTTGTTTTCAAATGCCAAAAGATCTCAAACAAGTGTTGGCTACTAAGCACTTGATATGGATGGATTGAGGGTGCCATTTGGTACTCTCTCTATGACAGCAAAATATCTGAGTTTGGCCCTGATACTTCAAAAAGGCAGTCCACCTGTCAGCGCTGTAGGGTGGGCAAGTCTGTCATGTATGACTTTAGCACATCTGTTCTGTTTGTTGCATAATTTGTACAATTAGACTATGATGAAACAACAGAACAGCCCAGAACCTAAAGTTTGCTGCTGGGTCTTTCTTTGAGCTTTTACAGACTACCAGAAATAATGTAGCGTGAGTCCACTTTAACTGCCCTGGCTCAGTGCTAGGGAATAATGGGAAGTGTAGTTTCTTCTGAGACATTGACCCTTCTATGACAGAGAGTTCTGGTACCACAATAAACTATAGTTCCCATGATTCCTTACCTCTGAGCCAGAGCAGTTGAAGTGGACTTAAACTGCATTATTTCTGTAATGGCCCTTTGGCTTCCTCCCTGCTGTCTGGCACTTCTCCCTTAGCTTGGTTATTAGCTGCAGATGTTTTCTTGCATTGCCTTTACTGCGATTTCTTAAAATAGCTTGAAACACTTGCATTCACTAGTGGTACAAACAATATATGAGCCTACTGAGCTTGCATTAGGCTAACCTAAAGCAGAAACTGAAATATTGAGCATGTCATTCCTCCTTGATTAACAGATGGGTTCTGTTCAGTTTACTTTATGCTACAGTTTTTCCTCTGTGTGATGACTGGAATGAGGGCCAGAGTAGCTGTGATTGTGGGCACAGGCCTGCAAAAGAATAGGGAGCCTCTGTTCACAACAGTTGTTCCTATTCAAAAGGAAAACAGCAGCAAAGTGATGTGCTGTTCTCAGGCTCCTCAGTATATTAAATTTGGCACAATGAGTTTTGTATACCCTAAAAACAATGCACAGGCAGATAAAGCTGCTAGAAAGGAAAGCTGGTGCCAAATTTTGGAAGACATGCAAAATGGATTCTAACCAGTTTGGAAAGCTCTGTATGTTATTAGGATTAACATGGAAGTATAGAGGTCATGATGACCTTTGGAACACTGGGGAACTTTCCCATGGAAAGGGTACATTGACCTGTTAAGGACCCAGGCAACACCAGGATAAAAGCTCACTGAGTTCAATGATTGCTCAAACATCCACCCAGGCGTTCTGCATATCCCTTTACACTGGAGACTTGTTGGAGAAGCAGACAGGCGGCCAGGGGCTGCCCCAGGAAGCTACGCCGCGGGGCCGAGGTATCCCCACACCTTGGCCCC
>CM034701.1:133308809-133319012 GCA_020142125.1 Phrynosoma platyrhinos | reverse complement strand
AGACCATGTACAGCTAAATAAAAGTTGTGGCCTGTTTAAACCCAAAAACAGGTGTCTCGTGTCCTTTGTGCCAGTGCAAATGATAAAGTTAGATAAATTGACGATGATTATGAACAATACATATAAATCAGGATGGGGAAAAGACTGGGAACAATTGGTGCAATATTATAAGAAGAGATGGTCCAAATAAACTGTTTATTAGAAGGCCTAAGTAGAAGATTAAACATATGTTAATAATATTATACTGTAAAAGATATTGTAATAGATATTGTAATAAATGTTGTATTAAGTGTTCATTAGGGTTCTGTGGATATCTATAAACAGTTATCAGATGTGAATGGATGATGGGAGTATAGTGCTCAGCCTGATTAAAAACAAGCTATTGAAGATAAAAAAATGTATTGTACAGTTATATATGTTAAGAGAAGGAAGCATATACCTATTGCTACACTTAAGTTATATTCAAGAGCTTAAGAAAGGAGATAAGAAGATAGTTGAATTTGTGTATGGTTGTATGTTTGGATGTATATCCATTAAAAGATGGATTCAATAAAAAAAATTAAAATGTATCACATTTTCCCCATATGACAATCAACTATTATGAGGTTTTTGTTTTGCACTTGCTCAAAAGGAAAAGGGATAGTGCATTTCAAACCTTCAGCAGCAATTTTGTATTTTAAAAAAATTCCCAACTCATTACATTTTGTACAAAATGTTTAATCATAAATGTTCAGCAAAAAGGCCATAAATGTCTATGTGTTAGGGGAAATTACTGGAAAATGCATTAAAGCTTTTGTAATCTCAGCCAGTGAAGAGAAAACATTTGAATTTTTTTTTTTTGTTCTAGTGTGTAAAAATATGTATTTCATTTCACTGCATTTTTAGAAGTAACTGCAAAAGAAATGGTGCAGTGCTGTTGGCATTGTTGTGCTAATGTTTGCTTGTGCAATTAACTTGTATTCTGCAAAAGGACTGGTACTAGAACTGCATTAACTTGAAAGTGAAAGTACTGTGATGGGGAGTTTTGAAAGTACCAGGTGGGAAAAAGTCAACCATTCAGCTGCCTGGTCCTCCACGAGCCCCCAAACTGGAATGCAGTCCACACACTCAAAGGGGATTCTCCAGAGTTCTCATTCTGATCCAGAGCAAAAGGGGACTCTTTTTACTCAGGAGAATTGTCCAAGAGCACAGATTGGGCCTGTGTACCACCCATTTTGGCCCAGGAACAAGGTGGGAACACTTCTTTTCCTCTGTGTGGACACCACCAATATTTCTTGTAGATGCATAATGCCTGAAGAGAGCATGTGTTTCCTCAGATAACCATAGAAACCATATTTCTGTGAAAGGGATAGTAATTTCTAGCAGAATTTTCAGCACCATCACCAAGTTTACATTCCCAGGATTCTCTGGAGGAAGGCAGTGCCAAGAGTCTTGGAGGAGAACCAGTACCTAACAAACAGACAGGATTTCTGTACCAATTAGCCATCTGGTATGCCCCCATGGTCCCTCTAAAACTACATTATGATAGCTAGATGATTCTGTGTTAACTGCCATGACTGTATCATATGGAATCCAATAATATGCTGTTTAGTGGTGTACTAGATTTCTCTGGCTGAGAATTCTAAATGCTCATCCCCAAATTGCAGATGCCAGTATGCCATAAGTTGGAGCCATGGCAATAAAAGTAAAAGCATAATGTGATAACTGTACAATGTGCAATATGCCAGAGTCCATCCTACCCTAGGTTGCAGGTTTACTGTTGACAGCACTGAGCAAGTAAAGAACCACAACTTTAAATTTTCTATAATACCCTGGACAGCCTGACATAATGCCACTCAGGACCATGGTGGGAAACTTGAGATGGTGGCTTCCCACACCCAGCTGCCTCATATCTGAGTCAGTAAATCATGAATCAGTCATGGTGAGCCCTGACAGAATGTTGACGTCCAAGCAGCTGCATGACTGTGCCATATACTGATGCTTATCTTTAAGTGGCTATGAGTTTCGAGCTGAGATGAGTCCTAATCAGAGCTTGGGAACATTATAGCACAAGCTAATATGTTAGTGTTATTGTTACCGAAGAAGAAGAAGAAGAAGAAGAAGAAGATAGTAATTCATTGTTCTTTGTTTGTCATAACATTGTTCATTAGCAACATATTACTAATATGTTTGCTTTGGGGGTTTTTTAAAATTCAAAATGAAAAATAACAAAACTGCCAAAATATTCTCCAAATATTTTCCCAAATGCTTTCCTCAACATAATGTCTTGAAGTAATGTTATGTATTATACTAAAAATGTAACCTTATTTTATTTGTTCTTTTTCTTTTTTATTATTATTTTTCAGTGTAATAGTGTTTCATCCTCATTATCCCCAAAGTAATAGCCATGAAAGAGTTAGAAAAGATCCTATAGAGTAAAAGTATACAAATAAGCACTAAAGTTAAAATCGTCCAAACCATGATATTCTCACTCACTATATACAAATGTGAGAGCTGGACAGTGAAAAAAAAAATTAAAAAGAATATCAACCAATTTGAGATATAGTGCTGGGGAAGAGTGCTGAGAATACTGTCAACTGCCAAAAAGACAAGCAAATGGGTCCTAGAACAGATCAAGTCTGAAATATCCCGAGAAGCCAAGATGACCAAATTGAGGCTGTTGGACTTTGGCCACATCGTGAGAAGTCTCGACTCATTAGAAAAGATAATAATTCTGAAAAGGGATGAGGGTATGAGAGGAAGACCACACACCATATGGCTAGACTCAATAAGAGATGTCACGGGCATGAGCCTACAGAACTTAAAGCAGAGAAGTGGAGGACAGGGAGTCTTGGAGAGGTGCATCACCATGAGTTGAGGTTGACTCGAGGGCAGTTAACACATACTTGAGGTATGTTACTTCCAGACTCCAGGTGTTGATTCAGAGGACTGCAATCATACTCAGAAAAAAAACACCCTAATTATAAGGACAGAATTCTTATTTTCACTCTGCCTTCCTTTACTGTGTTAAGCTTGCAAGGTAACAGTTCTGTGGAACTATGAAAACTGCAGAGAATGATTGTAGGAAAGGAAGTTTGGGTTCTTGAAAAATTTTTATTGGTTGCATAGAAAGACCTTCTTATTCTTCTTAAGCCCACTGATAAATTTTCCTAAGGTGTGCTTTTGCTAGACCATACCACCTGGAGGTTTACATATGCAGATAGGTTTTCTTATTGTTATTGTTTCTTGTAGTTATTTATTACTACATAGCACAGTATGAAGCGGTATATAAATGAAATGAAGCTGCTATTCTTTTTTGTTCTGATTTCTATCACATAGTTTCTAAAAGGCTTATGATACTTAAACCCCATCTGGGAGAGATTTCCTTTGTCCCACTTTTGGAAAGGAAAAACACCAATGCCTTACCCAAGAACTTGAAGGCCTGTCCAAAGCTACAAGAAGAATGTAAAATAAAGGAATGGAGATCTGGAAACCATCTGCATTAGAGGCTTGTTAGAGTCTTTGCAGATTATGAGTAGATTTTGGGTATGTAAGAACATTTTCTTTGCTATATTTTCTGCTATCACATCGTTTTATTTAGGAGAAGGGTGGCATATAAATAACATGAATAAAAAAAGAATGAATGAATGAATGATCTGTTTGTCATCAATAAAGTTATATCTTGTACTCTCAGTGGCTTAGTCTGCAATGTATTCTTTGAAATTATATTAAGCAGGACATAAGAGGATCAATCCCTCCAGACTATTACAGAATCCTGCATCTATAATTCCAGTTTCCCCCCAAATTTGGGATGGTTGAGATACAGTTAATGGTCAGCTACTGTTCATCCAGTGACAGGATTCCTGTCCCATCTTAAACCAATTCTTTTCAGCTATATATATAAAGTTATGGCCTTTCTGTTCTCTCCAGTAGTTCTTTGTACTCAGATGCTATCCTTACCTTAGGCTCAATTCACTTCTAGAGCAACAAATAAAATTAAGTACAGCTTCCTTATAAAAATAATCAGCACATATAAAATTTTCATAAATTTGTGTCACAAGATTCTTAGTGTGTATATGTTTGGATACATATGGGGAGAACTGTGTAAATTAAGAGAGATTCTCAATATTTGAATTTTAGATCTGTACTTGTGGATTTCCAAAGTGGAAAATTTACTTTAGTAGGGGCTCTTCCCCACTAAATGAGAATATCTCAAGGCTAAAACCAATTATATTTAGTTCTAAAATTAATTTTTATATGTGTAGGTCATGCTGGGTCAGTAAAATGACTTCCCCTTTCTTCTACCCATGCCCCATATATATTCAAACTGTTAGGCATGATAACACAGCGCGTGGAGAGCGTGTAGCATGAAGCACCAGGATCCAGACTTCTCCGATGAAGCAGGCTGCTTGTCAGCTGGAAAATCTCCTCTCCCCTTCCAGAAAGAGCACAGAGACTCTACAGCCTGACATCTCACGAATGAGGCTTTAATCTTTGTTGCTCTATATACAGATATATACAGCATACACCAACGCAACTCCAACAGCAAAACAGCAATCCACCATCAACAATCCACAACCCACAGTCCACACACCACATCCACATGTGTGTCCAGAGGCTTGTGCCTTATATAGCCTGTGCTCCACATGGCTCTCTGGCCCTGCCTCTTCCTCCTGGACCCCTGTCACTCACCTGAATGACACTGCAGTTTTGCAACAGTTTCTGTGCTTTCCAGCACCAGGTGACTACCCCCATGATGTCATGTCCTGTGACATCAGCATGAGGCTGCATGACTCAGCTATGGCCAAATGCTGTGCCATCATGGCTGCTGCACTATCCCACAATGTACATTTTCTTTTGGGACCCAATCCTAACACAAACACACACTTCTCACACAAAAACTGAATTGTACATCAAAAGCTAAAAAGAATTGATTCAGAATTTAAACATTAAACCCTTAAATAAAAACTGCATTTCAAAAACAAACAAACTGAATTTCACCTTCTTAACTTTTGTCCTGAGGATTAAAATATAAGGAATAGATTTTTGGTGAGGCTTCCTCTGTTTCAGTTTGCTATTTGAAATGTTTCATTTTTCCCCTACAAGGTTTGTTTTACCTTTAGTTGTGGAAAGTGGAAAGGACAAGGAAAAATTGCATTCCAATTTCCAAATAATAAACTGAGGACACAATTGAAAGCATGTTGATTCCAAGGAACTGAATTTCACTGAGCCTAAAGGGATTTATTCTTAGCTTTAATGGAATCATAAAATGGGAAGTTTGTCAAAGACCTCCCCCTTTCAAAAAAAGTCTAAAAAGAGCCTGTTCTATGGAGTTCCTCTGAGCCTAACCAGCGCAACCGAGATTCTAATTTACCTGTGTACATTGAAATCCAAAGTGCTTTGCTGTTTCATTAGCAAAGCAGACAGAAACCACACCGGCACACTATTTCCTTGTATACACAATTATTGACCTCAAAATTCTTTGCATTTCAATCTTAACACATCATCTTTTATAAATTCTCCAATTTGCACTGTCAACCAAAATACCAAAGAGAATTTGCAAATGCCACCCCAAGACAAGGCAAATGTTGTTCCTCCAGTGCCAAAGGCGTGTTTGTGTACACAGATCTCTTTGTTCCTGAGCCTGCTGGAGTTTCAGCCTCTCCATCTTGTCCAAGTTCATTGCCTGTTGGAGTGCTTAATGAGTGTGCAGGCAAGCTGCCCAGGCTAATGTTGGAGAAAGAGTGTGAGAAGCATTTGCATTTTGCCATCTTGTAAGGTGTGAGGTGAAGGACTATTTTCTTCAGCAACACTTCCCATTGCACTCAAGAATACAGTAATGGTTTGTAGATGTCAAAGCCACCAATATGCCAGATTTACACTTTTATATAAATAAATAAATAAATAAATAAATAAATAGTTTTGCACCTGAAGTCAAATTAGCTCATTAATGCATAGAGATGGAGATGCTGGAAGCAAGGAAGTACATGTCTTTTAGAATCTGCTGCTTGAAGCAACTTTCTCTTCTCTGAATTGTAAGAGTGGGCTTGCCCCCATGGAATAAATAGGATGGATGGATGGATGGATGGATGGACGGACGGACGGACGGACAGACGGACAGACAGATAGATAAACAAAGAGAAATAAATTAGCAAAATATTTCATCTTCTCCTTCCTTCGTTGCTGAAAACAAATGTAAGCTGCACCCAAAGTGGCAGTTTAGAAATCTACATTATGAACATTCCTAAGTGGATGATGGTGTTATATATAAGGCTAATCCATGCAGTGCTAAGGTCTTAAGCCTGTGGAACCATACATTCTCCTTTGTATCCTAAGGGATTGAAAGAGATGGCACCTCACTTCCAAACACAAACAAGTCAAAGAGGCCATGGTGTTTTAAGTTACAATGCCTAACCACTGGATGCTCAGGCTTCCTGGGTCAAATTGCAGATTTGTAATTCTGAAGTATGCATCTAAGTATAGGCCTAAGCAGACTGCCAGAAATAGTGCACATTAAATTGAGGCACTGCCCTGGCTCAGTGCTAGGGAATCATGGGAACTGTAATTTATTGTGGCACCAGAGCTCTCTGACAGAGAAGGCTCAATGTCCAGGAAAAAAATACAATTCCCATGATTCCCTAGCACTGAGCCAGGGCAGTGCCTCAATTTAATGTGCATTATTTCTGGCAGTCTGCAAAGGCCCTATGTGGTTGTACTGAGGATGGCATCCTATACCTCTGCATTCAGTCATGTAGCTAAAGGTTGCAGGACCAGAGGGGACATTTTGTTTCCACTGTAGGTCCTGCCAGTCTCTGTGTTCCTAAATACACATGTGTTTTTATTTTTAACCAAATATCCAATGGTTATAGCTAGCTTTCAGTCAATTCATTGCTTCTTCATACTACTGTAGATTGTTGATGGATATGCCTTATAGACAAAACTGCCAAACAATGTGATTGTGTGTGTAATTGAATAAAGATGCCATATAAGAGTGGAAATAGTTAAAACATTTCCCTTTGGATCAAACATTGATCAGAATAGAGACTGCAGTCAAGAAAGAAGGAGAAGACTAGGAATGGGAAGGGCAACTATGAAAAATCTAGACAAGATCCTAAAGAGTAAAGATATACAAAAAGTAAAGGTAAAAGTATTCCCCATTGACAAGGTTGTCAAGTCATGTCCGACCATAGGGGGCGGTGCTCATTACTGTTACTAAGTTAAAGAACCAGCGTTATCAGAGACTACTCTATGATCATGTGAACAGTATGATTGCACATTGAGTGTTGGACTACAACTTTGGAGACCAGAGTTCAATTCCCAGCTTGGCCATGAAACCCATTGGCTGACCTTGGGTATGTCACTGGCTTTCAATCTCAGGGGAAGGCAATGGCAAACCTCCTTTAAACAAATCTTGTCAAGAAAACCATTATAGGTTCACCTTAGGGTTGCTATAAATCAGAAATGACTTGAAGGCACACAACAACAATGAGATCAATGTACTATATGAAGACATGGGAGACAACCTTCTCAGCTTTGGTACCTCAGTTGTGGAATTCCCTCTCCTTCGGTGCCTGATTTGCCCCAATGCTGGCTTCCTTTAGATGCCAAGGAAAGCATGGCTATTTTCTAAAGCCTTTGAGTCTAACTGATTTACTCCAGCATGTTTATGCACATGGTGTTAACCTGTTTTAACTTATTTTAACTGAGCCATGTGTTTAATATGATTTGAGATTATTTTAATTGCTTTGAATTTTAAAAAAAATGTTATATTTATTTCACTTGTACACTGCCCTGAGCTCTCATGATATAGAGCACATTATAAATATTTAAATAAATGCATAAATAAATAAATTTCAGTTGCCCTACAAACTTTTCCCAAGTGCATTACTCCCAACCCCTTGTGAAATTAATTTAAAGGTTATCTATGCATTGTGAAAAACAGCCTACCTGCTCTTTGCAGGAAAAAAAAACTAACATAAAATAATGCAATAAAATAATTAGAATCTGGACAAGTTAAAAGAATTAAAGTTAAAGAACAGATATTAGGGGGGAACCCTCAAAATAATCTAATAATAAAAGAGATAAAATCCTACAAAAATCTCCATGATAATGACAGAAGAGGTGAGTAAGAAATTAAAATTTGCTAGACAATATCAATTTGAGAATAAACCAGGTAAATGGTTGAATTACAAACTAAAAAAAGGGAAATAATTTAATCTTAAAGTTACAAGAAGGGGAAACATTAACTACCAACCAAACAAAGATAAGGAAAATATTTCATAATTATTACTTGAATTTGTATAAAAGATCCAATATTGACAGTGAGGACATTTTTCTTAGAGAACTTGAAACTACATACCTTATTGGAGGAACGAAAACAAATATTAGATAACCCAATTATATTGAAGGAAATAACATAAGCTTTAAGAGATTTAAAAGTTGGGAAAGGCCTGGGTCCTGATGGATATACTTTTCTATTCTATAAAACATTTGAGGGGAAATTGTCTTAATTATTATTAAAGGCCATGAACAGAATTGGATTCGAAGGATACCCATCTACCTGGAAAGAAGCTAACATAACACTTATACAAAAGGAAGGTAAAGATCCACTACAACCAAATAGCTATTGACCATTCTTCTTACTAAATATTGATTATAATTTTTTTCCTGCCATTTTGGTAGAATGAAAAAAAAACTTAGATTGTTGTATTCAGGAGGATCAATGTGACTTTCTCCCTAATAGGCAAATTAGGCAAAATATCAGATATATTATAAATTTAAGTGAACCCTTAGAGAATAAGTGTGATTAAAAAATGGCATGTTTCATAGATGTGGGAAAACCCTTTGATAACATTGATTGGCAATTAATACTAGTTTAAAAATATGGGTAGGGGAAATTTATGGACTGGATTAAAGCAATATATTCAAATCAAGAAGCACACATATTGATAAATGGTGAGAAAACTCCTCTGATAAAAATTTAGAAAGGCACCTCTTCTCTTTCTATTAGTAATGGAAACATTGACTACAAAAAATCAATTGGATAAAAAATATTAATGGGATTAAATATAAAGGATTTGAATGTAAACTTTGGACTGTCATGGGTGACCTAGTATTATTTGTTGAAGACCCTTTAAATAATCTAAATTATCTAAATAAAGTACTAGCAGACTTTGGGGAAATATCTGGATTGAAAATCAGTAGAGACAAAACCAAGGTTCTAATTAAGAATATGACAAAAGAGGAAGAAAATGCATTAATTTTTAAGTCTGGTTTCATTATAAGTAAAAAGGTCAAATACCTTAGAATAGAATTAACAAAGAATAACTCAGACCTATTTAAAAACAACTATATGAAAATATGGTCAGAAATAAAAAAAAAAGACTTAGAGAATGGGAGAAATCTAAAACTATCTCTTCTAGGTAGAATTGTGGCTATAAAAATGACTATGGGCTGATGCAGCTTGAGATTTTAGGCCAGTCTGGGGGTGGAGTTGGAGTGGGATGGCTACCCCAATTCTGACCTGACTCCACCCCAATGCCACACACCTGTCCGCATGGTGCATGGCATCAGGGAGCCCTCTTTGCACAGCATGCGTACATGCTGCAACAAAAGAGCACAAAATATCTGTGGCAGTGGCTCTAAGAGTGGCCTTTTGCCACTCTTTTGGAGGCAGCAAAACGGAGGATTGGGGGCGTGGCATGAGGTTGGTACAGCCCCAATCCACTGCTCCCAGGGCTGGCCCAGAGCCACCCCAAACAGGCCGTCTGCATCGGCCCTATATTGCCTACAATTATTTTCCTCTTTTAAACAATTCCCATAATTATTAATGAAATACCCTTTAAAAATGAAACAAAGACATCTCCATTTTTATTTGGGCTGGGAAAAAACCTAGAGTGAGATTCAGAACCCTCCAGGTCACACAAGAGAGGGGAAACTTAATACTCCCAAATCTAAAACTATATCACAATACCAGTGGCTTACTGTAGATTACAGGATAGATAAAATTAACTGATAAAAGGCTCCTGTAACTGGAAGGGTCAAACAAAATATAAGGGTGGCAGACATACTTATTTTATAATAAAGATAAAGTGAATAGAGACTTTAACAACCATATATTTCAGAGATCCCTTTTGAAGATATGGAGAACACGATCGACACGATCGCTCCCAAGCACCCTTGCCATCCCGCTCCTAACCGCAAGCCATGGTATACACCTGAGCT
>CM034701.1:133296809-133308709 GCA_020142125.1 Phrynosoma platyrhinos | reverse complement strand
AAGGCTATTAAGATGGATCTCTTCCGGCAGGCCTTTCCAGAGTATTAATCCCCACCCCGGATATGGGTAGCCGCGTTAAATGATGCTCCTTCGTGGCCCCATCGCTAGATGGAAGGGATCATCCAGTTAAGCTTACCTATTCTGTGTGGATTCTAAATTTTTAAATTACGTTGATTTTAAAATTTGCTTGATTTAATAAATTTTTAAGGGGGGGTGGGTGGGTTTTTCTGTATTATGTTTTATGTGAATTGTGATTTTAAATCTGTAAGCTGCCCTGATTGGGTATCCATTGGCCGGGGTATAAATAAATTTTATTATTATTATTATTATTATAGAAGTTTTAGATCTAAGATGGAAGAAAATAAATCACTAGATGTATCCCCACATGAAGCTCTTTTTTGGAAAAGAATTAGAGGTAATCCAAAAATGGATTAGATAAAAATACATTCTGGATATACAAGAAAACAAATTGAGATTAAAAATCCAAGAAGAATTGCATAATGAAGGAATTAGGATACACTGGTATTTATACAAGCAATTAAGAGAAAGGTTTCTGATGGACAACAAATTAAACAACATAAAATTTAAACAAACAGAATTAGAAAAAATATTGGGATCTAGAAATAAAGGCCTATTATATAAAATCTACAAATTCCTCCTAAAAGTGGATCAAGAGAGAGAAGTGGTAAAATCAAATATGATAGTATGGGCTCAAAATATAGGTTGAGCAATTGAGTTAGCACAATGGCAAAACACATGGACCAAGAGATTAAAATACACTAAAAGCCAGAACATAAAAGAAAACTATTATAAAATGCTGTTCCATTGGTATTTAACACTAGAAAGATTATCTAAAATGTACAAGGGAAGAGGAAATAAGTGTTGGAAGTGTCTTTAGAGAGAAAGGAACTTTCTTTCATATGTGGTGGGGTTGTGAAAAAGTAAAACATACTGGGTGTGTATTCATAAAGAAATAGAGAAAATGCTTCAAATTAAAATGGAATTAAAATCCAAAACATAATTGTTAAATATAGTTGATAGAAGTGTTGAGGAAAATGTGGAAGGGTGTTATTTTATTTAATTACAACTGCAAGATTGATTTACACATGGCAATGGAAAGAAGAGAAAATCCCAGACATAGAAGACTGGTTCCTCAAAATCTACAAAACAGCAGAATTGGACAAATTAACAAGATGTCTATCTAAGGAAAGTGCCAGAAAATTTGAGAAGTACTGGAAACAAGTAGAATTATACATGAAACAAAAATGGGGTCTTTCTTCTGTTGCAGGATTCAGTAATTGCTGAATTGATAACTGAATGGGAATAAACAAGGAATTTGAGTATAAAGATAGATGGGACTATAGCTAACAAATGTGACAAATTTCCTGTAATTTTTCTGAGGAAAATAATAGAGAGTTATAGACATATTTATGACATGTAACAACCAATGATAGCAAGAGAAGTAAAGGAGATGAATGGAGAATTTTATACAAGTGGTATGGATGAAATGTTACTTAGGTATTGTTGAATATAACTAAATGAGTGAGATGTGAGTGGGTTAGAAGGTAACATGAGGTGAAGAGTGTAAGAGCAAGCTGGAAGGAAAGAAGGAGGAGTAGAGAAAGAATGAATAAGAGGAGAGAGGGGGAACAGAGAGAAACAGTATGGAAGAAAAAAACTGAGAAGAGATTTGTTAATAAGAAGAAAGAAAAGGTTTTGAAAGAGAAGGATACTTCAGGAACAATTTTGAAATTAGAAGATAATCTAATGATTGGTAACACTGAATTTTTTATATATGATTGGTAAATATTTAAGATAAGCAAACAAATGTTTTCTAGTATGTAAAGTTGTAAGTGTTCTTTCTTTTCTTTTCTTTTCTTTTCTTTTTTCTTTATAGAGTATGTTTTTGTTTTTATTAAGGTTTTTTGTGTGTGCTTTACATTTTGTTTAATAAAAAATATTTTAAAAAATAAAATAAAATAATACAAAATGAGTAAACAAACATATAACAGTGTTCCACTAAAAAGATGATCTTCTGGCTGTATGTAGCCACAAAAATAACAAAAGATTCCATTGAGAACTGTTTCACCATGGTCCAGTATGCAAAAGAAAAATGTCAGAAGGTGAGACATTTGGGACATTTCTCACTAGCAAACATAGTTCTATATGTACACACTTGCTAATCTGTTCAAACAGACAGTAGGGTTTTCATGGACCAGCATTTGCCAGAACAAAAATGCGCAGTGGTCATAGATTGGGTGACTATCTCATGTAGATCAGCAGGGCATGCATGATTTATTAATTGGCTTTGCAGCTCTCTATGGAGAGCAGATGTGTGTCTAAATGTGTGTATGTTTTGGGGGGTGGGGATAGTCAGCATGGTAAGGAAAAGAGAGGAGAAAGATTTATATCCAGATGGGAATACTGAAATTCGGGAAGGAGCTGCCATACTAGAAAGCAGCCTTTCACAATGAAAACTATTCATCACCAAGGTCTTAAGGCAACACTGCTGTGAAATGGGCCAGACTGAAAACCCATGGAGAAAGTTAATCATTGATGATAGCTGGTTTTCTTGTAAGGAAGCAAGTAGCTGAGCAGTTACAGGCTTTTATATCTTCACACATTATCATTAAGGGTTTTCTTCACTTCCTCTGTCTGCCCCAGTTTTCCACCTTCTTATTGATTCTGCAAGAAAACAGTTATCATTTTAATACACCCCCCCAACTACCCCAATTTGGCAGGGGCAGTCCCAATAAATCTTCCTCCATCTTCCCTATTTCCTTTGTCCTCAGCTTACTTAAATTGTTTCAAACTGAGTTCAAGGTGCAAAAGTAGATTGTATTCAGTTAACTCAGCAGAGGGAAAAGGAAAAGAGAAGAAGGGATGGAATCTTGCCCTTCCCAGAGGGCTCAAGCAAAATAAACTGCTGCAGACTCTCCTAGCTTGTCTGTTCTTTCTCATTAAAAACTTTTGCCATTGTGACCACACTGAGGTTCCTAGTCCACACTTTGACCCAATTTTCATCTGGATGGGTACAACCTCCCCACTCCCCCATATCTTGGCATAAGGTGGATTATAAATAGAGCAGAACAAGAGCAAGATTGTCAGGGCTTCTCTGAAAACTACTTTTCATGTGAAAGCATTCAAGGGATTGAGGGAGAATCAAAGTCTTCTGTTCGAGATATCATACATTAATCATAGAATCATAGATAGAATCATAGAATCATAGAGTTGGAAGAGACCACAAGGGCCATCCAGTCCAACCCCCTGCTATGCAGGAACTCCCAATCAAAGCATCCCTGACAGATGGCCATCCAGCCTCTGCTTAAAGACCTCCAAGGAAGGAGACTCCACTATTCTCCGAGGGAGTGTGTTCCACTGTCGAACCGCCCTTACGGTAAGGAAGCTCCCCCTAATGCTGAGGTGGAATCTCTTTTCCTGGAGCTTGCATCCATTGTTTCGGGTCCTAGTCTCTGGAGCAGCAGAAAAGAAGCTTGTTCCCTCCTCGATATGACATCCCTTCAAATATTTAAACACGGCTATCATATCACCTCTCAGCCTTCTCTTCTCCAGGCTAAACATCCCCAGCTCCCTAAGTCGTTCCTCATAGGGCTTGGTTTCCAGACCCTTCACCATTTTAGTTGCCCTCCTTTGGACACACTCCATTCTGAGGATGTGATAATTAATGTGCTATTTTCAAAAGTCCAGTGGACTGGAAGCTGAATCTTTCTTCAGTATTGAAGATAGGATGACATTCTTCAGTAGGATAGCACAGCAGAATAGCACTGCAGGCTTCACATGACACATATTTCTTTCAACCACCTCGCTTCACTTTCTTGTACCTGCTTCATGAGATGACTGCTTCACTCTGCTTAGTTTTCAAACCGGGCCTGATTTTTGTGTTCATTCAGATAAAATATCTTAAAAAATCCTCCCTTTCAAACACAAGGTCTGCAAAATAACTATTAAAAAAGGAAACAGGAAAAGCAATGGTACAATAAAAATCAGTATTTCCCATTTTCCTTGGAAAGTGCTGGAAACTAGTTCTGCTTGAATTTTGGCTAAATATGATGCACATTCCATGTTTTAATTGGTTTCTCCTGGGAAGTCTAGTTCTTTGAGGATTTCTAGCAAAAAAAAAAAAAGTCAACATTCCAACAAACTGTGATTCTCAGATTTCATGAGGTGAACCATAAAAGTTAAACCAGATCTTAAATTTGAGGTTGAATACACTCAACTATGAGTGCCTGCTCAGGAAATGAAAAGGGAATAGATAAGTGGGTGAGTGATGAAACAAGTCTGTTTTGACCCCTTTTACATTACAGGAGCTGAACTGTTCTCCTGAATTCTGAATGAATATGCATATTAAGTGAGACTTCATTTGTTTAAGGAACCATGGGAATGGCTTAAATAACATAGGATCTAGTTGTCGCTGGCAGGTTGCTGCAGTCTTCTAAAATCTAGTGTGGCACAAGATCTCAGTGAGTGAATTATTTGCTCCCAAACCCCTTTTCTCCTGCCTTCTCTTTATACATTTATACACAAATTTCAGAACACTGAGGCTTTAACAATAAAAAGTCTGCAATACAACTAAAGTGGTAGTCAGAAGAATAAAAGTGTTCATAGTCCACCTTTTAAAAGGACATTGTGTGGCTACAAATTTACACACTCCAAATTGCTTCCAGATCCAGTTTGTTCCATTTGCAAATCAAAAGGAGGATTGGTTTTGGAAAAATACATTAGGTACCATAACTGCCAATGCCATAAAATGAATATGTCATCTTGGAGAAGATGTCTTCTTTTATACTTTATTAGTAACTGGATCACCATTACAAACTACAGAAATATCAACCAGCCACTACTGATTCACACCCTCCCCTCCAGCTTCCCCAAACCACCATTTAACCTCCCAGTTAAAGCTTCTTTTGAAGGATAAGGCCTTGCCTTCTGCAAAGCTAGCTCAAATATTTTGCTGGCAGAGCCATAGCTCCATCCAAGTCAAGTTGCACAATAATAACAGAAACAGCAAAAAAAAAAAATTTGGATTTGTTGAGTGGAAAAAATATTTTGCCAAAAATACATTTTCATTTGCACAAAAGACCCTCACAAAATTTCCACACAAAAATCCCAGGGTGGGGGGAAAAAACATTGAACTATGCAAAACCTCTTGCAATATCACCAAGCAGGGAGAAATGTTTTGAAATTTCCTGTTTTCATGTGTCAAAATGAAATATGCAAAGGTTTAAATCCCTATTTGAGAACAGGAATGGGGGAAATACACCCTTCCAGATGTTGTTAGACATGATCTCTTACTTTCTACAACACAGACTAGTGCTGATGGGAGTTGCAATCTAACATCAGGAAGGTCATATATTCCCTGTCCCTAGACTAGAAGCTCCTGGGAAAAGGAGAGGAGGCCTTTTCAGTATGATGCCTAAAGAATGGAATAGGATCTCCAAATGGGTTTATCAGGTCTCCTCTTTTGCTGGCTTCAACAGGTCCTTCTCATTGTTAAACAGGCTTTTCAGATAATCTTCGACTCAATTTAAAGGGGACTTTATTCCGGCCAGAATTTTAAGTTGAACCTTTGATATGACATTTGTTTGGCAGGTTTTTTTTTTTTTCCTTTCAGAGGCTGCCACTCAAATGTGTGTGAATAACCATGATTTCCTCATGGTTATTAACACACATTTTCTGCATGCATTGCAGATTTTTCCTAATGGATGGATATTTGTATATGTTCTTACAGATTAATTGGAACTGCAGCTACCATGATTTCTGACCATTGGGTATGCTGATTTAGGCTGATAGGAGTTGTAAACCAAAAGACATCTAGAGGGCCACAGTTGTCCCTAGTCTAAAGCATGTTTGTGCATATTTTTCAAAGGTGCACATGTTTAGCCTTGTTAATTTTTTATAATGTATGCATTATTTCCTGCTTAGAAAATGTACCACAAGCCACACAAATGTGCAAGTTTCTGAGGCAAGGTGTGCTTTGTCTCACAGCAAATCTCAGGAGATGTATTCCACTACAAATTTCAAGCCATTAAAGTTATTTTCCATCACTGTCCAGTGGTGACCATACTCCCTACCTTATCTTTCCTTGCCCAGATACTCACTTTGAGGTTGAACCCTCTGATGTCTGGTGCCACAGAGGAGCTTAATGCTTTTGAATCAATTGTTTACAAGGCAAATGCAATTATGGGCCTAATGCTTTAGACTCCCCATTGTCTTTGAAAGCTTTTATAGAAACAAAAGATAGTTTATGTCAAGAATGTTGCTTCTCTCTCTCTCTCAATTTTTTTTTCTCTTCACAGAAAAGAAATCCGTGGTGGTAGTGTTTGAAATGGGACAGTGGCAGGGTATTTGTGTGTGGTGGAAACAGTAGAGGGTGGGTATGAACCATAAACTTGCCAGGATTGGAAAGGCTTTTAAGGTATTTTTGTGAGGCATGCAGGGCATTAGTCAGCACTCTTCCAAGCCACAGAAATGCGCCTTTGCTTGTCTGAAATTACAGAGATGAAATGATTAGACCACAAGCCTTTGCCCTCTGGACACTGGCCTTTTGTCTCCATCAAATAATGATACATTGTTGATTGTCATCCAGTTCTTGTAAAACAAAAGTGCCACTTTTTTTTTCCTCTCTTGCTCCTTCCTTCTCCCTCCCTTCCTTGTTCCTTTCCTCACATTTGTGTGTGGATTGCTGGCACACTGTCCCCTGACTTAAGCCTCCTCCCCAAAAGGTAACTAAATATAATTTCAAATTGATTTGTTTTAATAAATTACATTAAAAGATAGCACACACAGAGGGAGACCTCTTTCTCCTAGCAAGATTTCTCAAAGAAAAACCCTCTCTCTTCCATAGTGGAAAATTGAGTGACTAGAACTCATGAAGGCAATGAAATGTGTGCGTGTGTATTCTCATATATATTCTCATTCATTCTTCCCTCAGTCTTTTAGGGGGGTTGCAGACTGCCAGAAATAGTGCAAATTGAGTCCACTTTTAGGGTTAGGGTTAGTGCTAGGGAATCATGGGAATTGTTTTTTTTTTCTGAGACATTGAGCCTTCTCTGTCAGAGACCTCTGGTGCCACAATAAAATACAGTTCCCATGATTCCCTAACTCTAACCCTAAAAGTGAACTCAATTTGCACTATTTCTGGCAGTCTGCAACCCCCCTTAGTCTTTTCCTGTCTTTGCCAACTTTGTTCAGTCAACGGGATTTAGGAGACAGCATATGGGAAAGAGTAAAAGTGGAGTTCTTCCTGCTGGCACTGCCATAACTCAATTCTCTGCCTAGTCTTTTAGAGTTGTGCTCCAGTGTTTCTGGAAATTCTCCTCCCTAAGGAGACCATTTCACTGAATTTCTCCAAGGAGCTGGAAAAATTCTTTAACAATTTTTAGTGGTGTGGGGTTCACCATTAATCAGAGAAAGATCAGCTCCTACCAGGAAGATAATTTGGGATATCGTGAATCGACAGTAAATTGTTATGATTGCTTTGTTAATTATATGAAAAGTAAGGTAAGTTAGGTCAGCAGCATACCATTTCTTGATGTTTCAGTGGCCAAAGTCTAAAGCCAAAGGACAAGTCCTTGCAATGTGCCAGAGTTGATACAGGCAATGGTTGAGAACAGAGTTGGAGAAGTTTCTGGGGCCATGTCCACACAGGTGGAATACCATGTCCTCTCTGAGTCTTCCTGGCAATCAGACTGGGTGATGAGGGTCCAACATCTGGTTCTGGTGTGAACTGTTCAGACAACAACCAAACAGTTCAGTACTGAACCCTTTCTATACCACCCTTAAAAAAGTTGTAATAAAAATCACCTTTTGCTTTGGATCTCAGGAAAATCTGGAGTCCTGGGGTGTGATGTCAGTAAACTGCTTACAGCATGCCCCACTATGCTACCTGTGCTGCTGCCACAGTTGTGAGTAATTCCCCGAGGTCAGAATTAAGTGCCCAATCATATGATCAATGTTGGGTATCTTTTCTGAACCCAGAGTAAGCAACTCATGCCAGCAGAAGTGGCGCTAGGTAGTACAGTGAGATGCAATTGTGAACAGCCACCCAGCATCACAATAGAATGCCTTAGGTAACAGGGGAATGTTGAGGTAGTTTCAGAGCTGGAATGCTATGTACTGTTCCTACAGTATTCTGCCCTGTGCAGACACTATCTGGAACAAATGATTATTAAAAGGGATACATGGGAAATGTAAGTAAGTCTGGTAAAATCTGGCTAACCTGGTAATATGGCAACCCAGAGTGAGGGAATAAAACCTGCAATTTCTAGGACTCGCATCCCACCCAGCCTTATCTTACTACAACCTTATTCTTTTTCTCTACTGAAAACAAGCTACAAAATAACCATGCACATTTCTGTGCAATTTTTCCCAAATGAAGTCCCAGTGTATGAATCAGGCAGAATCCACCATATTTTGACAGAGTGAGAAGAAAATCACTGAAATTATTTTAGCCATAACCCTATTTATTCAACCTATATGAAGAAAATAATGAATGCAGAGCAAGCTGAAACTCAGAGGCAGGAGGAGTCAAGTTTGGAGGAAAGAATATTAACAACCTAAGATATGTGGGGAATACCTTTATCTTTTACCTAAGATATGCAGATGACACCATACTACTAGCAGAAATCAACAAAGACCTGTAGCAATTACTGAAGAAGGTCAAGGAGGAAAGCACCAAGGTAGACTTGATGCTGAACACCAAGAAAACAAAAATAATGACCACAGAAGATCTACAAGAATTCATCCTAGATAATGAAAAAATTGAAATAGTCAAAGAGTCTCCATACCTTTGATCAAATATTGTTTGGAATGGTGACTGCAGTCAAGAAATTAGAAGACTAAGGGCCTCTACACATGACCCATTTGGGACAGCTCTGGGCCACCTCAACTAGTAATGGATGGGGCCTGTGGCAACCCCATGCCGTGGCACCGATTCTTCCTTTTGCCACCCATAAAAGAGTGGCAAAATGCCACCCTAAGAGCCAGCGCCACTGCTCTTCCATGCCTTTTCAGTGCAGCATGTCTACATGCTGTGCCAGGAGGGCATCCTGATGCCGTGTGCTGTGTGTCAGGACGGTGTTGGGATGGGGTTGAGTTGGCCGGTCTCCAATGCCACTAACATTGGGAAGACCAGTTTTGAAAGAACTGGACAAGATCCTAAAGTGTAAAGATATAACTCTGAACACCAAAGTGAGGATTGCCCAAGCTAACATATTTCCCATCACCAGGCATGGGTGTGAAAACTGGATTGTGAAGAAACCAGTAGAAAGAAAATCAACTCATTTAAAATGTGTTGCTGGAGAAGAGTGCTGACGATACTGTGGATGACCAAGAAGACAAAGAAATGGGTTCTAGAACAGATCAAGCCCAAAGTTTCCCTGGAAGCCAGGATGACTAGTAGCATCAAGCCACCCCAGCTGATGCAGGATTGGGGCTACAGCAACCGCACACTATGGCCCCGCTCCACTGTTTCGCCAACACAGAAAGAAGCAGCAGAAAGCTGCTCCTTTTTGTGCTGACAAAACAGCAGCTTTTATGCCACCACCACAGCTTTTCAATGCTCTGGTGGCATGCAGCATCTAATTGCTGTGCCACTGGAGCACTGAAAAGCTGCCCCCCCCCATGTGGGCAAGAGGTTGGCTTCATGGCAGCTTCCTGGAATCTTAGGGGCATGTATGATATAAACAACATGCCCCCAAGCTGCCACAAAGGGGATGCCTGTTTCGCCCCTAAATTGAAGCTGTCATACTTTAACCACATCATGAGAGGGCATGAATCACTAGAAAAGACAATAATGTTAGGAAAAGTAGAGGGCAGTAGAAAGAGAGGAAGACCACATGCCAGATAGACCCAATCTATCTGGTCCGATCTAACAACAACATCAACATCAACATCAACAAATCTTTAGGGTCTATCTTATACCCTACTGAAAGTGATGGCAATGCCAATGTTGATTTTAATGAATCAAGAAACACTGCAGCCTTAGAAAGATCTCCAGGAGTGTCTGTTGAAGCCAGACAGCCTGGACTTTCATACCACAGTAATGCACTGCTTGGATGCAAGCAGACCAAAGAATGTGTTGAACTATGAAAAGGTGAAATTCAACCAGACTTAAGAGAATTTGGCAAGCAAAATGCTTTCTGGTACATGCATTCTGACTGTGTAGGATCTACATACCACTGACAATGTTCCTCTTCCAGGAACTGTTACCCCATTCCTGATTTCATTAAATTTTGTAGTGTTTACTTTATATTGAAGTAGGGTGGAGTAAAGCAAGGTGGAGAAACAGAGAAAGGGAGAAAATGTTTGTGCATGTGTGTGTTAACACACTTCTCAAAAGAGAACTAATTTTCCTTACTCTCTTTTTTCTAAGCTTTCTGTTGGACCAGTATTAACCCTTTCATTACACCTCTATGCAGTGAAGAGTATCTCTAAACAAAACATGCATGGATTTGGGCTGCACAACCTTTCTAATCAATAGGCACATTGTACATCAGATGCTTGATAAGTAATAATTATGCTCTGTAAAAATCAGGCTGAAACAGCTCACCAGAAACCCTTCATTTAAGAGGAGGCACCCATCTTTCCCCTTATGTTGCAATATCTCAAAAAGTCACCCTATCTGATAACATTGGGGCTCCTGCCTTCATTTTTGGACTCTCAAAAATTACCAGCATTTTGCATGTCTTCATTTTTTGAATTAGCTGTCTCACAAACAGAAATCAAGAAGGTAAGGGTTTGCCATCACTCCATTCTCATGTCTGAAAACAGTGGCTGCATCTACACTGTAGAAATAATGCAGTTTAACACCACTTTAACTGCCACAGCTCATTGCTGTGTCTGTGCCCCAAATAGAGATAGCAACCACATCCCACTTTCATTGAATCACACACCTCCCACACACACAAAAAGCTCAGTGGGCTTCCTACTCCAAGAGGAAGCACCCAGTCAGCTGAATTCACTGATATATTTGAAATGATTTAAATGAAAATAGTGTTCAGTTGCAGTCTTTCAGTCATGTTAATATGTTCCAGAAAGTGAGCATCCCTCTTAACAGAGAACCAATAGAGGAGGAGCCCAGTTATCTCACCCAAGATTAGAACCAAGGCACCACCAGCTTCTCAAAACTGAAGAAGTAAGATGGTGAAGGCAAGATAGCATCAGCAGGAGAAGAGTAGTTCTGTCACAGGATTTGGAACATTCCTTTTAAGAAGAAAGAATAATAATAACATACCGAGACCATCCATAGCTGAATAGAGAATCATCCTGCCACAGCTCAATATGGATGAGTTCAACATTATAGTAATAATTTTTCAAACTAATTTTCAACTAAAAAGTCCAAAGTATGTCATGCAAGCTTTTGAAGTTCCACTGGCTTCTTCCTCAGACAAAGATCTTTAAAACCATACAGGTGAGATTGTTAGTCACAAGTGACATTCTGTTTCAAATGTAACTTCTGTTGTCAATTAAGATCATTAGGAGGGATATCAATGCAGGCAGAGGCAATTCACCTTCTTGACCATGTGGGGACTTGGGAGAACAGGCAGTAAAAGCCAGGAAATAAAAGTTCAGCTTCATTAGCAGCACAGTTACTTTCCTTAAGATCCAGGTTATCTCTGTCCTGGTAAAGCTATTGTCCCATTTCTTAGGCAGAGAACATTGAATTTCTCAAGAATTTTACATCTGGAAAGAAGTTTAGGTGCTGTATAGGTAAAGTCAGGAAATCAGAAGAAGATTAAGAATGGGGAGGGCAGATATGACAGAATTAGAAAAGATCCTAAAATGCAAATACATACAACTTAGCACAAAAGTCAGAATCATACAATCATAGGCATTGTATTCCCTATTACCATGTATGGATGTGAGAACTGGAGAGTTAA
>CM034701.1:133263548-133292604 GCA_020142125.1 Phrynosoma platyrhinos | reverse complement strand
TGGACTGAATTCACACTATTTTTGACAGTCTGCAACCCCCTTTAGACTGGTTCAAAGAAGCACAAAAATGCAGTGGCTCCTACAGTTCTGATATTTTGGTAGGGCTTAAGTACTTCATCAAAATCAAATGCTTATTTCACCAGTTCTTCTCTCTTTAAAAGAAGTAATTTTATTCTTGTGATAATGGGGCCAAGCCTTTCAGGATTCTGAGGCTGTATGATTAGCAAAGACAATAGTGTTACTAGCCACCCACTTTAGACTTCCATTTCCCCTCTGACCTTACCTGCAATCCTTATACCATACTCACAGTTTTGTGTGTGTGTGTGTGTGTGTGTATCTTCCTGGCAAAAGCAGCTTGTTGAGAGCTGTCTTTCCAGTAACATGATATATTTGGGGGCAACTCCCTCTCAAATGGGTAATTAAAATCTATTTTCTTGTCATTAAGTGCTGTCAAATCAGCTTCAGCTTAAGGTGACCCAATGAATTAGAGACCCCTCTGTCATCAGCAGTCCTGTTCAGGTCTAGCAACTCAGGACTTTAGTTTCCTTGACTGAGTTTATCCATCTGTGAAGTGGTCTTCTTTTCCTAATACTGCCCACTTTACCAAGCATAATTGTCTAATGAGTCTTGTTGGCTCATGATATGGCCAAAGTACAATATCATCAGTTTGGTCATTTTGACTTCTAGTGAGAGTTTAGCTTCATTTACTCAAGGGCCCATTTATTAGTCATTCTGGTAGTCTAAGGTATGTGTCAAACTCTACTACAGCACTACATTTCAAATGATTTAATTTTCTTCCTGTCAACTTTCTTCAATGTGCAGCTTTCACAACCATACTGAGAAATCAGTAATACTAACAATACTAACTTTGGCATTCCATTATATATCTTTATGCTTGAGGATCTTAGGTAGTTCCTTCATGGGCCTTTCTAGTCCTACTCTGCTGCTGATTTATTGAGCATAGTCTCCATTTTTAAATTATGACTGAGCTAAGGTATAGAAAGTCTTTAACTATTTTGATATCTTCATCATCCACTTGAAAGTTGCATAAATCACCTGTGGTCATTTTTGGTGTTTTCTTAAACAAAGACAGACCCATTACCTTTATAAAATATCTGCTCCTGGTGAGACAAAAACCACTCCTGTTGATATAGATCATAGCTGCCTGTATTTGGGGGTATAGTCTATGGGGATTGTCACAGCAAATACCTATTCTTCAAAATGTACCACTAAACAACTGTAAGGTATATTAAAAGCATACATTTGTAACTAAATTCTGCCATCTCTATCATCCCTACAAGGCTCTTTTGCAAAGGAACAGGGGTGGGTTTTGGTGGTGTGTGTGTTTTGCAGGCAGGCCAAACATGAACACTGCCCCACATAAAATATGGAATTATGTCCCAATCAGGATGTTACAAAAAATAGTACCAGAGGATATGTATCCTTAGCCCATTAAAAACAGTTTATTTGAAAATATTTTACATTTTATTAAAGTGCCCTAGACAGGATATAAGCACTATAAACTTTCCACTAAGAAAGTGAACATTGCTGGCATTCTGCTAGATTAAATTATGTCTCTTCTAAAGCCTGAATAATTCCTGTGCCATTTCGTTTGCTAAGGAAATGGTCTATTGGGTGTTTTTGCTCTTAGAGCCAAGGGAAAACCATGTATTTTCGAAATATTTTAGGGACATTTTTGGGAAGACGAGAGAGGTGTGGGTGGGTAATTCCATACAACTGTTCACATATACATGCATATACAGTCATTGTATGGGATATTTTCTGTGTACTTTGATAGCACAAGCTTTTTCTCACTATAAATCTTCCCTACTTGAAAGTGCCAAGAACCATTCTATCCATGTCAAAATAACTCTTATTGAAAGGTTGTAAAAGCAATTGTGGCTAATGTTTCCAGAAGAACCCACATGAAACCCTATTGTAACTAGAGTTTTTCAGTTTGAAAAATACAGCATTTATGTGGTTCTGAATGGCCTGCCTATGTTACAGATTCTTTGGACACCAGAACAGAGCCACAAAATTTGAAAAAAAAAACATGTAGAAAGAAATGTCACATTGTGTATGTCATGCCTTGCATGCCCTTTTAGAATCCCTAGACTCTTTCACACTACACTATTATACCACTGATTTTACTTTACCTACCATGGCCCTATCCTGTGAAATTCAGGAATGTGTAGTTCCACAAATTATTTAGAAGTCTCAACAAAAGTCCCAAAGAAGGAGACTCCCTCACACTCAGAATATTCCACTGTTGGAACAGTCCTTACAGTCAGGAAGGTCTTCCTAATGTTTAGTTAGAATCTCTTTTCTTGTAGTTTGAATCCATTGTTTTGGGTCCTAGTCTCTGGAGCAACAGAAAACAAGCTTGCTCCATACTCAATATGGCATCCCTTCAAATATTTAAACATGGCTATCATGTCACCCCTTAATCTTCTCCAGGTTAAACATACCCAGCTCCTTAAGCAGTTACTCATAGGGAAAAGTTTCCAGATCTGTAACCATTTTGGTCACCCTTCTCTGGAAATGTTCTAGCTTGTCAATATCCTTCTTGAAATGTGGTGCCCAGAACTAGACATAGTGTTCCAGGTGATAACTGAGCAAAGCAAAATAAAGTGGCACTATTTCATCCCTCAGTCTATACCAGGGACCAGCAACCTACGGCCCCCGGGCCAGTTCCGGCCCAGGTTGCCGGACTTACCAACCCAGGCAGATCCCTGCCGCTGCTACCGCCGCCGCGTGTTTTCCCCTCCATCTGACCGCGCACGCTGCGGCTGCCATTTTGATTTTCAAAATGGCGGCCGTGACGCGTTTGCGCATGCGCAGGAGTACTGCGCATGCACAAACGCGTTGTGGCCGCCATTTTGAAAATCAAAATGGTGGCGTGACATGCACAGTGGTGGCTGTGGCCATACACGCCGTGGTGGCAGCAGCAGTGGCAGCAGTGCGCACAGGGGTTGCGTGCAGCGGCGGGGGGTGCACGCACAGGGGGGTGTGCTCGGTGACAGGGGGTGTGCATGTGCCGCCATCCCCCCCTGGCCCAGTGGAAGAGAGAACTTCGGGGGACCAGCCCAGACCTACCTCTATTCTAGACACTACACACCTATTGATGCAGCCTCGGATCATATTAACTTTTTTATTTATTGTATCACACTGTTGACTCATTTTCAGCTTGTAGTTTACTAAGACTTCAGATCCCTTTCATATGTACTGTTAGCAAGCCATATGTCCCCCATTCTGTATTTGTGTAGCATCTTACATTTCTCCCTGTTGAAATTCATTTTGTTAGTTTTGCCCAACTGTTTAATCTGTTAAAGTCACTGGAATCTTGGAAGCCAAGTAGGGCCAGCCCTGGTTAATAATTGGATGGGAGACCCCCCAATGAGTACCAGATGCTGCAGGCCATTATATCAGAGGAAGGAACTGACAAAAATCACCTGTGAGTATTCTCTGCCTAAGAAAAGACTATGAAATTGAGGGGGTTACCATAGATTGACAGATGACTTGAAGGTACACACACAGGGAGGGAGAGAAAGAGAGACTATTTGGAGACAGACCATCTGCAATTCCAGTGGACACTTGTTTTCAGGAATGGATGTGGAATCAAATTGTCTAAGTGCTGGCAGTTAAAAAAAAAGGAGGCAGGGGAGGGATTATTCTGTTTACTGACAAAGGTTCTTCAAGTTAAAACAACAACAGAATGATCTGCTTAGGATTTGTGGAACCACCTACAACCCACCCCAATAAGTCTACATGACACGGAAATATAAATCCTTTCTGTGGTTTGTCTTCACAGTTTGTTTGCACAGAGATAGTGCTAGTGAAGAACTGAGTGAGAAAATCCAAATATGTAGATGTAATCAGTGTGTAGAGAGATCTTGTACACCTTTGGGACTAACAGAAAGAAATTGGCAGCATGAGCATTCATAGACTTCCTCATTGCTGAGGGACTGTAGTTTGTGGATGAATTCCAATTCTGCTGTTTCTCTTTCCAATCTACCTTTGTAATTCCTTTGTTCAAGATCCAATGATTGAACAAAGACAATGGTTTCCTGACCCACTACACCCACTTCAACATTAGCTGATCCCATACTCATGGGGGTGCCCTACATTCATCTATTTTATCATTCTCCATACCACCTCCAAAATGACTTAAGGTGACTCCTATTTCCTAGTCTTCCTAGTGACTCCTATTTCCTAGTCTTCTTCCCACCTCCCTCTCCCAGTCTGTCAGAAAAATAATGTTACTCTTCCTTCTAAAAATGCATTTCAACTGTTTGATAAAACCCATAATCGCTTATTCTGTCTGCATTGTATTTCATAGGATCATAGAGTTGAAACAGACTACAAGGGCCATCCAGCCCAGCCCTCTGCCATACCGAAGGACACAATCAAAGCACTTAAGCACAAAGCATCTTATTAAGTGGCAGTCCCAAACCTACTGCTGCATCAATTAAGAGTACTTTAGAAAAAGTATGCATTTTGTGATGATGATTCTACTTTGCAAAAGTAAGATGCAAATGGTAGGGTGGACATGCATCTATTATGATTAAAAGATCATAAAATATGCTACACAAAATATTAGAAAATGCATATTTGCAGTTTGGCATAGTGAAGTACCATGGTGCAAAACAAGACAAAGGGCTCTGTTCAATAGGCCTTAGTGTAGTGTAAAGAACAACATGCAGATATATGCCATTGCAGCAGTACACAGCCCCCATGCAGAATATCAACATAAGGTAATACATAGGGAAATGGCACAGGACAGGAGAACAAATAATGGCCATTGCACAATGTTGCAGGTTGTGAAACAGTATTTCTGCCATTGCATCCTCAATGTGCTAATTGTACAATATTGTATTCCATAGATCTTTGTTTCTGCAATTGCCTGCTGAATTCATCCATTGCACAATGCTGAGTTCTTTGTATCACATGCTCAGCACATTCTCTGTACACTTCCTGAATTCAAATCAAAGTTGAATAATCTAGTTGAGCAACCATGACACCATCTTTCTGTGGTAGTGGGGTTGCATGCCCCTATAAGCCAAGAGGCTAGCATGGTAGCATTGCTACTGGTAGGTTCTTCAAAATCAGAAGTGCTTTTACTGTGAAGCCAGACAAAATGTGCCAAATATCTTAATGTGGTAAGAGGAAGTAACTGGGCAGCAGCAACAGTGGAACTGTGCTGCCCAAAATGCCAGGGTCCTGAGAGGGCACCCACAATCAATATTTAATAGAGATTTTTATTAACTCAGTTACAGCAGCTTAGAGGGCTTGAACAACTCAAAGTAGGGGTCAAACCTGTGTATTCTGCTTCTGAGAATCAGAGCTCCAGAACGCAAGGTCTAAATGTAGTTCTATCTGTAAAAGGGAATCACCACTCACGTGAACATACACAATCACAAGAACTAACAATATAGAAGTTGGTAGCAGATAACAACTTTAAGGTTTGCAGAAGGTAATACTGTACCAGTTCCAGAAGCAAAGGTTCCAGTTTGGGAATTCTGTGAAGTGAAATGGCTGAGCAGCTACCAGAAATACTGAGGGGTCAACCGAGATACTGACAGAGTGTCTGTCTCAATCTCAGGCCAGACCAAATTGGAGGTGCCATGGCAGATATATTTATGGGGAAAAATGCATCCCAGGGCAGATTTTGGGATTAAAATTAAATTTCTAGGAGAGAAGAATGAGAAGGGAGCTTCTAAATGCCTGTCTTTGCAATCAATGCAAATGTCTTTGGACAATGGAGTATCTCCTCCAGATGGAAGTATACTTGGACTTTTGTTTATTTGGAAGTACCAGATCTGTCACCCTACACCACTCCTATTGATGAAGGGATTATGCAGATTCCAATCTTGATTGCTTTATCCTAGCCTTGTGCTCTTGAGTTTTCCCTATGCTAAGTCAGTTGGATCTCTTTATATGTTCATGGATGTCTTTATATGACATGGTTAGTTTCTTGCCCTGGGAATGCCTTGTGAGCTAAATGCCTAAAACATCCCTTTTGATATCAATGATATTAGAAAAGAGGGAGGATGGAGGGAGGATAGACAAGTGATACTGTTGGGGGATTTGTCAGATACCACAGCAGTTGGTTAGCCAACTCTTGTTAATGCTGTATGACAAGGGGAGGCATTGATGAACTACTACTGAATGTCTTTACCATGAAAATTATGCTGCTACATAGGTCTTTGGTCTGACCCAGCCTTGTTTTTCTAATGTTCTTGTATATTTAAACTGGTTTTAGCCAACTTGATAGGTTATTTTGAATACCAAGCTTACATCAATTCATTATCAAAATATATGATTTAACTGTTGAATTAGTCTTTGTTCCTAAAAGGAATACTCTCATTTTCCGGCTGCATGAACTCCTTTGCTTTTATCCCTGGTAGCCTTCATTAAAATTTTAACAAGCAGATTAAAAGATCAGGAACAGAGGTCTTATCTGTATACAGCTGTTTCCATTATCACTCTGCAGAATTATGGGAGAATAGGATTACACTTAGACATAACACAGGCCCCACTCCGCCCCAAATTTACTAAAGTCAAAGTTTAAAGTCACATATGAAATATAAAATGCCCTGTGTAGTCCAGAGCCACAGCAGAGAAAGGTCTGAATCTTATTTGTAGTCCTAAAGTAAAGCCACTGAATCAATTGCTGAAAGGTGAGCTAGCACTAACAAAGGGATTTTCTCTTGAGGTAATTAATAGATTCTGTTGCAAAATCATGATGTATCTCCCAACTGAGATTCCTCCAGATTCTTCCTGCTCCAATCCACTTAGTTCAAGGATCATTTAGTTTAGAAGAAATACAGCTATCCACCAATGTTTTCCAGTCCAAATCGCAATATTAATTTTAAGTAAAACTTCCAAATACTTTATGTGAAAGTGAGGGCGGGGTGAGTTTTGATAAGACAAGTTAAAAACCCTCACCTTGGTTCTGTACATCCTTATTTTGTGATAGCCCAGAAAGGATATTCTCATATTTAGAGTGCTACAAATATGTGGAGTTTGTTTTGGCAGATGAGACCTCACTCCTCACATTCCTCACATTTTCAGCATTTCAGAAATTAGGTGCACAGTAGCCAAGCTGTGAGATCCAGTTCCTTAACAAAACAGATGGTCTTGCATCAGCCACATGCAGATGGAAGAAATAATAATAATAATAATAATAATAATAATAATAATAATAATAATAATAATAATAATAATAATAACCCTGCCCCTCTGTCAAGCAATCAGGGTGGTTTACAAGAATTAAAATCCATATAAATCTAAAATACACATCCCCCACTCCTTCCCCCCTTTAAAATCAGTGGATACTGATTTATGCCAGCAATTATAACACAGCCATGGGAAATAAGATCCAAGTCCCACATCATCTGAGCATGTAGACTTGCAAAGTAAATGTTAGAATAAATCTGTAACTGAAAATGCTCACATTCAAAGATATAAGGTGACATTTAAATTCTGAAATCTGGCCCATTATGCCAAATTTCAGTTAACATCTAAATTTGTTCTGCATTCATGCACATTCAGCAATATATTCATGGGATATAGGGTTAATGGCAATTGTAGCCCAACAATATCTGGAGGGCTGCCTATTTCTCATCTCTAGTGTAGAGAATGATTGTAATGATTCATTTTATGACATTAGTGCATAAGCTGAATTACAAAGCCACATCAAAAAAATGCCTTATGCCCCCTGGAGCAGACTCTTTGTCCACACAACTCAAGTGCTATGACAGAGACTCTGTAGTCTCAAGTAGAAGCGTATCTTATCACTTCTTACCTGTTTTTTTTTTAACTTTCTGGGTCAAAGCAGACATTCTACCTACTGTAATACAGAGGCTGGAATCCAGCTGGTACACTAGGATGAGCATTCATATTTTCTAAGGCCACACAGTGGTAATGAGGGAAGACAAGTGAAAGAATTCTACTAGCTCTGAATAATCATCAAGAGATGCAAAATTTCATGGGCAGTAAAGTTTAAAAGGCCTATATAAAAGTCAAGTACATTGTATCTGATACATTTGACCCCTGGTATCCATTGGGTTTGGTCCTTCCCCCATGGATACAAAAATCTGTGGATGCTCAAGTCTTATAAAATATAGTGGTGTAGTGAAATGGTGCCCATTATATAAAATATCAAATGCAAGGTTTGCAATTTGAAGTTATATCTTTTGGGAATATTTTCAAGCCATGGATAGTTGAATCCATGGAGAAGGAATCCGTGGATATGGAGGTCAGACTGTATGTTGAAAGGCCAGTGAAGAGCCTGCAGAACCCCTCAGAAGCCCCCTCCCCATATCCTGAAGGGAAGAATAGCAAGAGCAACAGCAGTCCATATTATAGAAATCAGCTCAGTGGTGACAGGTCCCAGCAACAGGCTCACACCATGTGTTGCAACTATGTAATGGTTCAGTGCATCAGTTCATTTCCTGGGCCACTCAAGGAAAGCAATCCATTTCCTGGGCCACTCAAGGAAAACATCCTGCTGAGCCTCTCCATAAGATTTCAAATAAAGGAGCTGTTGGACAGGCATCTAACTCCAACCACACTCTGTTGAGATATTCTGAGTTGTTTTTTTTTCCTTAAAGAAAAGTGGGGACCTTTCAGTCACATTCATCACAACTAGTGGGCAGGTTTTGCTCTTCATGATCTGTTATCACTGACAGTCTCACATCTGATTTCACTGCTTTCTGTTCAAGCCATTCTTACACCCTTTTGTGCTTCTGTTTGTATCCTACTTAAAGTGAAGAAGGAACACTTGTGACATTATGACACAAATGTTTGGGCTTTGTAATATTGACTATATTACACATGGATGTCTGAACCACAAGTGAGAGACCAACAGATTTTGCACTATATATCTTAATAAAGCTGTTCTCTTTTATGCCACATTCTGGTTAGAGAGTCTTCTTTATGCCACAGCTTTGCTTTATTTTGTCATGGAGCTTTGTATGAGCTTGACATATTCTCCCTCCTTTTGATGTAGATACATTATGACATGATGGATGTCAACAAAGATACAAACAACTTCATAGCAACCATTAACACAACAGCACATTAGGCTGATATTGTTCCCTTGGCAATTGAAACAACTTGAAGACACACAACAAATCATTGGTTTTGTTTCTTGTTGTGTGTCTTCAAGTTGGTTCCAACTTATGGTGACCCTAACATGAACCTAACATGGGTTTTCTTGGCAAGTGTCTTCAGAGGGTGTTTGCCATTGCCATCCTCTCAGGCTGAGACAGTGTGACTTGACCAAGGTCACCCAATAGGTTTCATGGCTGAGCTAGGAATGAAGCCCTGGTCTCCAGAGTCATAATCCAATGCTCAAAGCACTACAGCACATGGATCTCTGTTGGACACAAATGTAAAACCTAACCTGTATTTGAGTGCTGTCTTTGGTATTAGGGAGACTTGCATGCCTACCTATCAGTTCTACCTGTCAGCACGCAGGCATAATTCTGACAGTCCACCCTCCCCAACACATCCCAGAAAGAAAGACGAAATAAATAAATAAATAAAAACACAAGTCAGACATTCCCATTCCCCCCTGGCTTGTCCAGATAGGCCAAATGAAGGTCAGCAACCAATTTGCTTGGCTTTAACCCATTCAGCATGATCTAGGGGGAAATGCTTCCACTTAACCAAATAATGTAAACCCCCTTTATGCATTTTAGAGTCCAAGATCTTGATTATGTCTGGCCAACACTTTTGGAGCTTGGTGATCCATTGGGTTACTGAACAAGCATCAGATGATGTGCTTTGGACCCCAGGAAGCAGTTTAGGCTCATAACCATACACAATATCAAAGGGGGTGTGCCCCGTATTTTGATTTATAGTTCCATTGAATGCCACTTGTTGCCACACAGCATGTGTTGCCACACAGCATGTGGCAACAATTCATCCTGTAGATGATTGACAAACACCTTAAATATCGTTCCAGAGACATGTTCATCCGTTCCATCTGTCCATCCGTTGATGGGTGATGAGCTGAGCTGAATGCTAATTCAACCTCCAATTTAGCCTGTAGGGCTTTCCAAAAATGTGACATGAATTTAGTGCCTCTATCGGAAATGATCTTAAGAGGCAGTCCATGTAATCGGTATACATGCCAGATGAATAAATCCACTAATTTGGGGGCTGCAGGAACACCCTTGTACTCCACATAGTGAGCCTGTTTAGAGAACAAATCAGTTACCACCCATATAGTGTCTTTGCCATGACTTTTGGGCAAATCAGTAATGAAGTCCATGGCAATATGCTTCCATGGGCCACTAGGGATCTCCAGAGGGCATAACAATCCACTTAGTTTGCCAGTGAAAGGCTTGGCTCTGGCACAAACAGAGCAAGCTTTGAGGTAGTCCTCAATGTCGGCTCTCATGCCATCCCAGCAAAACTGGTTGCGGATTAAGTGCAAAGTCTTCACAAAACCCCAATGCCCCACAGAATCATAATAGGTGTTTAACACTTTTAATCTCAATTCTTTGGGCATGTATACCTTTTGTTCCTTATAACACAGCCCATTAACTCTCTGCTCTGCCCTCGTCCCTTTGCATGAGCACCACACCCACTGCGAAGTCTGAAGCATCCACTTGAACTACAAAAGGAGCTTCAGGGTCTGGGTGTTTGAGGATGGGCTCAGAGCTAAACAAGCTTTTCAATTTATCAAAGGCTTCCTGGCATTCTGGGGTCCAATTCACCTTTGCGGACAGTTTGGGTTTGTCCTCCACCCCACCCCACCCCACCCCTTGTACTCTAGCGCCCCTCTTTGTCTCAATACTTTTGGTCTTGAGCAAGTCTGTGATAGGCAGGGCAATCTTGGCAAACTGCAGAATGAATTGTCTGTAAAAGTTTGCAAAACCTAGAAACTGTTGGACCTAATTTCTAGTTTTGGGTGGGGGCTAGTCTATCACAGTTTGCACTTTTGCTGGGTCCATGTCAATTCCCTTGGAGGAGACCCTGTAGCCCAAAAAATCCAGGGAGTGGATATGGAAGTGGCATTTGGACAATTTCACATACAGTTGGTTGGCTAATAGCCTTCTCAATACCTCCTTCACCAGTTTAACATGTGACTCCAAGTCATCAGAGTAAATCAGCACATCATCTAAGTAGACCAGCACCCCTTCGTGTAACAGGTCATGCAAGACCTCATTGACCAGTCTCATGAAGCAAACGGAGCCCCCGACAGCCCAAAAGGCAGTACCAAATATTCAAAAGCCCCCAAAGGACAATCTAAGGAAATTTTGTACTCATCCCCTTCCCTAATGCGCACACAGAAATAGACATCTCTCAAATCTAGCTTGGTGTAAATCTTGCCAGTGGCCAATCAGCCTAACATGTTCTTCATTAGAGGCAAGGGGTATTTATTAGCATTTAGATTCTAATAGTCTGGCATTTAGATTCTTGTAGTCTGTCACCAAGCTCAGTGAACTATCCCTTTTCTCCCTAAAGAACACTGGTGCTGCAAACGTGGAGGTAGAACGTCTGATGAATCCTCTACCTAAGTTCTTTTCTATGAACTTCTTTAGAGTCCGTAACTCCAAGGGAGTCATGGAATATAGCTTGGGCTTTGGGAACACTGCCCCCAGTTCTATTTCAATAGCACAGTCAGTCTCTCTGTGTGGGGGGAGTTGGTTGCTTTCCTTCTCCTCAAAGACCTCTCTAAACTCCTCATAATCTTTTGGGTAGCCACCAGGGTCTTCAGCAGAAACTTGACCCACACTTTCCTTCCCTTCACCAGGGTCCCTCAAAGTCACTGTGGCTGCCCCACTGCCCAAGTCACTTCCCTCTCTGACATGTCTCTTGCAGCTTGGGTCAGCAAATACCAGCTGCAGCCTCTTCCAGTCAATGGTGGGGTTATGAAACTGCAACCAGTCAACTCCCAGCACCATTTAGTAGCTGTAAGTGGGTCCCAACACCAGTCTTATCCTTTTTCAATGCTCAGCCAGCCCCATCCAAAGTGTCACTGTTCTTTCGGAAGTGGCCTTTTCCTCCATTATGGTTCCATCCATTTGATGGAATGGAATCGGCTGACTGAGTGGTCTGGTTTCAATCCCCAAAGTCTCCACCACTTCACTGCTAATTAGACACCAGGTGCACCCAGAGTCCAGCGCAGCCGTGAACTCAGCACTGAAGCCTTTCTTGGGTGAAACAGTCTGACTTTTAAGATGCATGTGGGAACTCACCCACTCACCATGTACTTGTGGCTGTCCGGGAAGTTAGCCTGCCCCTCGCTGCAAAATAAGGCAGGCTCAGGTAGTTTCCCATCTGCTCAGCACTGGGCTCCTCATTGCTGTCTGTCCACACTTCAGCTGGCTCCTCCATCAGGCAACTTACAGCTTGCCCAGTCTTTCCTCCGGCACCCCCCTGGTTGCCCAACCAACTTTCTCTTTTTGTTGCTGAGCTTAGTTGACCCCCCACCCATTCCTGGGAGGTTCCACTTTTAGCTCTGTCAGGGCAATTTGCAATCCGATGCTCCTTCTTCCCACACTCCAGGCAGAGTCCCAGCCTAATTCATCACTGCTTCTCCATTTCCCCTCCTGACTTGGCTCTGCTGGTGGGCGACTGCTTCTGGGTCTTAACTTCCCCCTTCCTTGGGTTAGGGCCATGTGCTGCCGGAATAACTTGATGGCCTCTTGCCAATCTGATTTCAGCCTCTCTTGCCAATCTGATCCATCCATGTACCATGGGAGGGTCATCCTGATTCAAAGCACACTGGGCGCAGACCGTCTTTGAAGTATTGGACCCGAATTTCCTCTGGCCATACAGAAACCTGTGCTGCCAAACTTCTCAACTCTAAGGCATATATCAGACACTGATTTCAGTCCCTGATGCAGGGCCATCAGGCAGGTTCGGGCCTGCTCCACCCTGAGGGGGTCCTCAAATCTTGAACGCAGGGCCACCATGAATGCCTGAAGATTCTGCAGCTCGGCCGCTCCACTATCATACAGCTGCACCACCCAGTCCACTGCTGCCCCCTCCAGATGTGCTGTTACACACCGCACCTTAGCAGCCTCACTTGAGAAAGAATGTCCCCACTCATACATGTGTCCAGCCGCTTGGGACAAGAAATAGGGCAATAGCTGGGGTCTCCCATCAAATTTCACCCCCAGTTTCCTGGCTGCTGGATTCTGGAACCTCATCACTGGGAGGTTCAGTTGAGGTGGTGGCACCCTTCCAGCTCAGCCTGCACCGGTTGCTGGCTTGGGGTGTCCCCTCTTGGTGCTGTCACCACCACCACCACCTGGCCCCCCAGAAGACTGGTCATCAAATCCCTAAAACTTTGGGTTACCTCATTGAACAGTCCCCGCATTTCATGCACTTCCCCATGCACTTGAACCATCTCTGCTTCTAGGTTTTCTCAGGAGTCCAGTGGCACTTCCACAGGGTCCGCCCCCCCTACATCCCAGGTGGACACTCGCCCTGCCCGACGCCACTCTCATTTTCTTTCTTTGGAGAGAGCTCTCAGCTGGAACCACACATCCTTGGCTTGGAGTGCTGGGGTGTCCTCCACAGTTGCCGCTGGTACCTTAGGACAGGGTCCCAAGCCAGGTTGCTTTGCAGTCTCCCCGGGCCGCTCTGCCTCTGCCTTTGGTCCTTCCTTCTCCTCGGGCAGGAGTGTAGGTTTGTCCAGGCTTGAATGGCGTTCCAACGTCCCCAGACACCAAAGGGAGTACTGGCTTACTGTCAGTTCTGAGCAGACTCAGTTCTCTGTGTAGCCAGTAAACCAGTCAATTGTTGCAATTAAGAATTTATTGAAGAACACAAAGACACCAGACTACATTTAAGCCAGAACTAACCCCCCCTTCCAGCAAACACCTAATTAAACCCCACTAACTAATTGCTTCACCCTTCCTTTCATGGTGCGAAAATTAGTACCCACCTACAATTCCCACAGCTAACCATTACACCATCCCACCAGCCCCCACCTTATCAGCAATATAATCCTCCTATCCCAGACCTAGCTGACTCCCAGCAGTACCAACCTCCTCCCCCCAACCATGCATTCCAGGAGGCCCAGTTTCCCAAAACAACCTCAGCCTCATCACCTCCCATTCCCCCAAGCTACTCACAGCCAGTTATGCCTAAAGCCTATACTATTAACTACCAGCCTAAACTCATCACTACCCCAACCATCATCCCCACCCACTACCTAATCAACCATAACCTGAACTACCCCATAGTCCATAACTAATAGTAAAACCTTATTTGATTTCCATTATGTTGAAATGATGTTAGTAATTCGTAGCACTTTTGGTAATGCATGGCAGAGATATTCTCCCCTTTAAGGTCTGAAAGTCCTATAGAAATGTGCACATTGAAGCCACATGAGATTTTGGCTGCATCCGCACTGCAGAAATAATATAGTTTAACAACACTTTAACTGCTATGGCTCAATGTTATAGAATTCTGGGAACTGTAGTTTGGTGTGGCATCAGAGCTCTCTGACAGAAAAAGCTAAATATCTCAAAAAATTATAACTCCCAGAATTCCATACCATTAGGCTATGGTATTAAAAAAGTTGTCAAACCTTTGTACAATGCAGCTGTAGCCTTTGACTCCATTCACAACTCCATTCCTCTTTCCTAATTTAGCTGTTGTTCCACTAGCACACATAGAATGGGAAACGTATACTGACTCAAACCATTGGTCCATCTAATTGAGTACTATTAGCTCTGTTTTGCAGTGACTCTCCAGGGCTTTAGGCAAGACCCTTTCCTACTTGGAGATCCTTGATAGTCTCTGTTGGTTTTCCATCCAAATACTAACCAGTCCTGACTCTTTTTGCTTCCAGAATCAGATGAGGCCACATATGTTTGGTCATGAAATGCTGCTGTTTAATGTCCAGCCAATTATCTAGATTTGCACATTAAGCAAGGATTCAACTCAGGATGAACACATTGCCATGACACATGTGACCCAAAACTGGTTAGGTGAAGATGTGGGAGTGGCAACATAACCCAATTATGCTCAGTAGATTTTCAGGTGCTACCATGGGCAAGACCCAATGAATAAGAAGTGGGAAACATATGATCTTTCATAAGCCCATCACCCAAAGTGAACCCATTAGCTAGAATCATACTGGTGTCTTATACATATTTATTTCTCCTGATAGAAATAGTTGGACATTTTTATCTGATACCTAAAATCTCCATTGATTTCAAGGTCACAGATGTAGGGTTGCACATGTGAATGTGCATTCTTGGATGATGCAGATGATGATAATAACACTTGTGCATTTGGTTGAACATTTCCATTGTGCTTTTTCATCATGTGACATTATCATGCATACAATGGTGGCATAGTTATTCAGTGTTGGCATTCAACACATAACCTCCTATGCAGTGTTGTATGTTCTGCAGTTCTGAGAAAAAATCTCAACCATTGCTTTGCTTACTCTTGCTCTTCAGTATAAAATAAGTTTCAAGCTTGCTACCACAATGATCAGGTCCTTAGCCCTTCATAGTAAGAAGCCTAACATAAGAGCAAAATAAACATTTTAAGAACTGTAAGATTTTTCCTTTTATATCAACCATTTCCAAATATAGTTAGATCAGAAATTATCTACTATTTCACAAGGCTAGTGCTCATGTAGATATGGACATTGAACATGAACTGTGTTTTGCAGTCCTCAGGATATGAGTTTGTTTACCTGGTATAATGAGAGCCAGCATGGTGCAGTAGTCTGAGGGTAGGACTAGGACTCTGAAGATCAGATTTCAGTTCCCCTCTTGGCCATAGAAACCCTTTGGGTGACTTTGGGCATGTTACATTCTCTCAGTCTCAGAAAATCCAGTGATAGAGTTGCCTTAGGGTTGCCATAAGTCAGAAACAACTTGAAGGTACACAACAACAAATCTTGTACAAGGCAGAAAGACAGCACAACAATTATGTTGTTATATTTCTAGCCCCACTGCCAAATGGAATTACCGGTATTTTGCTCCTTCTCAATTAAAACTGAACTGACACCATTACATGTTGAATCACTAGAGTACCACAGCCCCCAAAAGATGGAAACCCAAGAGAGTTAGAATGGTTTTCCCACCAGAATAGAGCTGAAAGTGATTGTGGCTTCATATATTGTAGTGCACAGCATAACCTTTTTACCTTTTGGTAACTTGCTCTGAAGCAGGACAAAATGCCTGAAGTCTTGCCCTCAGTCTGAGTTAGCCCTCTGTTTTCCTCAGTAATTTTGTCACATAACCAAACATTTGTTTTTGTGACATTACCAGACTAAAGTTTTAAAAGTTGAAAAAACAGAGACATGCACAAAGACATACACACACACATGAACACACAACTCTATGTGGAGTATTTCTAGAAGATTTTAATAAAGTCTTCTGAAAAGAATAAACATTATGGTAGGAGGAACAGAAGGTTTCCTTTGGTGGGTAGGGGGAAGTTGGGGAGGGTTATTTCAGAGGAAATACTTTCCAATTTTCCCAGTCTGGACAACCTGGGTAGTCTCTAATGAAGTTGAATGAAAATGACAGCCTCCTGTGAGATTAAGTTAGTAGTACAATTAAGCATCTGGAGCCAAAATTGGATAATATGGATTTTGCTTGTTAAGAGGTTAAGGACAAGGTAAAGGTCTTTCAGTGTAATTAAGGATTGATTACATCAAGTTCATTAACACAGCTCCACTTACTTCTTTCTTCAGTTTCTCAAATTGCTTCAGGAAGTTCAGTTACCATAAAGTGTTATTCATCTAGAAAATTGCATTAGTTTCAATGAGGTGAGATGCGCTTAGCTCTTCTGCTAGTACAAAATGGATGTAAAATTTCTTGGCCTCTTTGCACACATGTATTTCTCTATTTTGTTAAAATACTGCAAGACCTTCTAGCCTAGGGGATCACTGAAACCCTTGCAAATTCTCAACATTTGTTAGCTGATAAGAAGATAAATGCACACAGGTGTATTGGAATTAGTGCCTCAAATATATTCTCTCTCAGTAGCACTAACAATGCTACTGCATTCATATGTGAGAGATGAATTAGCAGCTGATCAGAAAATAACTTACCATCTCCACTTGCTTTAAAAACATATATAGTTCAACCATTGCAGATGCTGATGGGTGACCGATAGTTTGCCAGCTGAAGTTATAACCCTAATTGTTAAAAGAAATGGTTTTAAAGTGATGTTACAATATGCATACACTTGGGTAGGAGGCAGTTAGCTTGGCTACTTGCTGATATGCATAAAATTAAGAGAAGATAATTATTTATACCCTACCTATTCCCCAAAGCTGTGACTCAAGGAATGACTAGAATAAAATGATTTTTTTGTGTACTTTTTTCCAGAATATATACCTTCGTATGTGTTTCAGGCATAGGCTGGCTTCCAATAGTAGCATATGCAGATATAGGTCCACCTTACATCTGCATATATCTTTTTTGGTTATTGGTGATATTCTCTTCCTCCCTACCCCACAATAATCAAAGCCCCCTCCATTGACTTGCTGTTGAGATGATGCATCCACCCCCCACCCAGCCATTCTGTGGCTGTTAGAGAATGGGAAGGGATTGTAGAAGCCTCTGGTTATGTTCCCATAGCCAATTTGAAATTATTGCATTATCTCTTGAGGACTACTGGGTTCCTACAGAGGTCTCAGTGGATGGTGTCATCATTTTGCATCTGGCTACTGAAATATACCAGATGCCTTTCCAATCCCTCCCCTACTTTCCTCCAGCTATGACACATTTTGTTTCTTTGATATACAACTATATAAGTTTGTAAAAAGAATGTGCTCATAAATGTACACATTTAAAAATGGATACAACAATAAGCAAACACTTAAAATGCACAAAAATGTGCAAGTATTGCCCTATGGGTAAAAAAAGAGATAATTCACAATCGACTACATAAACACAATGAAGCAAATGTAAGAAAACAAATTGAACTTGACAGGTTAATTATGTTCTTATTCTATAACAGAGAAGCATTTGTATAACTACATAGCTATAGTGCTGTGATTCAACTTTAACAGCCACAGAATAATCCTATGGAATAGATTTGCAGTTTAGGGAGGGAGTATCTGGAATTTTCAGGCATACAACTCCCCTAAGGTTTCACCAATCCAGAAATCCCAGGATTCTATAAAGAGGAGGAATCACAGTGTTACAACTGTGTAGTGTAAAAGAGTGTCAGGTTATAATGGCAGAAAATGCATATGGAAGCAATGTCAGAAGTGAATAAGCTTGATAAAAATAGACTCTGGACATAGAAGAATTTCCAATTAGAAATTAGGGTTGTTGTTGTTTTAATGCAGCAAGGTGTTGTTTTTTTTAATCTTGCATATAAAGAAATCTGCTAATTTTGGCAAATTCTTCAAAACAAATGAAATGAAATTCTGACCCTTCATCACTTGGCAAATTCAGCAGCTAAAATGACTTCTAGCATGGATAGAATGAAGTGGTATCTGCTTGTGAAAGAAGAGAAACCTCTCAGAAAATCAGCAGTGACCCTAATTCAGTACTAATTCAGTACAATTTATTGAAATCTAGATAGCAGAGCTGGAGACTTCCTGACATTGAAACCTAATCTGTACACATAGCAGGATGTAACCTAGAACATTGAGGGTGGTAGAATAAACTACCGGTATATATTCTTCCAATGGTCTGATGCAATATAAAGGTCACATTCATGACTGGATTAACATCCCACCTCCTTTCTTCTGCACACAGCTTTTTAGCATATCTCAATTGAATTACTCTAAGAACCTTGCAGCCACAGCTTAACTCAAAAACTACCTAAAACCCACAGTTTTCAGGTGACCTGTGATATCTGTCCTTCCTAAGCAGTAAGAGAAAAGACTATGAGTAATGCTTACATTTCCTCCCAAATGGTTGATTTGTATCTCAGATCAGAATCCTTCCAGAAAGTAGAGTTTATGCTTTGAACTAAGCCAATTATTCTGCTCTGCCCTTGCTTTACTGCCATTCTGTCCAGCTACCATTAGCCTCTAGTAGAGAGCCAGCATGGTATAATGGGTTGAGTGTTGGACTAGGACTCTCAAGGCCAGGGTTCAAATTCCAGTTTTGCCATAGAAACCCACTGGATGACCTTGGACAAGTCACACTACTTCAGTCTCAGAGGATGGCAATGGCAAACCCCCCTCTGAAGAGACTTGCCGAAAATACCCCATGATAGGTTTGCCTTAGAGTTACCATAAGTTTGAAATGACCTGAAGGTACCCAACAACAAACCACTAGCCTCACAGTTGACCACCATCTCTACACCTCACACCCTATTTCATCTAAACCACCTTTTCATTACAAGTGCCTTTCCTGTTCATTGCCTCCATTATTTATTCACTTATTTTGCTTTCATACTTCTACATGTATGCATAGACACCTAGTTCTAGATAGACAGACAGATGCATGCAGAATTTGGTGTTTGTAACCTGGGATGGTAATGCTGATGATACTAATGGTGAAAAATAGTGTTGGCAACCCAAGGAAATAGATTTTTTTAAAAAGGCACCAAATATATCCCCTTCCCCCTAGAGAAAGCGAGAGAGAGCCCAGTCTCTGTTCTGAATCCAAATAGCTCTTGCAGTAGAATGTGTGCTAGTTCAGACTCCAAGAATGAATGTGGGAATTCATCATAAGATTTTTGGGGCAGGTTCATATAACCAAAATCTTTGCAGCAGGGCCAGCTGTTAATGGTTCCTGGGCCCCATAATATAATATACAGTTCCTCTTAGGTTAAATGTTGCTTTTGCACTGAAGACTGTGGGTTCAATCCAGAAACCATTAAAATCAATGAGAGCTTTGCCATTAACTTCAAGGGGATGTTTGTAATTTTTTTTTTAAAGGGACTTGGCTATATTTGGCTTATTCTGTGTTTCCACTTTTTTATTACCATGTTCCAAGTGTTCAGAAGTAAATGAGAGCAAAGAAAGAAATCTTTGTACCCAGCTGCAAAGACAACTTAGGATATTTCCCCTTCCCCCCCCTTTTTTTTTTAAAGGAAGAGAGACTGAGTGCAGAAGTTCACAGCTAACATATGCCAGCTCCACTTTCCCTCCACCAGACATTCCCAAACACACAAGGACTCCCTTTTCAAAGCTAGTCATCTGGCCCATAAATTTGCAATGTATGTTAATTTAAGAAAACAAATGACCACCTCCCATCTTTCCTCCATGTTATTTTGAAATGGGAAAGAATTAAGCAAGGCAATTAAAAGAGGGGGACGGGAGGGAGAGAGGGACAAATAATAATAACAATCAATCTTTCTCCTTTCCTTTGGCAGGGAAGAGGTCGGACTAATTCCAGACCAGCCCTAAAGCTTCAGTGTTCTGGTATATTAAGCCTCTCTCAAAGTTAAATTTGTACCATTACAAGATTTGAAATCATCCCATAGCAAACATGTCATAGCAGGAGTTGGGGACTAGAAATTAAACATATCCTGGAGTTTTTTCATTTTTCACTTGTCTTCACTAACTATTGCAAAGTCCGTATATAGGCAGAAAAGATTATATATGGAAGGAGATGTGAGGTTTTGCTTTCTTTCTTTTTTTTAAAGGTTAAATTGAGGTTTAGTTTCCATCTTTGAACTATGCCAGTCCACCAAATGCAGCCAAAGGCAGGAACTCATATGCTATTATATTAAAGAAATCCAGTTAGCTAATGAATACTCTTTTTAGGACCAACTAAAATGGCACAAAAGTGAGCATGCTTCTTATCAAGAACCATAATCAGACTAGGTGGCATGAAAAAATGTGAGTGGGTGGGAGAAACTTAATAGTCCTGACATTTTGGTCCAAGAGGTATGCAGTTAACCTCAGTTCCAAAGATGGAGGTCACAGACTGATTGAGTACCTGGTAGTTGTGTGGGCATCAGGTTACAGCTAGCACTGCTTCCTGGGACAAAGAAGCAATGACTGGTCTCCATTACTGAAACACAAGTCTGACTGCAGCACAGAGATCTGTTCATTTCCTTAGGTGAAATATCCAGTCAACAGAGAACAGAAACATGGCAGATTTTTATGTGAAAGAAGCTTGCTTGGTGAGGACACAAGAGAGCCTTCTCAGTGGTTTCTCCCACCTTCCTGAACTCCCTCCCATGGGAGGCTAGGCTGGCCCCCTCCATGCTCTTCTTTTGTCGACATTCAAAGATGTTTTCGTTTAAGCAGATTTTCAATTGTTGAGCCAGAAAGGTTTTTATTTATTTGTATGTTTTGTTTGTTTTAACTTTTGTATGGCTTTTAAATGATTATAGTGTTTAATGTGTGGTTTTAATTTTTTTTAAAAAAATATTGTAAACATTTTTCATTTGTTGCTTTTAGAGGCCATCTTGGGTCCCATTTTGGGAGAAAGGCAGAATATATATATATATATATATATATATATATATATATATATATATATTATAAAAACAAATACAATAATTTTAGTTTTAAGCAGTAAACCTAAAGATTATGGAATGGCCTGCCTGAGGAGATCCGTCTTATTAGCACTCTTGACTGCTTTAAAAAAGCAGTAAAGATGGATCTCTTCCAGCAGGGCTTCCCAGAATAACTCTCCCACCCTAACAGAGTTGGGTGGACACTGCTCCCAGCCACCCTTGTTTGTTTAGGTTTAAGCTATTGAATTGTTTTAGTCTGATATTTTAACTATTCTACTGGTTTAATTCGATTTTTATGGGGTGGGTGGGTTAGGGATTCGGGGGGACAGAATTGTTTTAACTGATGTATGTTTTAATTTGTATGCCACCTCGATTGCCTTGCAGAGGGGCAGGTTAAAAATAAAATTTATTATTATTATTATTATTATTATTATTATTATTATTATTATTAAACTACTGGAGGAGTACAGAAGAGATAAAGTACACTGGGAACCCACACTCACAACCTGTCCTAATTTATATGGCTGTTACGAGGAGAAAGTGAGAAGGAGCCCAAGTGGATACACCCATGAGTCTCTTGACACCCTCCTTCCCCAAGTCCTGTTTTTTTTTTGGGGGGGGGTGTCAGTGCTTGCACAAACACAGCTCACATACAAAAAACCATTGCACTGAGCCAAGGAATCCTGGAAACAGTAAGAAACAGGGAGATGAGGTCCAGAGAGCCACAATAAAACCAGACTTTCTCCTCGTTCAAGGCTTTTTACCTTGAGATTTGTCTCCCTGCTTGGGAGAAGCACAGAGTTCCCTGACCCTTCAGATGGCACCCTGAGATGTGGAACCACTAATTTTGCAAGAGTTGGCTTCTGTCAAGACCTTTCCCTAAAATGCAAATGTTCAAGAGATACTAAAAGTTGCAAATTTTCCTCATTTAGCAAATCTGATTAAGCACAAACCTGGTATTCATCATATGACAGAGACAAGACAAAAGGCAAAGCTTTTTGTAATATTACATCAGTGAACAGACAGCATGCAGTGACTGTGCTGGAAAAAAAAGCTGGCCATTTTGAATGGAAAATGTCCCAACAAAAAGGAATGCATTAATTTTATTTCAGGCCAGTGTTTATAACATTCCTTTCCCAGGGCTGCTTCTTTAGGGTGAATGTGTGTGTGTGTCCATGACCATTTTAAGAAAAACACTATTAAAAATAGAAAAGAGTAGGCTGAAGGAAATGAGCATGTAATATGTGACATTTTCAATGACTGCCAGAAATGGCTTTAATCACGAAAAAGGGACCATTGCATTTCTGAGCCTATTTTTGTAACATGCTGATTCTGCTGGTTGCTTCATACCTACCAAATGTGTGCTGACAAAGGCCTACATCCAACTACTAGTTCCAACTACAGTAAACCCACTGAATCAATAGAAGCTTCATACATGCTACCATTCAGTAAATGGTTCATAGAGCCAGTGTAATGTTGTGGTTTGAATATTGGTCTAAGCATCAAGGACACAAGTGTTTGAATCTATGCTCAGTAGGGATCCCCACTTACTGCATGAGTAACCTTGGGCAAGTCACACTCTCTCAGCCTCAGAGGAAGGCAATGACAAACCTCCTCTGAAACTTGTCAAGTGATTCTGTAATGTGTGTGCATTACTTCAAGTTGCCTGTTGACTTATTAATTTCATAGGGTTTTCTTAGGCAAGGAATCCTCAAAGATGGTTTTGCTGGTTCCTTTCTCTAAAATATAGCCTACGGTCCCTGGTATTCATTGGTGTACTCCAATCCAAATTCTACCCAGGGCTGACCCTGCTTAGCTTCTAAGGTCAGATGCAATTTGGTGCCTTTAGGCGTATTTAGGCCCTGTAGTAGATCACGATAAGTCAGAGTCAACTTTGAAGGCAGAGTACAAAAACAACAACAAAATGTTTCAATAGCTCTCTAGATGACACAGAAATAGAAATATTTAAAAAGTTCCCATACCTTGGATCAATCATTGATCAGAATAGAGACTGCAGTCAAGAAATAAGATTGGGAAGAGCAGCTATGAAAGAACTAGACAAGATCCTATAGAACAAAGACATAAAACTGAACACTAAAGTTAGGCTAGTCTAAGCAATTGTATTTCCCATTACCATGTAGGGATGTGATAGCTGGACAATTGAATTCTTGAATTTTATTGGTGTGGTGTGCTTGAAAATCAGGCAGAGCCAGGGAAAAATCCAAACTTCTAAAAGTAAAGCTTTATTGTTTCAAAAGGTAAAAATAAGCAAAGAAAAATACAGTCCATCATAGGATCACATTATGTTGATGTGGTTGAACAAAAGAGTTACAAATCCATGTTTCCAGATCCAGAAGTTACATTATAAAAGCAATATAAGCATATTAAACTCCAGAAATTAACTTCTTAGTTAGATCCATTGCGAACATACACACAAACAGGAAAATAGGCAAGAAATATAAACAATTCTAGACAAAGGGATTTCTCAGCCCTGCCCTTTCTCCACCTTCTGGGTGTTAACATTATGTTGATTGGATGTTATGTGTATGATGTTTGTTAACCCAGCCCCTTGCTGTCCATCATCCACCACGTGATTTCTTTCCCAAGCCTAATGATGTTTTGGATACTGTTCTTGGCTGCCTTTCCCAGCTAGGAACTTCTGATGTTATGACTCTCTGGCCACCTGGACTGGGTTGTTTTTGTTTGCCTAGATCTTGTTCTCATGAGGAAAATTTCAGACACACATCTCTACATTTCACCTTTGACTGTATAACCCATCTATATTCTAACAGGACAGTGAAGAAGGCTGACAGAACTCATTTGCGATGTGGTGCTGGAAAAGAGTGCTGAGGATACCATGGACAGGCAAAATACAAAGCCAGGGTGACTAAAATGAGACTGTGATACTTCAGACATATCATGAGAAGACAAGACTCACTAGAAAATACAATAATGCTAGAAAAGTGGAGAGCAGTAGGAAAAGAAGAAGACTACATACCAGATGGTTAGACTCAATCAAGGAAGTCACAACCCTGTGCCTGCAGGACCCCAGCAGAGCAGCTGAGGACAGGGGGACTTGGAGGTGTCTCACTCACGGGGTCACCACTTCTAGTTGGGAATAAGGATTGGACTTATGTCAAATACTTCCTTCCCTCACTAGTAGTCAAGTAGTGATATTCAGTTACTTCTATTAGACTATCAGTTCCCTGGATCACTAAAGTTTGCAATTTGCTCACTAGGAGGGGAAGCACACAAGGGCGTCCGAGACGCCACGGGACGGTGCGCCGCGGGACCACGGCATCCGCACCACGGCGCACTGTCGGAGCCTCTGAAAGGAGCGCAAAAGCAGCGCTCCTTTCAGAAGTCAGTGAAAGTGCACCCTAAAAGCATAGGGCACACTTTCCCTGACTTTTCTGCCGCAGCGTGTGCAGACGCTGCGGCGGGAGGTTGACCTCGGAGCGCCGGCTGTGCGGAGGGCCGGCAGCTCCGAGGGCAACCTCGGGAGGAGGAAGGGGCGCCGATCATGCGGCTGCCCCTCCTCTTCCCTGCCTCCAAGATGACTCTATTAGTCGTCTGCTGAGGCCCTAGATCTCTTGGTCAGCATATTGTACTTAATGTCAAGTTGTGGGTCTGGCCTAGCTAGATTTCCCAGGTCAGGAGCATCCCAGACCCTGAGATTTCAGGGCCAAAACCTGAGACTGAGGGGGAATTCCACTCCTCATTGTGATGTCACAAAATGTGAACTCAGTAATGTCACAGGACAGCCTCTTGGTGCATTAAATATTAGACATTAAACATCAACAACAAACAAAAGAAGCATGTTGGAAATTTATTTTTTTCAGTTCTCAGTTGAATGGCAAAAAGATCCATGTCCATTTTTTTGCAAACAAAAGCATGGCTTTTAAGAACACATGGGATTTGTCGAATCAAAGGTTAAACCAAAACAAATTCATCAAACTCTGATTTTAACAACAAAAAGCCAGCTATTGTTTTAACATGTTTGCAAGCATTGCTTTTAGTTCTACAAGGGAGCTGAAGTACAATCAATGAAACTTCTAGTAATGTCCTTCAGGCATCACTTTTCTCATCCTCCCCTTTTTATTTTTATAGACAGATTGTGGAAAATTCCTTCAACTTGAAAATAATAATCATAGAACCAGCTGGAAGAGGCCACAAGGGCCATACAGTCCAACCCCCTGCCATTCATGAAAACACAATCAAAGCACCCCTGACAAATGGTAATCCAGCCTCTGATTAAACAGCTCCAAAGAAGGAGACTCCACCACATTCTGAGAGAGTGTGTTCCACTGTCGAACAGCTCTTACTGTCAGGAAGTTCTTCCTAATGTTGAGGTGGAATCTCTTTTCCAAACAAGCTTGCTCCATCCTCAATATGACACTTCTTCAAATATTTAAACAGGGCTATCCTGTCACCTCTAACCTTCTCTTCTTCAGGCTACACATACCCAGCTCCCTAGGGTTCTCCTCATAGGACTAGTTTCCAGACCCTTCACCATTTTTGTCGCCCTCCTCTGGACACACTCATAATAACATTGCTAATAATTACCAAATATTTGGAAATAGAAATTTAAGGATGTTGACAATGATTGTAGGACAACATGGTAAACCATATCTATGTTATCCGTTTTGTAACAAGACCTATTGGATATAGGAGGATTTACAGCTTGACATGCTGAGAATCTAAAATATACCTATTAGGAATGTCTAGGTTTTTTGGTGGGTGGGAGGGGAGAAGGGTTTGGAGAGAGGAGAGAGTAGGAAGAAGAAGTGGGAAATTCAAACAGGAGAAATGTGGTAGAAGGGGAAAGAATATGTTAATGAGAATGATGGGGGCAGGGCAAGAAGACAAGTGTAGTTAGAAGAAATGGAAAAGAGATAGAAAAAGAAAGTGTCATGGTCAGTCAGGAGCTGGACTCAGAGGATGAAGAGGAGGATGAGCCTACTCCAGTGCAGGAGGAAAGGGAGGCTCTACCAGGTCCTGATCCTGCCCTGCTAGATCCCAGCCATGTCCTCCCAGCCCCAGAGGAGGAAGAGCAGCCAGGTCCTAGCACTAGTAGGATCCCTGGGGAGGCACAGCAGCCTAGTGGTAAGGAGCAGGAAGAAACAAGTGTGGAAGTGCCTTCCTTCAGTCAACGCAGGGCAGAGAGTGCTTGTGTGCATCGGTCCAGGAGGGTTGCAGAGAGGCAATTGTCTAATAAGCCTCAGCTGGCATGGAGGAGGGAATCTCCTACTTAATCATCTGGGAGAGGACCACTCAGTGCCAGAGCTTATTGCAGCTTCCTTGTGGAATACTGTCAGCACTGGCTCCTTGATCTTTGGAACTCTTGTGTGTTGTGAACCTTTGAATTTGGAATTGACTGGATGCGTGTTACCTTCTGGCTGCCCCGACCTTGGACTGAACTGGCTATTGTGAACTCTAGAATCTTGACCCTGGCTTTGGGTACTGGTGGGCTTCTTGGGAACTAACAGAAAGGTCTGTAGCCTGCCTTTTAGCTCCTTCCTTGTTTAACCATCCTTATCAGCATTTGTTTGGACTGGTGCTGGCCGTAGTCCAGGACAGAAAGGGGATGAAGATATGAAAGAGGAAGTGCAGCTAGGAAAGAACAAGGGTAAGTGCAAACAGGAAATGTAGGAAGGAGGGAAAAGTAGAAAGAGAGCGAAAAAGAGCAAGGAAGAAGACTTTAGTGAGGGGTTGAGGAAAGGTGAGGAGAAATAGAACAAAGGACATGAGAGAAAGGAAAGGGGAAGGATAAAATATTTAGCTAGGAATGGGGGACAGGGGGATATAGGACAAAAAAGAGAAAAGAGAGATACTAAAGAGTGACGTACAAAAAGAATGTTGGAGAACATTCATATCCTCATCCCGTTGCAAGAAAAGAGATTCCACCTCAACAATAGGAGGAACTTCCTGACAGTAAGGATGGTTCGACAGTGGAACACACTCCCTCGTAGAGTTGTGGAGTCTCCTTCCTTGGAGGTCTTTAAGCAGAGGCTGGATGGCCATCTGTCAGGGATGCTTTGATTGGGAGTTCCTGCATGGCAGGGGGTTGGACTGGATGGCCCTTGTGGTCTCTTCCAACTCTATGATTCTATGAGAAGTTGTGGGGTTCAAGAATAAGAAAGAGTGAAAAACAAATAGAGAGAGGATAGCCACATCCCCATGGAGAATGCACAGGCAATTGCATTGAGCCATATCAATAAACCAGGTTGTCTAGTTTACATCTCCACCAACAGCAGGTATTTTCTAAAGCTATTGATTTTCAGTTGGGGCACTGGGACCAAACCACACACCCACAAATACTTTGCATTATAAAAATATAACTAAAATAGTACACTGTTACTTGGAAAATTCATAAAGCGAAAGCAAAAGAGAAAGAGAAAGAAAAAGGTAATGTGAGGGTTGCAGCCAAACTCATAAGGAACAATTCAGTCTGAGAGGAATGGGATATGATGTAATCATCCCTACCAACGAAAGACTGCTAGGCATTCTGAGAAGATTATCACACCACTAATAAAACCAGCTTACCTGAGCCAGTTTAAAATTTAAAACAGGCAGCATCCTGATATTACTAGAAGGATTTCACCATTGAAATTGCCGCCCGGGGCCATCCCCGGTCCCCCCTGTCCCAGGGGTGCTCAGCGTGCCTCTTTTCAAAGCTGGGACTTTTCCGGCTTAAGGAAATGGACACTGGAGCAGCCCTGGGAGCGGTGATGACTACTGGCTGGATAAATTACTTTTTCAGGCAGTTCCTAAGATACTACTAAATCACCAATGGAAAGGGTCTCATAGGCCATGAGGTGTCCTATACCATGCCCATCAATTGCTCAGGAAGTTCAAGACTGCATACTTTTTCACTACCATGGTCCATCTGGTGTCTGAACTGCTTAGACATGTGCTCCAATCCCTAGCATTTCAAGGATCCAGCAATGGCATAATTCCCCCAGCCTGATTACCAGCGTGCCAACAACTTCCCAAGGTGAACATGAGAATAATAATAATAATAATAAATTTTATTTATATATCGCCCATTGGTGACCCAATCCGGGCAGTTCACAACATTAAAATAATACAGCCTAAAACCAATGTATTTCCCACCACCCCCCTTAAAAAACTATTAAACCAGATTTAATTAAAACTAATTCCAACAAGTTTAAAATATACAATAATAAAACAACAATAAAACCCCTGCAGCTTCCTACAAGGGAAGGGTTATGGAGGATCTGCTGAAGGGGAGGAGGGCTGAGGCCAGGATATTTAGTCCGGGAAGGCCTGCTGGAAGAGATCCATCTTGACAGCCCATTTAAAGCTGTCTAAAGATGTTAATTGATGGATCTCGTCCGGCAGGCTGTTCCAGAGCCTGGGGGTGACAACAGAAAAAGCCTTCTGGGAGGTAGCTGAGATCCTTGATTTTTGAGGCTTCAGCAAGTTCCTCCCAGAGGACCGGAGAGCGTGGGGAGGATTGTATGGGAGGAGGCAGTCTCTGAGATAGCTTGGACCCAAGACATTTAGGGCTTTAAAGGTGATAACCAACACCTTGTATTGGGCCTGGAAGCCAATAAGCAGCCAGTGGAGGGATCTCAAAACCGGGGTGATGTGATCCCTCCTAGAGGTTCCAGATACAAGCCTGGCTGCCATGTTTTGGACCAACTGTAGCTTC
>CM034701.1:133239933-133261877 GCA_020142125.1 Phrynosoma platyrhinos | reverse complement strand
CTGGTCAAGGTCAGGTGGTTCTTATGAACCAGAGCCACTCCGCCCCCCACCAACTTCCCCTCACCTGCTCACTAACAGAGTACCCGGCTGGGAGGACCTGCGCCCAGGTAACCGCGCTATCCTCCCCCAACCAGGTCTCTGTAAAGCAAGCCAGGTCATCATCCTCATCCAAAAAGAGGTCATGGATGATATGAGTCTTGCTTTTAACTGACCTGGCATTGCAGAGGAGCAGGGTGAGGTTCTGTGGAATGGTTGGTCTGCTCTCCAAGCCATTCTGAGAAATAGAGGGAATTGAAGGCAGGATAGCTTTCAGACAGCAATCCCATTTTCTTTTGTAACATTTGTTCCCTCTATTCCAACCATACCTCCCATTCCTCAGCACAACTCCAATGGCCGCCCCTGTCACATTCCTGGCGTCAGGTGAGGTAATAAGATTTAAAGCCACGACAAGATGGAGTGATAGGGATGTAGGATGAACCGAGTCCTTTAACCCCATCTCAGATAACAAAAGACTTTGTGGCTGATGACTTTATCCAACCCACAACCTCCTCTAATCTTATAATGATATAATCAGACCTGCAATTTCCCTTAAAAATTACTCCCTAGGGGGAACACAGGGGGAAGAACAGAAGGCTCACCCTGATCCAAAGCTAAGAATGCTGCTATGCTGGGGAAATAGTCTTGGGTGTGCTAAGCACCGCCCACTTCCTGCTGAGAAGATGGTGCCTGGGCAGGGGTTTTATCCCCTGCCCGAGTCCTCTGCAGTCTTGGCCACAGGTGCAGCCACTTAAGCCCTGTTGGGAGGGGAGAGAGATGGCACCAGCCAAGGCCCCGCATCCTCCAAACATCCTCCAGTGGCCTTGCCGCTGCCTCTCTGCTGAGGAGATGGTGCCTGGATGGGTTTTTTATCCCCTGCCTGAGTCCTCTGCAGTCTTGGCCACAGGTGCAGCCGCTTAAGCCCCACTGGGAGGGGGGAGAGATTTCACCAGCCAAGGTCCCACATTCTCCAAACGTCCTCAAGTGGCCTTGCCGCTGCCTCTACTGAGGAGATGGTACCTGGGCAGGGGTTTTATCCCCTGCCTGAGTCCTCTGCAGTCTTGGCCACAGGTGCAGCCATTTAAGCCCCGCTGGGAGGGGGGAGAGATGTTACCACCCAAGGCCCCGCATCCTCCAAACATCCTCCGGTGGCCTTGCCGCTGCCTCCGCTGCGTCTCTGAGAAAAGGATCTCCCAGTGTTGCATTGATGTGCAAAATTTCTTCATTACTTTAATTTAGAAGTTCTGTATCTTATTTTTCAGTTCAGCCATAAGAAACATGCACAGAGAACCTGCATTGTATCCAGAAGGAACCATATCCAATCCCCATATCTCTAGGGAGGGTTGGGGAAAGCCTCTTTTATGAAACCCCAGAGAACTGCTGACAGTCAGAGAAAATAACACTAAGCTAGATGGACCAATTGTTCAGCCTGGCATAAGACAACCATGAGTGTTGCAATCTGCCTTTTATTCACCTGATACCTGGTCAGAAGCATTGCCTTCTTTTAAACTTTTTCATGGGACTGCTTTCAATCAGACATGTGGGTGGGGAGAATCATTGCTTAAAAGGCAACACAGGCAAAGCCAAACACCCTGAGACAGGCAATTACTGCTTCTTGCTGTCTTTTAAACTCCTTTATGGGATTGCTTTCAATCAGACACAGGTGGTGGGGATTTCAATAAATCAAGAGGCAGGAAGAGGCCTGCCCCAAGCACCATGTCCACATTCTTCTTGCTTCCTGGGAGCACACCATCTACCCCTTCAGAGACAAATCACAGCAAAAGCAGGAAGGCTGTGTCTCTGGTGCCTGGGTTTTCCTACCTCAGCCTCTCTTCCTACCCTGAGACTGCTTTTCAGCCTGGCTGCTATCAATTGCAAGTAAAAATGAAAAAGAAAAAGAAATTACATTAATTTCAGTCTGTGGATGCTGAAACCCATGAATACCAAATGTGTGGATATAGAAGGTCCACTTTGCATGTATTTCCAAACTCTCCACTCTTTATAGGCACCTTCCCTGTGAAGTGTTGTGAGGTCCATGTTTAAATATAAGGGAGAATTAGTGACTTTCATCACTATCAATATTCAGTACTTGGACAACAGATTGAATAGTCACACAGCTCATAGTCATAGTAGTCTTAGCCATTGCGGTGAGATGCTTTCTACAGTCAGCTGTCCATATCCACAGATTCAACCTTCCATGGTTTGAGACACACACACATTTAAAAAAACTCAAATCTTGATTTTATCATTTTATATAGGGAACAAAATTTACCTATGCCATTATATATTATGGGACTTAGAGGATTATGGTGTCTATGGTGTGTGTGTGTGTGGGGGGGGGGTTCCAGGAACTCAGCTGATACCAAGGACTCACTGTATTTCTATTTATTTTTATTATTTTTAAATGTACATCCCTACATGCCAATTTGCACATGCACATTTCAGGAAAACCAGAGTCCTCTTGGGTATCATTTTTCATGACACATATATGTCTTTCACTTTAAGACATTCCCTCACTTCAAAAAAGCTTCTCTAATTATGCAAACTTAGAACAGTTCACTTAAGGTGAATTTGCATGATTAATATACATGACTGGTTTCCCATAATCAGGGAGTCTTGGTTGATGTATATCAGACTACAGCATTCTTTTTTATTATATAGTCGTTCCACCCTCTTTGCAGACTTTGAGTCTGTAGTCTTGGTCCTTTGCGGACTGGAAAGTGGGGAGCAATAAAATGGCAGATGTGCCTACACATGGGAGTGCATGGTTATTCAAGCCAATGGGGCTTGAATATTTGCAGTTTTTCATTTTCATGGGGGAGGGGGTCTGGAACGGATCCTAAATGAAAACAGAGGGGTGACTGTATAAGTATCTTAACCATTATGATTTCTACTTGTGAAAGGCTGAGACTCATATGTGTTTTTATGTATGAATATTTCATTCATTTTTGCCTCAAGAACTGCTACTCTAACCTCATGCAGCCTCTCTTCTCCTACGTTTTCCTACAGTGTCAAAGTCTTCTCAATTTGGCAGTGAGAAGACATGTTGGAATGGTTGTTATCTTTTGAATAAAACTATACTTGGAAAACCCTCAGAGCAATGGCAATAAACAGCAATGAACTTTAGCAAATTGCCTTAAGCTCTACAACGCATTGTGGTTTGATTCTGTGCTGGGCATACCATGACTTGCCCTCAGATTAATCAACTGAAGATTTAAACATTTTTCTACTCTTCTCTAGCTGTCTCTGCTTAGCCTTCACTTTTATGATCAAGACCTGTTGCTGAGACATAACAATAAATAATAAAAAGGTAGCAAAGCTGGCATTATGAGTAGCAATCGCTTCAAACCCTACACTGCCTACAACTCTCTCAGGATTGTAGAGACAGGTGAACACTAGACTGTCTGGCAGCTACTTCATAGATTGTTTGTTTACATCCTTCCAAGAAATTGTTGTTTTGTGGGGAAAGAAAGAAGTAATGATTATGATAATGGTAAGAATTAGGTTTAGACAAAAAAAAAAAAAGGACAATTAAAATACTTCCTCCTGTTCTGAAAAATGTGATTCTTATTTTTTTTAAAAAAATGGTCTCCATGAATAATAATTGAGTGGCTTTTCTCTCTGATTAAAAAGAAAAAAAATATAATAATGGATTAATGAAAGAAGTGAGGTTGTTGGAGGTTGTTATTAGGAGTGACTCAGCAGCCCTGCTGAGGTGTCCCCCTCCCCAGGTGCTTAATTGGCATGTGGGAAAGGCACAAGAGCTCCATCCTTTCCATTGATAGATTGATCACTTGCTAAAAATGAAGGATAATGGTCTGAAAGAGAGCCTCTATTACCCAGAGAGGCTATGCACATTATTTGGACTATGAAAAATCCAGTTTCCAAGTTGCATGAGGAGCCAACATGGGTAGAGTGGGTTCCCCATGCTTGTTAGAGGATCACCCTTCATGTTTAGAGGGCAACTAAACTGATTACAGGGTGCAGGACAGAGCTAGTTCACTTCCCTTCTTCACATGTTGAGTATACACTGAAATGGAACATCTAAAAGTAATCAGTGATTGTGGAAATATTCACCAAATTTGACAGCAGTAGTAAAATTTCATTAGAGATTATTTTAAAAAATTGGCTAATACCATCCTCTTTTATAGGGAGCACCTCATATCTGGTCAATCTATTTGTCCTTCTAGGTAAAGGTTTCCTCTTTGACAAGATTGTCTAGCCATGTCTAACTGTAGGGGACAGTGCTTATCCCTGTTACTAAGGTAAAGGAGCCAGCGTTGTCAAAGATGACAAACTGGTCATGTGGCCAACATGACTGCATTCCTACTGAAGTGGTACCTATTTATCTATTTTCACTTTTACATGCTTTCAAACTGCTAGGCAGGCAGAACCTAGGACTAGTGACAGGAGCTCAATTCATCCCACAGTTCTTGGGCCTCGAGCTGCTGACCTACCGATATTGCAATCATCAGAGTCAGTATCTTAACAGCTAAGCCACCATGTCCCATAATTTGTCCTTCTAGCCCATTGCTTTTTCTCTGATGGCCAACAGGTCTTAACAGTCCAAAAATCTTCCCATCATCTTCTATGTGTCCTTTTTTACTAGGGATTGAACTAAGATTTCCTTTATGTAAGGCATGCTCACTTCACATCCTCCTGCAACCCTGTAGATTCAGAGTTTCTTTGTAACTAATATCTAGCCCAGGGGTAGGCAACCTTTCCCCTTTAAGGGCTGAGGGACTTCAGCTCCCAGAATCCCAGGAGCTATTGGCCAACATGGGTCTATTGGCCAACATGGCTGAGGCTTCTGGGAGCTGAAGTCCCTCGGCCCTTAAAGGGGAAAGGTTGCCTACCCCTGATCTAGCCTTAAGTGACACATCATTACCATTCTAAAAGTTTAAGGCAGATTCATGCTTCCATCCTCCCTACCATTTTGACTTCAACCAAGTATCTGTCCTCTTGTCTGACAAGCTTTGTTGCTCCGCTGACTCCCATCCCACTCCCACTGTTTGCCACCAGCTCACTCTCTAACAAAACACTGAATTCTCCACCCTCCCAGCATTTGCATACCATGTTAAGGGGATCAACAAATAACACAACTGCCCCACTTTATCATTCCTATATTAGAATGTAAAAATATATGTATCAGGATGACATTCCCTCCCATCCTTTTGTATGTTTCTCTCCATCATACATACACAATTAAACTTATATAAACACTCAGGCAGATAAAAGGTTTGTGCTCACCATATTTCCATCATCCATCACATCATAACCTTATCAAACATACTTGATATTATACATCTGGATTGAAATTACTCAGAACACTTCTGTTTTTACCTGTTATATGTCTGAAATGGAATGGAAGTAATTCCCTCTTTGGGATCTATCACATCTTCAGATTTTAGGGGGTGTGGGGGGGAAAGTTGTTGAAATTCTTGGTTTCTCCATGCAAATCAATGAGAGGAGAGCCAGATCCTTGGCTCTCAGTTCAGTTTCAGGGTTTGGACTGAAACAGATAGGTTCTGGATCGATACACATTGGATACAGCCCATATCTGAATTTAGCTTCAAACAGGAGCACCATGCACAGTCCTAACACACACGTACACACACACACACACAGGAGCTTAGCCTCAATTGCTGGAGGAATTTCACAAACTTCCAAGTTCAATGACATTTCATTTCATTGCCTATTAATAGATTGAATAACTTGGAACACAACTCTGGATGCAGTTTCAATATTATTATTTTAATTTTTAATATTGCTAAAGACAAGAATAGATTTGGGCCCTACTCCCTACATCCCTTCTCTCTTAACCCATTATACTTCCATTCAGCTGTATAAACTAACAGTATTGTTTTAGTTAGCATGAACTAGAGTTCACGTGGGGCAGGGGCATTTTCCCCTGTGCCACTCAATGGAACACAGTGTTGTATGTCAGAACTTAAGAAGTAACATTGCTGGCCATCACTTGGGGTAGTTTTGGCCTTTTACATGGGGTTTGGAGTATTTGGGGGTTGTGGAAGTAAAGTGCTACATTTTAGATTAATCTGGCTGATTTAGGACATTTACCTGCAAAATGGCAAAACTAAAATACTGAGGCCCTGGGACTTTGGATGAATTTTGCAGGAGTTCAGGGACCACAGGTTGGCATCCTCTGGGAAACACTTTACCCACCTCTGAACTATAGCTTAAACAGTGGCTTTTTTTCTTCAGACCACAACTTGTAGAACCCCCAACTGGCCATGCTTACTGAAGGATTCTGGGACTAGAGTCCCTGAAAAAGCAGTTTTTCCCAAGCTGCATTATAAACTGTACAAAACATCCAGCCTTTCATTCCTTCAGGCAGGTGGCAGGGATATCCTTCTGAAGATTAGGGGGCTCAAAGATCAGGGCAAGAAAGCTGGGCTCTGTTTTTGTTTACATTACATATTTCATGAAATATTAAGGGTGCCTTCCTCCCATTCACACTCAAAACATTGCTGTAATCCAGGCCAAAACACTGCTGCCAATGAAAACTTGTCATGAAGGTCTAGTGCCATCCTGCCTTTCTTCAGTTGCTCATAGTGGCCTTGTTGTTAGAGACTCCTAATAATAATAAGAATGCTAAAGAAGCCTACACAATATAGTTTAAACAAGTAGGTGCAGGGGAAAAATTCTGACATGAAATTATTGTGACCTTTCAGAGTTCCACAAGTGAAATTAGGAAAGGTATTCCAAACCTTCACATCAGATTGATATCTCACTTAGGTAGAACATTTGTATGTGTATGGGTGGGGTGGGGTGGAGAGACTTTCAATTCAACATTAAAATGGGCCAACATTTCTTAGAAGACAATTTTATTTGAATTTTCTCTGTCCCTCCCAGAACTGTTGGGGGGGAAACTCAAATGCCCCTGACAATAATCAGGAAAATGTCTTCCACAATTTTTCTATCTGCAAGTAAGGTGGAAAATTCAAAGATACCATTTTCATTTAGCTTTAGATAATATTTTATGTTCTTTGTTTGATCAGTCATCCATTCAAAACCACAAGCAACCATTCTAAAATATATGTAGACATTAGAAATAATGTGACAAATTCCTGAGGTCAAATCAAAGAACCAAGCCATTTGTTGACAACTAGCATAAAATGAGAGAGGCAGCATTGTGCAGTAGTTTGAGCATTCAGTTACAACTCTAGAGATTAGGGTCCAATTGTCTGCTCAACCACAGAAACCCAACCAGTGACCTTGGGCAAATCAGATGCTCTCAGGCCCAGTAAACCCTGTGATGGGGTTGCCTTAGGGTCACCATAGGTCAGAAATAATTTGAAGACACAGAGCATCACAACAACAAAGTGTAAAGTGGCCAAATACCAGGTGCTATAAGCTATATTTCAGAAGAAAGCACTGGTAAACCACCTCTGAGTATTCCTTGCATATGAAAACCCTGTGAAATTCATGGAGTTACTATAAGTCCACATGCAACTTGAAGGCACATACACACACAACTTAAAATGGCAGCAAGGATTTAGTAAGAATAGATGTGATTATCTGCTGTTGTGTCTCCACTGAGTTTAGGTATGCCTTTGGCATAGTCACAAAGAAATTTAGAAAAAATCCTCACCAATTTCTCTGTGTTTATGACAGAGAGAATAATGTCAGCTGTTGAAACCTTTTATTGAGCACAGAATTCACACTCTTTCTGTTGCTCAGACAGACTCTCTGTACTTCCTGGTTGTGCTTCTTCGATTAGCACCCTATTAAGCAGAACACCTGCAAGGCCTTCCACCTCAGCACTTTGTGCTGCTGGATTTTGCCCCAATTCCCATAGGAAGTTATTTCTAGACAGTTATGTCTCAGATTCCAGTAGTTAAATTTCTCTAATTGCCTAAGTTTCCATTAGGTTGTTGTTGTTACTGCCAGTTAATAAAATAGCATTTTTAAACCAGGGGAGTGAGGAGAGTCCAGCTTCTAGATTAAATCCTGGGTCAATCAAACTACTCTCAAGAATTTGTGTATATGTGTGAGAACTGGGTTGTGTCTGCCTTCCCCTACCCTCGACAGGCTCAGATTATGCAACAGATGCAGTTCTGTCTCCCACCAAGTATGAAATCTACACCATAAAACAGGCATCAGCAACCTGCTCAGTGCTGAAGAGCCCTATTAAAAATATATCGCAGGCTGCAAAGCCTAAAAATCACAGAAGATCTGACTGTGCAGTGAAAATCTTCATTTTGCAAGTTTCTAGATCAGGCATACATAGTTTATCAGTTTATCAGTGTATGCATTTAGGCTTTGCAAACAGAATCAGGTAGTGATTAGTGAGAATTTTTGTTTCATTTAGGTTTAATAAGAATCTACCAAAGATCAAATTTCCTTTCATGTTTGAGATAAAAAGAAATCCAGGTTGAAAATGTACGAATGCAGCAAAATAATAATTAAATAAATAAATAAATTTTAAAAACGAGAGATTTCTCCATCCAAACCAAGGGCTTTAACTAGTTTGTTCTTTAAAGTATGTGTCTAAATTATTGTCTATTCACATGTTAGCCACTTATTTTCACCAGAGAGGCTGCTCATTTTTAACAGTTATATTACAGGCATGCACAATGTGATACTCTACATGGTCGGAATATCAATACTGTTGAAATTGGCTGGTGTCAATGAGTGAGAACTACATTTCAGTTTGTTTTCAAAAAAATCTGTGAAATCTGTAAATTTCTTCATCACTATGACTGAAAGAATTTGAAGCCTTGTTTTTGTTTTTAAGAAATGGAAGGTAGAAAAATGGAAAACTGACAGAATTTCCCATCTTTATAGCCAATGAATGCCAAAAAGGCATGATCCTGCTCACCATATGTGGAATCTGAATGTGTGGCAAAGACCACCACGTGCCATAGTGTCAACAACAATAAAGTTGTGTTATACAGGATATTCTGCCTCCAACATTTTACAGGTGCAAATGCCTCCTGGCCTTTGGCCTTTGGGGTCCCTTGGGGTCAGTTTTATCCCTCATGCTATTTAACATCTACATGAAAATGCTGGGAGAGGCTATCTGAAGTTTAGGTATTGGGTGTTACCAGTATACTAATGGCACCTAGCTTTATCTCTTCTTTCCATCCAATTCTAAGGAGTGCCTTTTCACAGTTAAAACTAATGTGTCCATTATGTCCATTCCTTGAAATGTCAGATCTAGCCACATTAACACATGCCTTGATTACATCTCACTTGGATTACTATAACACAATCTACATCGGACTGCTTTTGGGAATTATTCAGAAAATTAAATGGGTCCAAAACTTTGTGGCTAGGCTCCTTACTGGTTTTTAAATACAGGAACCACACAACTCCCTTGTTGAAAAGATTTCACTGGCTACTGATACATTTCTGGATAGAAATCAGAGTTAAAACATTTAAAGCCCTATATGGCTTGGGTTCAGGCTTTCTGAAAGACCATTATCTTCCAATAATGCCTACAATTTAAAATTTTGGGAGAAAGACTTTCTCTCAGCCCCACCACCATCAGAGGCATACTTGTTGAAGACACAGGAGAGGGTCTTTCGATGGCTGCTCCAAGGATGTGGAATTCCTCCCATGAGAGGCTTGGCTGCCCCCTTTTTTTTTTTTTCTTTTCACTAGCTGCGAATGACCTTTTTATTCAAGCAGGCCTATGGCTCATGTGGCAAATTCATGTGGCAAAAGGGGCTTTTAGTGAGATTTGTTTTATCTTTTCTGTTATGTTTTGAATGTATTTTAAAAATGTTTTAACATTGTATTTTTAATTTTTTTAAAACTCTGGTACTAATAGTTCTCAGGATTTGGGGTTTGTTTGTTTGTTTGTTTGTTTAGCTGTACCTTGTTTTATTTTGGATGCAAACTGCTTTGGGGTTTGTGCAAGAAGGAAGGTGGGATAGATGGATGAATAGAAAGATAGATAGATAGTGATCACTGCCAGAGCATTCCTGTCTCACATTATGCACAGCTAAAGGTTCTTCTCTGCTTGATGTATGTTGCATTAATTTGCCCTGCAAAAGCCTGTATTGTACTAGCTTATGAAGCTGAGTGTTCTACTACACTGTCTTTAATAATTTACATTTAGAAAACATTGAGTGCTGAACAAAGTGTTTCCTTTCATGGTGAATCTGATTTTACACATTCTCCCTCTCCTCCTTTTGTAAATACACTACCATCTCCACTCAAACAGACTTGCAACAGCAGGTGTTACAAAAATTGGCATAATCTCTCTGAACAGAGATGATAGTGGGAGAGAAAGGAAGTACACATCATGAGGTCCATCATATCACTTTGAAATTTGAGAATTAACACATGCATATGTGCATGCACACGCACGCACACATATACTCACACACTTTAGTCCAGCAAAAGCAATAATTGGCTTTGAAATAAACACATAGTCATATCTACATGACATTATACACCCAATAAACTGACTAAATACATTCCTAGATGCAGATGGAAATGTGCCTTCTCATCTGAAATTTACCAGTTGTTAATAAGTGCCAGTAGTGCATAACTACAGGTAAATTCAGAGTGAATCGATGTCAATGTAAACCATGTCAATGGAGTAGTGTATGAATTTTGCTTCAGTGCCTTGGGTTTCCAAACAGATTCACTGATGGCTGTCATGGAAGCTAGTAGCCACCACTGTTCAGAGCTATTTCTCTAGAAACATCTCCTTCAGAGTGACCTGAAGGTGTAAAATATTTGACAGTAAAATAATCTGCCTCACAGTGTGATGGAGTCTCCTTCAGAGGTTTTTAAGCAGAGGATGGATGGCTATCTGTCAGGAGTGCTTTGATTGTGTCTTCCTATATGGTAGGGGGCTGGACCGGATTACTTTTGTGGTCTCTTCCAACTCTCTGATTCTATGAGAGTCATCTGCACAAATATTTTGATTCAGATGCACTATTCTCCAGAAAAAGATTATTTTTATTAATATTTAACATTCAGATTGAGCTGCTATAATGCACACAAACAGAAGCAACTCTAGTGCAAATTAATATGTCAACAAATATGAAAAACAAAATGGTGGCCAACAGACTAGAAATGATCAATATATATCCCAATCCACAAAAAAAGGACAAATAAAAGGCTGCAGCAATTAGAGGACCGTAGCATTAATCTCCCATGCAAGCAAAATTATGCTCAAAATTCTGCAGCACAGACTCCAACCATACATGGAGAGAAAAATCTCAGAGGTTCAAGCAGAGTTTAGGAAAGTAAGAGATGCTAGGGACCACATTACAAACATGTGATGATTAATGGAGGGTACCAAGGAATAATAATAAAACAAACAAACAAAACAGCATGTGTTTTATAGGCTATAGTGAAACCTTTGACAGCATAGATCAGGGGTAGGCAACCTTTCCCCTTTAAGGGCCGAGGGACTTCAGCTCCCAGAAGCCTCAGCCATGTTGGCCAATAGTCCCATATTGGCCAATAGCTCCTGGAATTCTGGGACCTGAAGTCCCTCGGCCCTTAAAAGGGAAAGGTTGCCTACCTCTAGCATAGATCACGAAAAGCTGTGGATGGCTCTTAAAGACATGAGAGTGCCACTATGTCTGATAGTCCTGATTTGAAATCTGTATTTAGGACAAACGGCTACTATTAGAACAGAATTTGGAGAAAATGATTGGTTCCCAGTTGGCAAAGAGGTCAGGCAAGGATGCATTCTGTCACCCTACTTGTTCAACTTGTATGCATCAACATCACAAGAATAGCAGGTTTAGGCTCAGAAGAAGGCAGAATGAAGATAGAAGGAAGAAATGACAACAATCTTAGATATGTGGACGATACCATATTACTAGTGGAAAACATCACAGACAATTACTAAAGAAGGTCAAAGATGAAATTGCAAAGGCAGGCTTAATGCTAAACAGAAAAAAAAATAATGACTATGAAAGAAATACATAAATTCAACCTAGAGACAATGAAGAAAGTGAAAGAGTTAAAGAATTTCTGTGCCTAGAATCAAACCAATCAGAATGGTCACTGCAGCCAAGACATAAGACTAGGAATGGGAAGGGCAGCTATGAAAGAACTAAAGAACACCCTAAAGAATAAAGACATACAACTGAGAATTAGAGTCCCAATCATCCACACCAGGGGTAGGCAACCTTTCCCCTTTAAGGGCCGAGGGACTTCAGCTCCCAGAATCCCAGGAGCTATTGGCCAACATGGGACTATTGGCCAACATGGCTGAGGCTTATGGGAGCTAAAGTCCCTCGGCCCTTAAAGGGGAAAGGTTGCCTACCCCTGATCCAAGCCATAGTATTTGCCATCACCATGTATGGATGTGAAAGCTGGACAGTGAGCAAAATGGATAGGAAAAGAATCAACCCATTTGAGATGTGGTGCTGGAGAACAGTGCTAAGGATACCATGGATAGCCAAAAAGACAAATGGGTCCTTGACAAGATCAAACCAGAACTCCCTCTGGAAGCAAAGATGACGAAACTGAGGCTGATGTATTTTGGTCACATCATGAGAAGGCATGAATCACTCAAAAATACATTAATGTTTAGGAAGGTGGAGGGAAGCAGAAAGAGAGGAAGAACACATACAAGATGGATAGATTCAATTAGGCAGGTCATGGGCATAAATCTACAGGACTTAAGCAGAACAGTGGAGGATAGGGAGGCTTGGAGATCTCATCCACAGAGTTGCCATGAGTCAGATCTGACTTGATGGCACTTAATAACAAAATTATCAGTGATAGAAGGCACAGAATGCTGTGACTAACAGAGATATCATTGCATAAACTCCCACAGACTACTGTATATGAACATTCTCAGCTGGCAGGCTATAGTTATGTACACCACATACTGCAGCACAGAAGAAGAAAAAATCTCTCACTAGATAACTGCAAGAACTTGTGGGCCTATAAGTAAGTAGTTCTTGCAGTTATCTAGTTAGAGATGGCAAACACATTTTTCAGTGAGGAGATGATTATATGTCTATGAAGGGGGTGCATCTAAGAAAAATGGAAAATAGCAATGAAAGAGATGAAGGAAGGGAGAACAGAGCTGAACAATGATGAGGATTTGAGTTTATGCCAATGAAGCAGAAGCACGATCATACCTGCCAAACCTAACTACCACTACTTGACAAAGCCATGTGCCAGTTCTCCATGTTGAAACTGGCTGCTGAAAGAAGTTGTTTTGCCTTGCCAATTATCATATGAAGGGTCAATTTTTTTTACCTGTCCCATTTTTCACATCTTATGATGAAGAATGCTCAGCAAAACTCCAAATACTTTCCCCAACTTTCCCCAGAAACAATCTTTGTTTTGCATTGTTCAAAAGATGAGATGACCTCATTCAACTTGTATCCTAGCGTCTACATCCAGGTGTTTATCATATGTCTCTGCTGGAGCCCCAGAAAGATCATGTTCCTGCCTTCTGAACTGAACTTTCTGTTCTTTTTTGTGTCTCATTATTAGGGTGGATCAGAACTGGAGATGACCTGGAAAATGCCACATTTCAAATGATTAGACCCAAATCATATCCAGCTGAAGATTTGCACTTGTCTTTGAAACTTCATAGCTGAGGGTGGTGGTTGAACTGAATGCAAAATATTCATGCACCTGGCTGCAGTTTGCCAAGCAGGAAATGTCTATTGTATAGCACATTTTTGATGCTATCTTTAGTTTTCTCCCCTATTATGTATTTAATTACATATCATTAGTCACTGTTTTCATCTTCTTTATCTGTTTAAGAATTTAAATATAATTGAAGCATTCATGACAGCTCTGATGTTGAGTAGACATGCAGCCAATGTATATATATATACATGGTATTTACCATTGCCAACTGCAGTTTTTCAACCCAGTAATGCTGCTGGGTGATGAGCTTTTTGAATACACTGTCCTTTCCCCCAAATCAGGACTGAAGCTGGCTTCAAACTTGATAAGTAAAATATTGCTAGTTAAAACTTGCTAGAGATCAACATTAAATGGAATTGAACCATTTACAGCACTAGTGAGTGATAAATTAAGAAGCTATTGTTTGGAGCTGCCCTTGTTCAGTAACTGATCATGAATAGAGTTATTGAAATTGGTGACATTTGTGTCTTATTTAGTTTTTAATTGGTTTAATATTTTGCTTTCTTTCAAATAGATTTTTTTGTTGCTTCATCAGTGGATGTTTATGATAAAATGTTTGCCCTGAAATTCCCATTGCAGGTAGAAAGATGAAGTAAAACTATTTAAGGAAATATATTTTATTTACTGTAGATCTTTCATACATTATGTTGATCTATCGTGAAGATATAAAGATGAAGAAGAACTTTACATAGATGAACCCCAAATTTTGGAAAGTGAAATGAAAGCCACACTCAAAGCAATTGGAAAAAACAAAACACCAGGAACAGATGGCATACCAATAGAACTGCTACAAGCCACAGAGACAGAATCAAGCTTAGTTTTAACTAAAATTTGTAAATATGGAAAACAAAGCAGTAGACCACAGACTGGAAACAATCAATATATTTTCTCATCCATAAAAAGGATACAAAAGATTGCAGTAATTACAGAACCATCACACTAATTTCCTTTGTAACCAAAGTCATGCTCAAAATTCTGTAGCAAAGACTTCAACCACATATGGAGCATGTAATCCTAGAAGTGCAAGATGGATTCAGGAAAGGAAGAGGCACTAGGCATCACATTGCAAACATATGTCGAATAATGGAGCATATCAAGGAATTCCAGAAGAAAATGTGTATGTCCTTTATTGACTACAGCAAAACCTTTCACTGTATAGCTCATGAAAAGCTATGGTTTGTGCTTAGAGGAATGGAAGTGCCACAACATCTGATTGTTCTGATATGTAACCTGTACTTAGGACAAGAGGCTATCATCAGAACAGAATATGGAGAAACAGAATGGTTCCCAATCAGTAAAGAGGTCAGGCAAGGCAACATATTATCACCCTATTAATCCAACCTGTATGCAGAAAATATCATACACAGTGCAGGCTTAGATTCAGAGGCAAGAGGAGTGAAATTTGGGGGAAGGAATATTATTAACCTAAGATATGCAGATTACACAATACTACTAGCAGAAAACAAACAATGACCTGGAACAATTGCTGAAGAATGCCAAGGAGGAAAGTGCCAAGGCAGACTTAATGTGGAACACCAGGAAAACAAAAATAATGACCATGGAAGATCTACAAGAATTAATCCTACATAATAAGAAAATTAAAATAGTCAAAGAGTTCCCCTACCTTGAATCAAATATTGATCAGAATGGTGACTGCAGTCAAGAAATCAGAAGATGACTAGGATTGAGAAGGATAGCTCTGAAAGGACTGGGCAAGAACTTAAAGTGTAAAGATATAATTCTGAATACCAAAATGAGGATCATCCAAGCCATTGTATTCCCCATCACCATGTATGGATGTGAGAAAGCTGAAAGAAAGTGAAGAAAGCTGAAAGAAAGAAAATCAACTCATTTGAGATGTGGTGCTGGAGAAGAGTGCTGAGGATACTGTGGATGGCCAAGAAAACAAAGAAATTGGTTCTAAAACAGATCAAGCTCGAACTCTTCCTGGAAGCCAGGATGACTAAACTGAGACTGCTACACTTTGCCACATCATGAGAAGGCATGAATCATGGAAAAAGATAATGATGCTAGGAAAGGTGGAAGGCAGTAGAAAGAGAGGAAGACCACTTGAACAGCTAGGCCACAGACCTTGATCTGCAGGGCCTGAGCAGAGCAGTGGCACAGGGTCTGGGAGATGTCTCATCTACAGGGTCACCATAATTCAAAGTCAACTCAAAAGCAGTTCACAACAACTACAATATGCACTTCACAACCAAGGATTATGTTTACTGACGACATGGTTCCATGCTGGTTACCCACAAAGTGTTTGACATCCTGTACCTCTCTGTGCTTGGAAGAAGGATCTGTTGCTATTTCCTTCAGGTATATCTAATTCTTTTGTATGAATTGCTATGATTCATTGCTTGCTCTATTTTGATTATGGACAGGTGTTCTATTCATCAAAGATGAAAGAGAACATTCCTAAGAGGCCTTCTTCAAACATTTCCTACATCTTTAATGTGTGTGGTTTTTTCTTAGTTCCATTCACTTTCTGAATCATCTGTGTAACCGTAAAGTCTCAGTTCATACACTTCCTTCAAAACATTCATCCTTTTAAATCCTCTAAATTATTATATATTCATATATATAATATATATATATTACTTACAATCTTTTTCATATTTGTAAATATATTTTAGTTGCTGTATTTTGTATTATGAGAATTATTGGAATGTAAAAGTTATGATCAATGATAGCAGAACTGAACACACACACTCCATATTATGAGAAGATGCAATATGAATATATCATGCCACAACTTTCAACTAGGGTTGCTAGAGTGAAGACTAGAAATAGTTCCTATATTTTCTTTTTTCTTTTTTTCTTTTTTTTCTTTTTTATAAAAGAGCATTTCAGCATGATTGCCTGAAAACAAAACTTACTGAAATTCCTTCTTCTACACAATCATTTCAGGTTCAGTACAGTGTTCTTCTGCATTCGATACAGCAATAACAATTAAAACAGGTGAGTAATGCATGACTAGGACCTTTTAAAATGTACAACCTGCCATACTTCACTCCTTCACTGAGGATATGTCACAGCCCTCAGGAGTAGTGAAGGTTGAAGGTGTGAATCCAAGAGAAATGCATGACTCTGGGAAAAGAGTCTTCAGGAATAAGGGCTCATTGGTGTAAGAAACCTCCTCAACTTAAAGAACGTACTCCCTGAGAGACTTAATATTGGCATCATGCTGCACCTCAGCAAAAAGCAAAAGCAAAGCAGCTTCATTTATATACCACTTCATATCGTGCATGGGATGTCTAAGCGGTTTACAACTGTGAGCTGATTGCCCCCCAACAATCTGGGTACTCATTTTAGTGACCTCGGAAGGATGCAGGCCTGAGTCGAGCCTCAGCCCTGGCTGGTATTGAACTCGCAACCTTGTGGTCTATGAGTGAGTGGCTGCAGTACAGGCATTTAACCACTGTGCCACCAGGGCTTGAGTCTCAGTCCTGGCTAAGGCACATTGAGGCCAATGTCTATACTGAGCTAAAGATTTTGTCAGCTGTTCCTGTATTTGTTGAGTTGTATTAAGAGTGATCTGCTGGTACTGAGTTTTGACTGTATTTGAATTGGGTCCTGGTTTATCCTTGCCTAGCTTTTATTTGAACCTCTCGTGCGGCTGCCCCTCCTCTTTCCTGCCTCCAAGATGACTCTATTAGTCATCTGCCGAGGCCCTTAGTCTCAAAGGTGTTACAAGATCTCTCAACATAAAGATATGCCCCAAGTAATTGATAAAGGACCTCTCTTTCAAGCACTGAACAGCTACAATTCATTGCAGAACAGGGAGGGGGCTGATTTCTTCATTCCTGCACCTCCTCCCTCCCAAAACTGCATGGGAGAAGGTGCTGAGGGATCTTTCAGAGCAGATTTCAGAGTACATTGGGCCTGTATCCAAGACAGGGAATCATGGCACTCTCTGTTCTGCCGATAGAAGTCTTCCACTGGTTGAGGGACTCTCAGCTTTGCCAAGAAGCCTTTCATTCTAAATGTGCTCTCAGTTTTTGTAACATGTGACAAACTAGCAGCAATAACTAAGGGCCTTTGCAAACTGCTAGAAATAGTGCAAATTGAGTCCACTTTTAGGGTTAGGGAATCATGGGAACTGTATTTTATTGTGGTACCAGAGCTCTCTGACAGAGAAGGCTCAATATCTCAGGAAGAGAAAAAGAACAATTCCCATGATTTCCTAGCAGTAACCCTAACCCTTAAAGTAGACTCAATTTGCACTATTTCTGGCAGTCTGCAAAGGCCCTTCAAAGACCTCGTGCACACTCACACAATAATCCTAGCATATGGAACTACTAACTTAGGTAGTCTTGCTAGACACAGATGAACACACCCAGAAAGGTCCTTTTAGCTGTCTGCTCCAACTGCTTGACTTGTTCTATCCATGTGTTTGTGACCTACCAGAAGCAGAAATGAACATTTTAAAGCAGCAGTGAGAAGAACTCTCCCATATGCTTAAGGTACAACTACTTTCCTCTCTTTGTGATGTGGAGTACCACTATTTCTTTGCTTACTTTGGTTGTGTCAGACTCCAGTGTATTGTCTCTTAAAAAAAGTATGAGCTGAAGCCTGCATACCTGCTAACTATATGTCATGGATCTGTTTTATCTCTCTTTTATTCAGTTCTTTTTTAAAAAAAACTCACAAAAAAGTTATACTAGCATTCATGATGACTCTTGTATGAAGCTTCAGGAGAAAACTCTTCTGCATTAATGTTCCCAAATTCCCTACTCTGAGAATGTTTCCTACTCTGTAGACTTTTAAACATTATGGAAAGTGGCTATAAACAACAAAGCAAATGAGCAAAACTACAGGGAAGATTGCATTATGATATGGATATGTGTTATATGCTCCAATTATATACAGACATCAACTTCTTATCCATTAAATATTTGATTTTTAAATGAACATTGACTTTATATAGATGCTAAATGTATTTTTAAAATAATTAAAAGAGTAGTCATACTATATATGTGCACAAATGGCCTTTAAAAAAATCTCCACTCAATTTGTCAGCAGAGAAACTGATTGGACAGTTCATTAATTTTTCTAGGGCAAAGAGGAACAAGCCAGCAATTTTAGAGAACAGAAGCAGAATTACCAGAGAGATAACACAGCTGTGATAGCAAGATGGCCACCATTTTGCACCTTCCATACTGAGTTAGATCTAGTGACAGTCTAGGCCATGGGCCATCATACAAAAAGAAAAAGAAAGAAGAAAGGGGAGGAGGAATTATTTAATTGTAGTTATTCCCTACTTTTCCTCCAATGAACTCAGCCTGGCATACATGACTTTCCTCCCCATCTAATGTTTAGAATCGTCTTGTGCTGTGAGGCAGGTAAGACTGAGACAGAGTATGGTTGATTCAAGATCACCAAGTGAATTTCATTGTTCAGAAGGAACTCAAACCTGGTTCTTTCAACTTCTAATACAACATCTCATTGCACTATATTGGCTGGCTGTGAAAAATCTCATGTAGAATGTTTAGGGGAAATTCTCCAAATTGGCCATCTTTTTCTACAGGGGTGAGAAAATGAAAAATCTCATTTTTTTTCTCATAAAAATTCTCTTCTGAGAAAATTCATCTTACAATCCATCCTAAATACCAAATTCACAGGTTGCTGTTAGATTAGGCTTGGGGAGAAGTATCTATCTACCAGAAGCTTTGCTGGTGTCTATCCACTCTTAGCTATAGGACCTGAACAAGAGTGTAACGTGCAGGTCAGCAGAGCAACATTTGATCTGTTGGATCCCAAGTCCCTCCATTCATCAGCAGTCTCTAGGATTAGGGGCTAGGGTAGGTAATTTCCTCCCCAGTGCAATCAGTAGTGGCAATGGGGAATTGGAAAAACAAATGGCAAATTCTTCATGAATCCCCATGCAAGCCAGAAGGACTTTGGACGTTATCACACGTGGGCCAGTTTCATTGTTAAAGAGATAATAAAGTGGAAATGAAGCATCCTGAAAAGAAAGCGAAAATAGGGCTTAATTATGCAAAAGCTTTTCACACGTAATTACAGTAATAATGGAATTAAGTTAAAAGCGAAAAAAAGACGTTTTTGACTTTCATACACAAGTGGAAAAAAACCCGTACATGTACTAGAAATGGGTGTGTTTTGTGATGAGACTCCTCCTTTTTCAGGGCAGGTCCTGCATTTCATTCAACCTTCTCCCCTCTCCAGGACGAAATGTCAAACTGTCCTCCATTTGGAGCAGGAGTAAGAAGCATGATTTCTGGGGGACATTTTGGAAATTCCTCCTGGACAGGTTGAAAAGGAGGGTGCTTCCTGGAAAAGGAGGATGCCTGGTGTTTTGGGGGTTGCATTGCAGCCTCTTCCTGGCAACACACACACACACACACACACACACACACACAGAGGAACAAAGCAGATGGGGAAACGGGCTGATCTTTTGCCTTGTGGAGGAGGAGGAGGAGGAGGAGGGAGCTCCTTGCCGTGTTGTGTGTGTGTTGTGTGGAGGGATGTGTGTGTGGGAGCTGCATTCGAGAGGGAGGGAAGGAGGGCTTGGCAGCCGCCAGTGGCTGCATCACAGCCAGATCCTGGCAAGACACACACACACAGAGAGGGACAGAGTAGGTGGGGAAACCGGCTAAATATTGGAGATCTGGGGAGCAGGAAAGAGGCTTCCTGGGGCTAGGGGCAGAGGAAGCCAAAGGATGATGGTTTTCTTCATCCTTTGATGAAAGAGAAAGTGGAGAATGTTTGATGGGCAAGCAAACCAGGAAGTGAAAGCAGCCCCAGAGGACCATGGGAAATGGGAAGAAGCCTTAAAGGAGATTTGTTTGTGCGTATTTGCTTTTCACATTACAGTAAATGCGAAATTACTGTAATTTCACAAATGCATTTGTGAAAACTCCCAAATTTCAAAAGATCTCTGGTAACACCAGTTTCTGCCCAGTTTCTGTCCAGTTTCTGTGTGACGTCGTGTGAAATTGTGAGGCACAAATCCAGTTTTTGTTTGGGATTTGTGTGGATTAACCAACAGATTTGCCCCATGTGATAATGTCCTTTGGAAGTGTCATGTTTTCTACCACTGCCATTCTACTCTGCTTCTCACCCCCACTTAGGCTTGCTCTGCAAATTGTATTAATTTGTGTAAATGAAATATGTAGCTAAACATCCAGTTATGTTTAATCCAAGTTTCAAAGACATACTGTGCACTGTGTTTTTCTTGATCTGATTTTGAAAGCCTGAGAAACTGTACCTGAGTTAATAATGCAAATCAAATATAGATATTTAAGAACCTCAATTAATTATATGGATCATTAATCACTACTGATCTTCTTATCCCACCACTCCTTCTTTAAATCATTAATACCTGAATACTTAGAACCTGTTCCAGCACTATGCCAGAACTGAATTGCTGCACTAGAATTATAGAGAAAAGATAACCAATAGATTTTATGAAATCCATAACATCAATCTCTGACTTCCCTGATTTCATCTAAAGCATAAGCCTCCAATATCCCTCTAAAACAAAAGCTGGAGGAGGCAGACATCACAAAGCTTAATGGGACAGGAACAGCCCATGTCTCAACACTTCAAGGATTTGTCCTAGACAATGTAGGGAAGATGGGGCATGCCATGGCTACTAGCTGTGGTGCAAATATATAATCTTTCCAATACCAGACAGCATGCTTTTATATGAGAAAGTCAGCATGGTATAGAGGTTTGAATGCTGGAGCAGGACTCTGGGAGATCAGGGTCCTTGCTCAGCCTTGGAAGCCACTGCATGACCTTGGGCAAATCACACTCACTCAAGGGGGTTGCAGACTGCAAGAAATAGTGCAAATTGAGTCCACTTTTAGGGTTAGGGTTAGTGCTAGGGAGTCATGGGAATTGTTTTTTTTCTGAGACATTGAGCCTTCTCTATTAGAGAGCTCTGGTGCCACAATAAAATACAGTTCCCATGATTCCCTAGCACTAACCCTAACCCTAAAAGTGGACTCAATTTGCACTATTTCTAGCAGTCTGCAACCCCCCTCAGTCTCAGAGGAAGGCAATGACAAATCTCCTCTCAATATATCTTACCAAGAAAGATGTATTGGGTCACATTAGGATCACCATAAGTCAGAGTTGACTTGAAGGCACATAAGAAGAAGAAGGTGTTGTTTTTCTATCAGTTGCTAGGGAATCATTAGAAGGAGAGGGTCATTGCTTTCACGTCCTTCCCATGATACATCTGTTTGCTCACTATGAAACAAGAACGCTGGGATAGCTATTCAATATCTTTATTAATGACTTGGATGACGGTATTGGGGGCA
>CM034701.1:133210742-133227563 GCA_020142125.1 Phrynosoma platyrhinos | reverse complement strand
TCCCCACACAGTTCAGTTTAAAGCCCTCCTGGTCAAATTCTTGAGACCATTTGCAAAAACATTTCTTCCAACTGGAGTGAGATGCAGCCCATCCCTTGCCAGGAGTCCGCCCTCATGGAACCGCAGCCCATGATCCAAGAATCCAAATCGTTCTCGATGACACCATCTGCGGAGCCAATTGTTGACATCTGCTATCTTCCTTTCTCTTCCTGGACCATGCCCTTGAACTGGCAGAAGAGACGAGATGACAATCTGTGCCTCCATTTCTTTCAGCTTCTTTCCTAGAGCCTCGTAATCCCTTTTGATGTTCTGAAGGCTGTGTCTTGCTGTGTCGTTCGTTCCCACGTGGACCAAAAGGAAGGGGTATTGGTCGGTAGGCCTGACCAGTCTTGTCATCTGCTATCTTTCTCTCTCTTCCTGGACCATGCCCTTGAACTGGCAGAAGAGATAGTTTATTTAGACATAGAAGACATCCCACTATAGTGGGAAAGGCACATGCCAGCTGAAGAGGCTGTTCTTGCAGTTCTATTGAAAAGAAATTATGAGGCCTCTGCTTTCTTTTCTGCAGGTTCTTTATCTTTAAGACAGACTAGGACTAACATACACATGTGTATTTGCCTTCAAGGTGCCTGTTGACTCCATGGGTGTCATTAGGTTTTCTTCAGCAAAGACTACTAAAGAGATGGTTGTCATTTCCTTCCTCTGAAATATATCCTGCAACACCTGGTGTATCTTGTTGTCCCCTTTTCCATGTATTTAACAAACTTGGCCCACTTAGCTTCCAAGATCAGACAAGATTTGATGCCTTCCTGGTATTTAGGCCCAGACCTGGACCAAACAGAGAGTGACACCTGTAATATTGTGTCCAGTTTTGGGCTCCAGAATTCAAGAAGGACATGGACAAGCTGGAGCGTGTCCAGAGGAAGGTGATTGAAAGAGTGAAAGATCTGGAAACCATGCCCTACGTGGGATGGTTTAGTGTGCCAGGTACATTTAGCTTGGTGAAGAGAAGGGGTGAAATGATAGCCATGTTTAAATATTTCAAAGGATATCATATTTAAGAAGGTGCAATTTGTTTTATGCTGCTTCAAAGACTAAGACACAGAACAATATGTAATGTAATGTAAAATTTTATTCGGTCATTGACCAGCATAAACAAAGTTGTAAATAGAACCACAATAAAAGCTTCAAACAATTTCCAAGCAAATTCTAGGACAATAAAATCACGAGTTCAAAATCATTGAAGTCACGAGATAGTAATTTGGGCATGCACAGGGCCAGATGCAATTCATCCCGTGATTCCGTTGCTCTCTACCTCTGTCTTTGCAAGATTGCCTATAGGTATGTTATTTCCCATTAACCATTTGAGGGCACAGTTTGCATGCAATATAGCAAAATTTTGCTACCTTATATGCAACATTAGATTCTTGGTTGTTCAAAAGATTACATACATAAGAAGTGTCAGATTAACCAGGGTATTTTCCCAGAAGGGGAGTAATCAACTGATGGCGGATGTCTTTATAGAATTGACAATACAGGAAAACATGCTCTATAGTTTCAATAGCACCTTCATCACAGTGAGAGAGCCAGGATTCATAGGGCACTCTCTTAAACCTTCCTTCCAAAACTGCTGTAGGAAGGGCATTGAATCCAGCTAAGGAAAAAGCTCTCCTGAATTTAGGTATTGTGATTTAAAATAAATATGAAGCAGGTGAAGAAACCAAAATTTGCTTATTGGCCAAAATATGTCCAAGGAAAGCAGCAATTTCTAACTGGCTTTCAATATCTAGAATCCTTTGTTTAATAGCCAATTTTGCTTTATCTAAATCTAGTTTCAGGATGGTATCCCTAGGAAGTCCCAGTGTATTCAATTTCTTATTTATTGCTGTATTCAGGATACAGTGAAAGAGATTCCATCTCAACATTAGGAAAAATGTCCTGATAGAGGTGTTCAACAATGAAACATGCTACCTTGGAGAGTGGTGGAAGCCCCTTCTTTGGAGGTTTTGAAGAACCTCAAAAGAAGAAGAAGGATGGCCATCTGTCAGAAGTACTTTGTTTGTGTATTCCTGCATGGCAGGGGGATAGACTGGATAGCCCTTGGGGTCTCTTCCAACTCTAGGATTTTATGATTCAATAATACCAGGTTGTCCTCTATGACTGTTCAAACAGAAATCTTCCCTTAAAGTAGGACACACATCACCCAAATGCCAGAGGACCACTAGCAGTTCCTCGGTGTTCCACAAGGTACTCAGAAAATTTAAAATGAGTGGGGTTTTTTTAAAGAACAAGAGTGCAGGGTTGAAGGACAGTGGGGCAGTTGTCTCAGGGTTTAAGCAAGAGTCTCAGGATTGGGACCACTGTTTCACACATCACTTTAAAAATATCTTCATGAAAACATATTTTCTATATTGTTGACATTTTGCTTGGTATGTTTCAAGACGATGCTTGGCTTTGAGGTGCGGGATAACAAGCTTTCTTAAGTCCTTTAGGAATGAATAATGTGTCTTCAAATGAGGATTTGATTAAGATTCAATATAAAAAGTTATTGTACATTAACTAAGTACTACATGGTGATTGAAACCACATTTGAAGAGATTTAATGATTCCATAGCAGCATTTATATAGCCACAGGGCCACAACAAACATGTTCCTAATCATTAATTGGCACTATCCTATTAAGTTGCTATTAGAGAAATTGTCAAGATTACTTAGGACACACATTCCCCCATCAATCAGAATCAGAACTAGAACAGTACCTCCATCAATTCCACCACCCACCCATCCTCCATGTGCAACCAGTTAATGTGGCCCAGCTTTGGCCTTCAGACCCAGAGGGCCTTGTCAAAATCTGATCTGATCTGGTATTTGATAACCATGAGCAATGATGTAGATGTTTCTTGGAACTAGAGAAGGTACTGAAATCATAGTCATTTTAAAGCAGTAGGTGGGGAGCAGTTCCAAAATCAGGACCTCTGTGTGCAGATTTACGAGCTATTCTAGGTTTGGTGGCATGAAAATTAAATACATGAATAACTAGCAAATAAGATGCAAAGCACAATAGACATAAATCTATACGTGTGATCGTATTTTCAGCACTGCCACTTTGGTGGCAGCCGGAGTCTGATTAATTTTTATTTGGATACTCACTACACAAAGTACTGATGACAGGGAAAACAGAGAGAATCAAGAAATATCTGGGGAAGAAGAGGAAGCAACCTATATCATTTTCTTTCAGCACTATGCTCCTATCTAATGAGGGGCTTGGAGCAATTGTACCAACTGACCCACTAATAATTGGTCCTGGACTGAAATGACTCCTTATTACAATTAGTATGATTTTTACAATCAAAGCCAAGCATTATACAGCCGAAACACAACTGGTCCTAACTAGAGGAAACCCTTTGAAATGATGAAAAACTTGGTAAATCAACATAGATGGAAGGTCAATTGATTCAACAGGTCTACTTTAATTTGCAGCAGCAATTTGACTTATGTCTAGATAAGGTTGGTGCCTTTAAAATTGCCCCAATCCCCCACAGGTTATCTTCTAGCAATTATTTATAACTGGAAAAGGCCTCAAAGCATTCTGAGCAGAGTAACCCTTGGGAACTGCAGTTTTTCTGAACTGCATATGAAAGACCTAGTGAAATACAATTCATAGAAATATTTGCATTGAGACTGGTGGTAGGACTTTCAGCTCTAATAATGGCTCCTACCAAGTGAAAACTTTGCTAAAGTGAAAACTGGAGATTGATCATGTACTTTTAAAGGTTGTGTAGGGCTTTTACAGACTGCCAGAAATAATGCAGCTTGAGTCCACTTAACTGTCCTGGGTCAGTGCTAGAGAATCATGGGAACTGTATTTTTCTCTGAGACACTGAGCCTTCTCTGTCAGAGAGCTCTGGTGCTACAATAAACTACAATTTGCATGATTCCCTAGCACTGAGCCAGCAGTTAAAGTGGATTCAAGCTGCATTATTTCTGGCAGTCTGGAAAGGCCCGTAGAAGAAGAGAATTCAGCAGGCGTTGTTGTTGCCTGGTTGCATGATAAGTAACACTTGCTAAAATCCCCTCATTTATTTATTTAATGGATTTATATCCCACCTTTCTCCAAAAATGAAATTCAGAGCAGCTTCTATACAATCATTAAAGGTAGCAGTCCCTTTCCAGTTTTCATTCAGGCAACACTACTGTTACCAGAAGTGAAGCATTTTAATATACATATAGATTCCCTATGTGTGCATTGTTCTGTCATGGCCCTAAAATGGAAATTGCTATGCCGCCATTCACCCAAGATCAAAATAGTCACATACACCACTGAAGCCAGGTGGTCACGTAGACTTAATTTACAGATCAAACATTTAAATTTAGGAGTTGCAAAACAGAAAGAGTCACATCTCCAGAGACAGGGAATCCAGGAAATTAACAACCAAGATGGGCCCTAACCGCTGGAGAAATAAGTTCACTACCCCCTTCTGGAAACTATCTCTTTCGGTGGCTTTTCCACTGCAGCGTGTGTGGACGCTGCAGCAGAAAGGCATCCTCGGAGCCCCGGCCATGTGGAGAGTAAATGCATAGTACTTTTATAATTGCTAGTCAACAGAGTAGCCACACGTGGATTGTGATGTGGGCTGTGCTGGATGTTATTTGGCGAAGGGGGAAGAACTGATACCAAGCCGCTCAGACATCATAGATGAGTATCAGATAGGTTAGCAGGGATATAAGACCAAGTCCTATTCCTGCAGGTCCAGAACCACTTGTGGGGCAAAACTACATGGGCATAATTGAAACTTATATTTTGGATGTGTGTACAATTGAATGGCTGTCCCGAATGGTCTTACACTTTTTAACCTTGGTTGAGCAATTAACCATTCAGGCACAAGATGAATTTATCCCACTAGTTACCACAGGAGTGTGCAAGGCAAATTCTTTAGGTGGAAGGGTTGTTAAATTTTTTTCCCCAATTTATATTGTGTCTATAATCTAAAGAGATATTAAAGTCATAAAACTGAGTATCATGTTGAACCGTCTGGGGATGTTTACAGACAGGGATGATACAAGAACTCATAAAATCTCCACTGGGCCATTTGTTCTGACAAAAAAAAAATGATCTACCCAGAAATATTTACTAACTATACCTATATATTTTCTGAGAAGCCTTGAGTAAAGAGTCCCCCTTTCACTATGGCCACTAAGGGGACAATACACAACAAAGTGAGCACTACACCCTGTATGATATTATCTTTGGGATCTAGCCATATGCTGGGCAGTTATTTCCTGTTTAGCTGCAGTAAGGCCTAGTCCCCTTCTTCTTGTCCTCTCCAGTTGCAGGTCTGACCATATGCCGGGTGAGCAGCCTCCTGTAGTGCTCACAGTAGAGTCTAGCCTAAATATTTTCTCCCCCTGGAAGGATTATTTAGCCATGTGTTGACACACCCATTCCCTGGTAGGGTGGCTGCAGGGCATTGCTGACTCTGCTGTTGCCTGTGGATCTGCCTGTTTCTGGTAGAGCCAGAACCAGAGGTCACTCTGTCTCTTCAGGGTCACTTTTAATTGATTATCAGGGTTCCCTGTCACTATCCCTCCCCTTTTGCTCTTTTAACTTTTGTCCAATGTATCTAAGGCTTAATGCCAGCAACTTTTACAACTGTGGGGTGGAAAGTATAACAGTTTTTGGTCCTTTTCACCAGGGAGTTAAGGGAGCATTTTCCCACACTTTAACCAATACCTCATCTCCAGGGTTAAACAAATGTAATCTGGTTTGGACCAAAGGTGGTCTCTGTTTTCAAACATATTGATTCAGTTTTTGTAAGGTTTTTCCCAGCTTCTGAACCTCTTGATATAGCATGGTATTTCCCACTTTTCCTAGGTCCCCCCTTAGCCAACTTAAGATCCATGGGGACCTACTATACATCAGTTCAAATGGTGATAAGCCAATGGTTTTATTTGGCATACATCTGAGGCTAAATAAAACCAAGGGTAAGATCACTGTTCACTTAAGATGAATTCCTTGGCACAGTTTAAAAAGACAAAACAAAAGAAAAGACAGGCTCTGTATATAGTGACTGTTATCTAGTTCTTATTACATACATTTGGTTACTGTATGTCACGAATAAATTTCATCTGAAATGGGCCAACTCCAATCCCTAATCTAGGTGTTATCCTGATGCATAACTAAGCAATGATTAAAGCTTCAGGCCACTTTAACCTTATCTCTTAGGGGCTATACAGATGGGCAAAAAGGGGTGCTTTGAGGGTGACTTGTAGGTGTAGCCTTTAGATGACGCATGCCTAAAAGTCTCCAGGAAAGCACCCTCTAGCTGTCGTTTGCCAAGAAAAGCTGCTTTTTTCTGCTCCTTTGGTGAAGATGCACACCTTCACTTGTGTGTTTGTATGCAGTGACACTGATGCACCAGAAATGCACTGTTGCATGTGCAGTGGAAATTGACAGTGATCCAGAGCATGCGCCCTACGATTCAAGCTTTAATTTAAAGTGCCCCATGCTTCCAGGTGTGGATGCACTGGTACATGTGCACTTGAATATTAGAACCCTAACCCTAATTGTAGCCCTAATGCTACTCCAATTGTAACTGGACACATGCACCCTAGCAACAGTCCTCTGTTATGACAATAAATGCATTCTGTTGTATGTACACTTGCTGTCAAAAGACTTCCTGTCATGATGGGGGGGGGCTCCTAGAGTAATGTTTGTCCATGTGCCCTATTGACCATGTCCCTTGCATGACCACCAGCTGCATGTATCAAGTCTGTCCACACAAAGCTCCCTTGCATGTACCTCTCCCCTCCCCATGATCTGTGTGGGACATGTTTTGTGAAGGATGGTGGAATGTCTTTTCAGTTGACAAATCTGTTCCTTCATCCCAAGGGTGGCACAATCTAACAGTGGCACCTGTCTACTGCACCCACTCCTTGGGGGGAAGCAGAGGTCAGCAAATCCTTGCATGATATGTGGGTGTATAACAGATCCTGTGCAGGTGCACAGGGATGCCAAACTTCAGTCACCTTTGTGCACAGAGTGACTATACCACCCTATAATAGGTCCTGTGCAGGTGCACAGGGATGTTTTCCTGCACAGATGTGCAGGTGTGGAGAGATGGTCCTGCACACCTGTGCATGTATTTGAGAACAAAAAAAATTAAAGCAGCTGCTACCAGCCCACACGGTTGCTCCATCTCCCTTTGCAGCATCCTTGGGGCTGGCAATGTGGTTGCTGGGGTTCAATATAGCCTCAGAAAAGCTGCATTGACTTACCCCAGTGCAGTTGCAGTTGTTTAGGAAAACCTCAGGGCAGGCAGTGTGGTTGCTGCAGTTTAGGGAAAAGGCAACTTCAGGTCACCTTTTTCTGCCCATCTACATAGCCCCTGAGTAGCTGACTACGGGCCTTTGCAGATGGGCAGCCGTGAGCTGCCCCGAGAAGAAACGGATTGGGGCCAAGGCTGCTGCACTCCTTGGCCCTGATCCACTCTTTTTCTGGCCCTGGAAGGAGTGCTAAAATAGCACTCCTTCGGCAAGGCATGGAAAGGGTGCCACAAGAGGCATCACGTGCCTCTTCAGCGTCTTTTCTGGTTCAGCGTGTCTGGATGCTGTGCTGGAAGGATGTAATCAGAGCGCCCATCATGTGCAATGATGGGAGCTCTGATTACATCCTCAGGAAGGGGTTGGGGTGGCCAGCGTGAGGCTGCCCCTCCCCTTCCTTGCCTCCAAGGCAGCGTAAAGCAATGTCTGCAAAGGGGGTAAATGTCTCTTTTCACTTGTTTACATTCCTTAGTCTCTAAGCAGTATGGTATCCATTTTCAAAAGCTCTGCAATTCTCTTTATGTGCTCTGTGATGTAGTGTTTGTCTCTGCCCATCTGGATGACCTCTAATATCCTAAACCTATAAGTCAGACTAATTATTATTATTATTATTATTATTATTATTATTATTATTATTATTATTATTATATCCCGCCCCTCTGCAGAGCAATCGGGGCAGCTTACAACATTAAAATTTACATAAAGATATGTCAATACAATGTAAACAGAACCGAAAAATCCCAAAACCCACCTGCCCTTTAAAATGTAAGGGCTCTTCTTCTTAGTCTAGGCCCAATGGTACTGGGCCTGTTGTCTCTCCCCCAGATGACATCAGATGGAATGGAGGGAGGGCTCTTCTTCTTGAGGGGGATGCAGACCAGGGCGTTTGGAGCGCCCTGGTCCGGAGCGCCGCGGGGCTATGGCAGTCTCACCGCGGCGCCTCCCCGGCGACCATGAAAGGAGCGCCAAAAAGGCACTCCTTTCATAAGTCGCAAAAAGAGCGCCCTAAAAGCGGTGGGCGCCCTTTTTGCGACTTATCCTCCACAGCGCGTCCGGACGCTGTGGAGGGAGGTCGCCCTGAACGCGTCCGGCGTGCGGTGACCCGGAAGCGTTCAGGGCGACCTCAGGAAGAGGAAGGGCCACCGCGCGTGCGGTGGCCCCTCCTCTTCCTGGCCTCGGAGACGGCTCAATTGAGTCATCTGCTGAGGCCCTTAGTCTAGGCCCGATGGTGCTGGGCCTGTTCAAATGTTTTTGTTAGTCCACTGCTCTTGTATGTGAAGCAAGCAAAACATTCAGAACAAAAAAGCACACACAAACACAGGCAAATATTTCAACCTATCATCTTGGGGTGGCTCAGCAAAGTTCGTTTGCCAAATCTCTTCAAATTGAATCCCTTTGAGGGCTGCTCCCAGTGGTGGTCTAGGCTCTGCAGGTGGTGTAGTTCTTGCAGATAGTCTGATTCTGCTGTTTAATCAGGATTTTCTGAAGCATCTTCACCATGGCTCAGTTTTTTTTCATGCAGCTTTCAATTTTAACTTGTGTAAGCTGCCCCAATTGTTTGACTGAGGGGTGGGATACAAATAAAAATTATTATTATTATTATTATTATTATTATTATTATTATTATTATTATTATCCTTCAGTTCCCTTTGGCTGTTATTTTCACTGTCAAGTCCAGGAACCACTATAGTTGTATAACAGTCTCCAAGATGACTTTACAATCATAGGCTGGAAGGATTTAAAATAGTTCTGCAGAGAAAATTCTTCATCAAGCATGGTACCTCCCATAAACATGGCACATAAATAGTTAATTGCTGTCCCAAAGTAAATTTGCTAGCTTCCTGCACCAACAGAATGGTTACTATTTCAGCCTTTTAAACAGGCAGGCCAATTCAGTGCTACATAATCTGTTTGACTTGGTGTTTTTCAGACACCAAGAATCTGATTTTTTTCTTCATCTTCCCTTTGTCCTTTGTTTTCTTCTTTCCTTTGTTCCTGACAATATGCACATGGTTTTCACACCTCCAGCTCTCTCTCCTGTCCACATCCTCTGTTATCATTAAATCCACATCCTCTTCACCATCATATCTACATATTCTTTACCATCATATCTACATACTTGACCACCTCTTGGCCCCCCTTTCTGTTCCTTCCTTGAATTCCTACTGCTAGAAAGGAGGCGTGCAATACCAGTTCCTCTAGATCTTTGTTAGGGTAAACTCTGTAAGTAATCTGTACCAGCTGGGAAATGGACATGTTCAGACCTTTGCCCATTTTAGTTTTCAAGACAGCTATCCTGCTGACAGCCTCTTTTCTCTCAGGTTCTAGTATTGAGACACATGAGAAAACATCTTCCAAATCCAAAAATAAAAAGAAAGTATCTTCAGAATCAATGTGTTGTTCCTGTGCAGATTGAGGTTAAACATTATGCTTTGGACAGAAGACCATATCTATTCTCTGTGGGCAAACCATACAGTTCTCCTCAGGAAAAAAAAAAGATGTTCAACAACATATGACAGTCCTCCCAGCCAGTTTTTCAACATATACACAATGAAAGGAAACCAGCCTGACACCTTATTCTGACACTCTTGGCAGGGTTCAATCTCTTTCTTTAGTAGTAAAAAAAAAAAAGTATCTTGAGACCATATTTTCTGATGTGGCTGGTTGGTGAAACTTGTTGGCATGGTCAACTGAATTTGGACAAATCCCTAAACTTAAGCTATTCTAAACTACAATAGGCTTTCCCTATTCCCCTTTCTTGGGATCCCCACCCCAGTGACACATAGTAACCAATTCAAAATTATAGTTGAGAGGGAGAAAAGGCAAAGCAGAGCCACAGCCATCCCCCTTTCCAGAATCAGGGGAGTATTTGGCCTAGCTTCAAAGAACCACAATTATACCTCTTATTCTAAAGCAGTCTGCTCTTTTCCTTCCCTCATAGATGTTTATGCAATCTCTTATGCAAATAGTATCTCTATTCAAGCATATAAAATCACACAATTTCATCTCATTATTCATTTAATCTCATACATGACTACAGCAGTTGCTCAATGACATTTTTCAGTACAATATTCACCAGCTAAGTTTTTCAACATATCATTCAGCAGAGTAGTTTTACTCCTGCTGCCTCCCATGTTTTCCAAGCATAATAAAGGGAAAGAGTATGGTTGGTGAATAAGGGATCTCACTGGCTGACACACAGATAAGAGACAGGTGTCATTGGCTCCATCAAGTCCTCGCCCAGGGGGGTTAACTCTAGTTTTAACTTATTGTTCAATTTTTCTCTCCTAAGCACCATAATCTTAATCTGAGTCTTCAGGCAGTTTTTCAACCATGGGGGAGAGAAACAAACTATGGAATCCCATGAATCAATGTAAGGCTCCCCCACTACCACTGCATACACTCATCTTATCATTTTCAAGTCCAAGGAGCCCTCACTGGGCCACCCAACTCCAAAGGAAGGCCATTCAATTTCACAAAGAGTTTGCAACCATTGTGGATTCATGGGGGGAGGGGAAGGGGCAGGGCCCCCATAGTCATTACTAAAGCCTTTCTTGAAATTCATCAACATATAACCCAAGGAGGTGAAAGGCTTGCTTTCCCCACCTCCCATATCATTCCAAATAAAAGTCAGACAGACTCAGAAGGGAAAGGGTATTGGCTGATGAGTAAGGGATCTCACCAGCTGACACAAGAGGGATTAACACTAATCTCTCACAAGTGGCCTGGGCAGCCAGACTCTCAATGGTCTGTAACAGGAACCGCAGCAGCCAATCACATAATATACACATCAACTACTTCTCTCATACTTCCCTACCACCCACCATTACACCTCTACTTTTTATCACTTATTTTTGTATTTTATTGAATGTTTTTCTTTTTTTCTTTTTTCCTTCCTGCCTTTCCACCTGAGCCAAACAGTTTCACCATCCTCCCTGCTGGGTACTGCGTTGGTTATTATAAGGGAGTGATAAGCCCCTTCTTCCATTCCTTTGAGTGGGTCTGCCACAGGCCTGGAACCTGTCAGTGGCCTGGAACCCTATTGCATATGCCTTTCCCTTTGGCAGGACTCCTTTAACCTCTTATACCTTTTTCCAAACCTCTTATATTAATGGGCCCCAATCCTCCAGCCAGCCTCTAACATGACATTGATATTCCCTTGTAGTATACTTGCCTGATGTTGGAGGCAGAACTCAGGTTTCCTTCTCTGGTTCTCTGGGTTCTTCTAGCACACATAGCCATGCAGGAGACCACAACACTAGTTCTGTTCTTCCAACAAATAGTTGGTGGCACCAAGAAAGGACATAAGTACCACAGCCCCCTTCCTCGGCACGGTGATCAGAGCAGGCTAGTGCCACCTCTCAGTCCCATCTGGGTTGCCAGAAATGTAGCAGAAAAATGGGACAAAGAGACACCACAGACTGAAGGAAAGAGAGTTTCTTCTTAAAAAAACAAAATTATGCTAGCGGGCTCAACAGGAAATAACTTTCCAAAGATGCTGAGCCCAGAACTAAGCAACTGTACATCTTTTTATAGTGATCTTACAAATATGTCCAGCATATAGGAAAACCACTCCCTCCTCCCTCTCTAGTTTAGTTAGTTTCACAATATTCAGCACTTTTTGCTAAGCAGACATAGGGGGGTTGCAGACTGCCAGAAATAGTGCAAATTGAGTCCACGTTTAGGGTTAGGGTTAGGGTTAAGGAATCATGGGAACTGTATTTTATTGTGGCACCAGAGTTCTCTAACAGAGAAGGCTCAATGTCTCAGAAAAAAACCAGTTCCCATGATTCCCTAGCACTAACCCTAACCCTAAAAGTGGACTCAATTTGCACTATTTCTGGCAGTCTGCAACCCCCCCATAGTTTTCAGAACATAGCGATCTTACATAGGATATAGGGAATATTTACAGTACATGAAGTCTGTGGTCTTTATCAATGCAACCTTGACACCATTATAGAACATCACCTGAACTTAGCTAAAAAGAAGCAACCAGGGAAACAAAAAAATCTTCAGGGTCTCATCTGATGTCCCAGTTGATTATCTAGTCTGACCCTGAATCATAGGCAATCATGGACAGTCATAAAGTGCAATTTTCATCTATAAGCAATTAATTGACTACTTCAACTGTAATGGTAGAAATGTATTGACTGAAAGAAAATTCATTGGAAGGGACAGACTTCTTATTGTAGGGGCAATGGTTTCAGTTTGGCCTCTTTGCTGCTACAGCAGGGAAGGAAGGAAATAAATTGCAGGGAAGAATTTGGCAATGAAGAGCTAGTAAAGAAATATTTAGAAGGTCTTTCAGAGGTTGAGGTTGGGATCCTCTTGATGTGCTAAACTGGCAATTGTACTATTGCTGTAATGATGAGTCAAGGCAACAAAACATCCTGACTCTAGGCAGATGGTTTCTCCAGTGTGTTGCTTCCTTCCCACTTGCAGCACTCACAAGCTTTTTTCATCTTTCCTCTTTCATTTTTGCTGGTATGGCCTGTGTAGTCTAACAACAGGATTCCAGCCTGAGATTCCAAATATTCTGTGAAAAAGCCAAACAATGGGCCTCGGCAGACAGCTTATTGAGCCGTCTCCGAGGCAAGGAAGAGGAGGGGCAGCCGCACACGTAGCACCCCTTCCTCTTCCCGAGGTCGTCCTTGGAGCCGCCAGCCCTCCGCACGGCCGGCGCTCCGGGGACAACCTCCCGCCGCAGCGTCCGCATGTGCTGCGGTGGAAAAGGCAGGGAAAGTGTGCCCTACGTGTTTAGGGCACACTTTCCCTGTATTCTAAAAGGAGCCCCGATTTGGGGCTCCTTTTAGGGATGCCGCAGGAGCGCCTAGGTGCGGAGGCTGCGGTCCTGCGGTGCTCTGTCCGGCGGCGTCTCCAGCGCTTCCGTCTGCTTCCCCCCAATCTCTCTCTCTCTCTCTCTCTCTCTCTTTTTTTTTTTTTTTTTTTTTTTTTTTTTTTTTTTTTTTTTTTTTTTTTTTTGGAGGGTGGGGAATCTCTGGAAAAGCTCACAAACAATGAGTGCACAAAAAATGTTTCTACTTATGACTTAATCTTTCTATAATTTATTGAAATTTATTGAAATCATGTTCTGGAAGCAATGGAATATTGATCTGACCTACCAAGGCTCTTCTTATTTTATTTTATTTTTATATATGATAATGCTTTCTGATGTATGATGGCCAGGCTGGTTGGGAATGATGGTAGTTTCAGTCCAACACACCTGGAGGACATCAGACTGAGAAAAGCTGCTTCATGGAATCCATCCTTCTTTTTTCTCCCACATGTGGAGAATTCACAGGAGAGATTTCAGCTACCACTTGTTCCATGTACCCAGTACATAACAATGGATTTCCATGGAAAATCTAGAAGCTGACAAGGAATTTTATATAATTCATGTGTGCTTCTCTAGTGTACTGCTTTCTCAATTGTTTGATATACTTAGGTTTTGTACAGATTTTTTTTTTTCATTTATGGTTCAATGTTCATTGCATACATAATATGGGAGAAATTTTGGTCACACTGTCTCCATCTAAACTTACTGCCACACTGCAGAATTAAAGCGGTTTGACATGACATTAACTGCCATGGTTCCGTCCTATAGAATCCTGGTATTTATAATTTATTGGGGCACCAGAGCTTTCTGACAGAGATGTCTAAATATTTCACAAGATACCAAATATAATATTAAAAAATAAAAAAGTAAGTAAAGAACATGCAGAGAGTAACTACTAATAATACAATGAACAAAAATTAGACAAATCAAAAATATCAAGAAAGTAACTAACAATTATATAATTATATACAAGTAACAAAAGGTGTTTTTCCCCCCAGTTCATATGTTTTACATTTTTCTTACAAGTTATAAATGTATCACAGAGAACAACTTCAGTGACTAAATAAAAGCTGAAAGAGAGTTAAGTTTAAAAATAAAGGTCAAAGTGGGATCATTTTTGCTGTGATTGTATAAGCACATCAAGATTTATTTTTGCACAGATGTAATCAATGTACAAATGTACTGCTTGGTAAACTGCTTTGTAGAGTGGGTGGAGAAAGACATAAACTGAATATAGTGCAAACAGCATGTGCACTGGTTTTTGGATTTCTCCAAGTTTTTCCAGTTAGGACTTGTTGTGCTCCACATTCCAGGAATGGGTCAGCTTGCAGCCAAAGCTCTGCTTGGGCAGAGTTACAGCTAACAAAGTAATCAATTACGACGACAATAATCTTTCATATTTTTAAACAGCAGAATATTACAACCAGAAATAGCAGTTCAAGAAACATTAACCTAGAACCAAATAGAACATCTTCTTCATTAGAATAGCTAAATGGATCTTCTAACTTCTGGGAAAAAATATACCAAATGAAAAGACATTGGCAGTTACCTTGCTATTTCTGATATGCCCTCCCTTCAGAAGTTTCAAGTAGATAGATTATTGCTTAGTCCAAAGATCACTGCAAACAAAACATCCAAGCTTTCATACAATTATGATTACAGAATCAACATTAAAATGCAGACAGCCTGTTTGGAGCAGCTCTTGGCTGCCCCTGGGAGCAGCGGATCAGGGCCATGGCAACCACACACCATGGCCCTAATGCTCCTTTTTGCCACCCCCAAAACAGTGGCAAAATGCTGCTCCATCTTTTGAGCTGCCGCCACAGCTCTTTTAATCCCTTTTGACTTAGTGTGTCATGTGGCATGCAAACGGGTGCACAGCATCAAGGTATTGTTGAGTTGGAGTCTGGGCAGCTGCTGTGTGATTACCCCACCCCAACTCCACCCCCAGGCCAACCTATAGTGCTGGTCTGCATTGGCCCTAAATAAGATACATACCTAAGCTTAAGAAAAATGTCTTGAGTTATAACAAGGAAAGAGAGCTTATTAATTATTGGTGTTATAACAAAAAGTATTTTATACACTCATATCCTCAGGTTTCTATGTCAGTTAAGATGGTCTCTAAGAAATTTTCTCTACAACTAGTAGCCTTTGCTGCAAGCACTGCTACCCTTTGGATCACATATTGATTTCTTTATTGTTCAGAAGTTTCAAAGTACAGAAAGCATACAGCTGCTGAAAGAAGAAAGATTTAATTCACCAAGGGAGTTATGAAAAAAGAAGTTTGTTTACTTTATCCCAATATTATTATTTGCAAAACGTCTTGCTCTTACAGGAAAAAAATCTTAGTTGAATTCTGGTCATTGTTTCTAATTGTTTCTATTCACTACAATCATCCATTTTTTTAAAAAAAAAAAATCTAATCACCCTGAGAACCCAGCACACTCGTGCTAAAATACAAAGACACCCCCCGATGAGTCGGGAGGGGTTTCTTGTTGCACTGGCCATATAAGGACATGAGAGGCCTGATTGGACAAGCACGCAGGGACTGCTGCATAACTGCACACTTGGCCCAATCATGTTGCTTCCCTGAGTTAAGGAAGTCTCATGGTATTTGTACTCTTGCGAGACTTCCTCCAAGAGTTTGTCCTTTATAGCTTTGTGCTGCCACACAGTGGCAGCCATTTTAGAGCTTGATCTGAGCGAGTCACTTCGCTCTGCGCTTTGGCTATTTGTTTGGCATTGGCCTACCAAATTTTCTTGGCTTTTGCTGCAATCAGCACTTGCTGATTATTTATTTCATTCTCTGCATGGAGGGAGTTCTTAATTCGAGTCTCCCTGTGTATTTGTTGTGGAATAGGCCGAGTGAGGCCTTCGGGATGGTCCCCTCAGGCCTGAAAGGATCTTCACATCTCCAACACTTGGAGGGGTGGTCTACCAAGATGGATGCTGCGGCAGACATCCTCTCCGCTGGGTGTGTGGACCCGGCGCTTGATCTCAGGCCCAGCGGCGCCCTGGCCTGGTAAAGTCAGGACCCCATCACTGGTTCCAGAGGGTTTTGCACCTCTCTCCAACGGTGAGTGTGGGAAGGCAATAATTGTCTTTGGGCAGGGTGCCTAATAGGACCCTTGGTGGACACCTCCCCCCCCCCGGTTGGTTGTTGCCAGCGACGCTTCCTGGCTATTTGCATCTCTTGTTGAGACTTGGGGAAGTGTGGTCTTTGGCCTGGTGGTAATCATCCAAGGTTGGGTGATTGTGCATAGGACCCGTGTTATATTCACTGGGGGGAGTCATGTGGTTTCACAGGTGCCTGACCCTAGGGTGCAGGTAGGTAAGCTAATTGCTTTGGCTAGCAACACCTCTGCAGTGTCTCCTTTGGGTGCTTCTGTACTATCAGGAGTAACTTTGCATTCTGAATCCCTTCTGTATGCTGGAATGTCTACACCCCTTGGCTCACACTTTCCTCTTTCCACTAAAGAAAGAATATGGAAGGGAGGTTATATTGATTTATTTTATCTTACTTTCAGGGATCCTCAGCCAAGGATCATGGTAAAGGATGGGATTGTCTTTAGCCTTCCAAAAGAGTTTCAGGCCCTCAAACACCCTAAGCTGGAGCCTAATTTTGTGAATTGGATTATGGGTTTCACTATTTATAGGGGAGTTAT
>CM034701.1:133198027-133210642 GCA_020142125.1 Phrynosoma platyrhinos | reverse complement strand
GTGTCTTTCCCCCAGATGACATCAGATGGTAATGGAGGGAGGGCTCTTAGCAAAGTGCGACATAATTATGGGGGCCTCCCCTTCAAGCAGATGTGACAATGGGTTTGTTCCCATGCTTACTCAGCCGAGAGGGCAGAATGCGAGGCCTGCCACAGGAGAAAGAAAGCAATTTGGCATATGCTGGGATTTTAACACTGGCAAGTGAGGAGGCAGCCCTGCAGGTTTGACCACAAGTGTAGCACCCTGGTGCTTCCTGCAGCAGAGGTAAGCGGTCAGGAATAAGAGGTGTCCCCTAGCCATATCACCAGGCAGTAAAGGCTCTGTCACCAATTAGTTAGATGCAATGGTGGTGTGGCTGAGGGCTTACCCAAACGAGGAGGCTGCATCTTATTTATTGGTTTTTCCTTGGGCTTTCGTATCCCTTACACAGGTGCTAGGATACACCGCTATGCGCCCAATGCTCGTTCCATGAGGGAATTGCTGACTATAGTAAGGGACAAGCTAGTGAAAGAGATAGATGCTGGAAGTATTTCAGGACCTCATGATCAGTTACTGCCCTTTGTTTATCTCCTTTGGGTGTGGTACCCAACAAAGCTCCCGGGGAATTTAGGTTGATTCACAATTTGTCTTACCCGAAGGGTGACTCTGTGAATGATGCCATAGATCCTGAGCTTACATCTGTTAAGTACGCATCATTTGACTCAGCGGTCAAGATGGTTAGGAATTTAGGCAAGGGAGCCCTCTTAGCGAAGTGCGACATAAAATCTGCCTTCACTTTCAGCACCTTTCTTCATTGGTGTGCAGTCAAGCGGTCAGGTAACAGGGCTATAACCCATCATTTAGATGACTTCCTGATTGCTGGAAATCCCAATTCCTCTCAGTGTAAGGATACTTTATATAATTTTCAGGAATTGATTTTGGAGTTGGGAGTTCCTCTAGCTGAAGAAAAAACTGAAGGGCCCGACACACAGCTTACCTTTTTGGGTATCAAGATAGACACCATAGCTGGGATTTCTTGGTTACCAAATGACAAATTGGTGGCTATGAGGCAGCAGGTTAGAGTGATGTTGGGGAAGCAGAAAGCTACGCTTCATGAATTTCAATCCCTTACAGAACTGCTAAACTTCGCTTGTAAGGTAATAGTTCCAGGACAAGCATTCTGCGCACGATTATATAGGGCTACTGTAGGGGTGTTTGCACTGCACCATCATATTAGGATCACAAGGGGGGATTCATGAAGACTTGAAGGTTTGGGACTCCTTCTTTGAGCAATTCAATGGGACCTCATTTTGGAGATCTGAAATGCTGCTCAGAGCAGACTTTCAGGTACACTCTGCTGTTGCTGATGCCCATGGCTTTGGTGTTTACTGGAATGGCCAGTGGGCTGCAGAGGCATGGCCCTCTGCATGGGTTGAATGTGGTCTGACTAGAGACCTGATGTTCTTGGAACATTTCCCTATTGTAGTGGCTGTGTACCTGTGGGCAAGCCAGTTTGCTAACAAGACCATCTGATTTTGGTGTGACAACCAGACGGTCATTCAGGTGGTAAATTCTCAGTCTTCTAAATTCCCCAGAGTCGTGACTTTGGTGAGGGAGATGGTCATGCTGTGTTTGAAGTTTAATGTTTTATTCCAAGCTCAGCATGTTCCTGGTGTGCTTAACCCTTTGGCGGATGGCCTCTCTCGTTTTCAGTTCTCCAGGTTCTGGCAGCTGGCTCCCGAGCCATCGACACACCTGATGGAGGTATCAGCTTTGCTATGGAGCCTTGGAGACTAGAAATTCACAGGGCGATCCTACATTCCATCACCCCATCTACACACAAGTCCTACCAGATAGCCTTGAATGCATTTAATCAATTTTTATTGGACATTGGGGAGGTACAAGGCTGGCCCTTTAGGGTTGATCTGGTCCTGCGTTTTATAGTTCATCTCAGGCATGCAGGCCTGTCACCTGTTACTACTAGGGACAGGCTGGCTGCCCGTGATTTTCACTCCAGGGCAAGGGGTTGCTTTGATCCTACCACAGACTTCAGGGTTAAGAGAGCTGTGGAAGGTTGGTCCAGGAAATCTCTGGCAGTCAAGGACTCACAAGGGCCAATAACAGGCACAGTCTTGGCTAGGTTATGGGAACAACTAGCTGATACTTGCTATTCACCTGAGGAAGCAGCCTTATTTAAGGCAGTATTTGTCATTGCTTTCTTTGCAGCTTTAAGAATCAGTGAGATTGTGCCCGATTCTTGCAATGATCAGTCTTGCAATGATCAGTCTGGGCACCTTTAATTTCGGATGTTATCTTAACAAAACAGGGGATTCAGATTTGCATTAGGTGCTCCAAAACTGATCAGTTAGCGAAAGGTCAGTCCATTTCTTTAGCCAAATTTGCCCAGTCTTAGCAATTACCAATTATTTGAGGGTTAGGCCAAAAGTGGCTGGTTATCTTTTTCTCCATTTATCAGGCATACCCTTAACTCAATTTCAATTTAGGGCAGTGTTAAAGGAGATGCTAAGGCGAGCTAAGTTGCCTCAAACTTATTTCTCTTCTCACTCATTCTGCATTGGAGCAGCAACAGCTGCGGCCACACACGGTTTGAATGAAGCCGATATTTGCCAAATTGGCCGGTGGCATTCTAGGGCATTTAAGTCCTTTGTTCAGCCTTCTGGGAACAAGAATCCCGATCAGCTACACTAATTTGCTTTACTTGCATTTCAGCTGGCTTTTTCCATGGCAAGATTTGGATTGTGGGCCACAGTCTAGTCTTCTGGGTGGAACACCACCTTCTTGAACACCAGTGCAATGTTAACCTGGGCCTGGTGAATATTGATGCTACTCTGGCCATAGGGGTATGATGTGGGGAGTATTGCTTCCTTGGATCATCCAGCTGTCAAGGTCTTACCGTCAACCCAGGTTAGTGAAAGTTCCTTGTCTTCAGTTGGCAAAGCAGATGGTGAAAAACCTGCAAGAAATCAAAAAGATTTTACCTGGATCTATACTGCTATGGACTAAGCTGCTGTCAAGGCATAGTTGGCTTGGAGCTCTCAAAGATGCTGCAATTAACTGTGCTCGACAGTGGCTAAATCGTCATATGGTTAAGCAGTTATCAAGATTTGGCATTTTCATAATTGAACATTCGGGAAGTTGGATAGGCCTCAGCTGTACAGGGGGGGGTGCACCTCTCTGCTGAAGGTTCGGAGATTTATGTTCATGCACTCTCTGAACATATCAAAAAAGCGGTTTGGGGGGGAGGAGATGCCTAGCTAGGCTGGCCCCTCTTGTGGCTGGTAATGACCCCCACCCCACAGGAAAATTAATTTGGCTAATTAAATTTAATTGGGGTAAATTTGGCAAAGGTTAAATTAAAGGAAGTGACACATGCAATTAAATGCATGATGTCATTAACGAATGATGCCATATGACATAATATGATGTCATTTCCAGCAGGGAGGGGTTTGTAAATTTGTTGTTGATATTTATTTACATACTTTGTCACATGTAGTGAAGGACCACCCATCTGTGTCAGGAGGGGTTTCTTGTTGCGCTGGCCATATAAGGACATGAGAGACCTGATTGGATAAGCGCGCAGGGACTGCTGGGTAACTGTGTGCTTCGCCCAATCATGTTGCTTCCCTGAGTTAAGGAAGTCTCGTTGTGTTTGTACTCTCACGAGGTTTCCTCTCAGAGTTTGTCCTTTATAGCTCTGCCCTGCCATGTGGCGGCAGCCATTTTAGAGCTTGAACAGAGCGACCCAGCCCACCCACTCTTATTTAAAGAATTATGTTTGGTTACTCTCAGGCTTAGGCTGGTTGCCTTTGGGGGCCAACAGGGAATTTTTTCCCCGGGTTATTGCCCTGGGTTTTTCGCCCTCCCTGTGCTTAATGTATATTCAGATTGTTCGGTATGGGTCATAGGATAATAATAATGAATGTGTTATTGTTATGTTATTATTAGCTTTGTCACAACCTAAGGGTTAGGGTCTATATTTGGAAAGTTGCTTGTGTTTGTAATGGGGTGGGTAATGACCCCCACCCCACAGGGAAATTAATATGGCTAATTAAATTTAATTGGAGTAAATTTGGCAAAGATTAAATTAAAAGAAGTGACGTATGCAATTAAATGCATGACGCCATTAACTAATGATGTCATATGATGTAATATGATGTCATTTCCAGTGGGGAGGGGTTTGTAAATTTGTTGTTGATATTTATTTACATACTTTGTCACATGTGGTGAAGGGCCACCCATCTGGGTGGGTTACATCTTCACACACACATGTGACAAAGTCTTGGGGATTTAATTGTAAATTTTGTAAATAGACCCTGTACAGCAAAATAAAAGTTGTGGCCTATTTAAACCCAAAAAGAAGCATCTTGTGTCCTTTTTGCCGGTGCAACAGAGGTGTTTCCCTCTAAGCCTGAGCCAGTATAGGTGATTATGGCCCCTATATAGATTTCAGGATGTTTCAGCAGATATGAGCCAATCTGGTTTCCAGGTGTAATTGTAGAGAGTAGATTTTATTCACTTTTCTGCTGGCAGCAGAAAAAATGATGATAGCAAAGGAAGCCCCCCACTCCTCACCCCAAAAGAAATGCTGTTGCATCTGCATGCTTATGTTTCAAAGGGGGACCACTTGAAAGATTCATTGGACTATTTCCAAAAGTTGCAAAAAGTTTTGCACTATTTGGATCTTTGATTTCATCTCTAGCTCTTCAAAGTTCACTGGAATTTGGCTTTAAAGCAGCAAACATGGTTTATATTTAAGTTATAATTCTGTAGAGCAGGATTAAAGGATAATTCTGATAAAATGTTTGGGGTAAAGTTTCAGAGTTTGGTTTTCTGCAAGACAACTTGGGACAAGAAGAGACGAATGACAATATAATGTATACAATTCCAAAATTATCACAAAATCTTTCCCAACCAACAAAATGTGTTTTTTTTAAAAAAATTGAGTATATTGGTAATGTGTCTCTTGTTTCCCAGATCATGATGGAATGATGTCATATGTATATTATCAGGCATTTTACATAGGCATGAGAACTAGGACATAATTTTAAAAAAAGAGAGCACAGAAAGGTTATGACTTCTACAATTTAGGGTTTAAAGCAGGGGTAGGCAACCTTTCCCCTATAAGGGCCGAGGGACTTCAGCTCCCAGAATCCCAGGAGCTATTGGCCAACATGGGACTATTGGCCAACATGACTGAAGCTTCTCTTAATCCCATCTCTACAGCACACCTACTCACAAGACTTAAACAAACCAGTCCACAAACCTGGAGAATAGGTTTATTAATGTGTGCTTCCCATATTTCTAGAGCTGCATCCACACTGCAGAAACAATCCAGTTTAACACTACTTTAACCACCATGCATCAGTGCTGTGGAATTCTGGGAATTGTAGCTTTGTGAGATATTTAGACTTCTCTGTCAGAAAGCTGTGGTGCCACAACAAACTACAGTTCCCAGAATTCCATAGTATTGAGCCATGGCAATTAAAGTGGTGTCAATTTGGATAATTTTTGCAGTGCAGCTGCATCTTAGATTAGCAGGAAATTGTGAAAAGGCTACTGTAAGGATTGTTGTATGTCTGAATACCCCCTGGCTGGGGATGTGAAATAGAGCCTAAATCCTCTAAAAACATGAGATTCCTTTTGATCTTGGAAGCTAAGAAGGGTCAGCCCTGTTAGTACTTGGATAGGAAACCAGCAATGAATACCAGATGTGGTAGACTATGGGCCTCGGCAGACGGCTTATTGAGCCATCCTCGAGGCAGGGAAGAGGAGGGGCAGCCACACGCTCGGCGCCCCTTCCTCCTCCTGAGGTTGCCCTCGGAGCCGCCGGCCCTCCACAGGGCTGGCACTCCAGGGGCAACCTCCCGCCGCAGCATCCTGACACGTTGCGGCGGATAAGTCAGCGAAAGTGCACCTCACACTTTTCAGGCGCACTTTCGCTGACTTGTGAAAGGAGCGCTATTTTAGCGCTCCTTTCAGGGACAGGTAAGGAGCGCCGCAGGATCGAGGCGTGGGGATGCCTCGATCCTGCGGCGCACCTTCCCAGGGTGGCCCCGTGCCCCCAGTCTGCTTCCCACCTATATTTCAGCAGAGGATGGAACTGGCAAAACCACCTCTGAGTATTCCTTGCCTAAGAAAAGCCTATGAAATTCATGGGGTCACCATAATTCAGAAAGCAAATTCAAGGCACATACACATTGAAATGTTGCATTATTTTTTTTTCAGAATCCTAACATTCGAGTGCAGTTTATTTTTTGTCTTAGTTTGTGAGACACCTCTTTTAATCCTCCTGCATAAAAATTCATATTAGTACTTCATATTAATACTTCACTCCTTTCCTAATATGTATTTCCCTCGACACACACACACACACACACAATTTTTTTACCAGTGACTGAAGGATGCTTGTATTTTTGGAATATTGACATTTTTAGTTTGTGTAATTTCATATTTTAAATGTGGCTTCTGTTTCTTCCCAATTATGGTAAATTGAAAGATATAGGCACATTTTTGTTAATGGTCTTGAAGACTACAAATTGAAAAGCTTTGATCTTTTGGGTCAATGCAAATTTCTTTTTCATCCTTGTGCTTGGCTCAGATTCCAATCAGTTTGCTATATATGAGTTTTCTTGGTGAGTGCTTGAAGAGAACTTTCTTGTTTACCCAGAGTTCTCATCTTCCAGCTTTTGGTGCATACACACAGAGATTATACTCTACATACACATAAAAAAACATTATGTGAAACATAGAAATGGACATTCAATCTGCATCTACCCCATTGTCCCTCCTTTGCTCCATTGTATTTGTGTCCCTAAAACAGCTGCTTTTAAAAGTCACTTTAAACATTTTAAGCCAGAAAAGAGCCAGTTTCTCCACTGTCTCTTTTCTGACTCAGAATGTTAAAAGTGACTTTTAAATGCAGCTGTTTTAGGGACACATATTTAATGGGGCAATGGAGGGGCAATGGAGTGAATGTCAATGCAGAGTGAATGGACGTTATCACACGGGGCCTAAAGCAGTCCCATCCCCGTCGCATCCCTGTCCCATTGCGGTTCCTTTTCAATCCAGAACTTACTGGCAAAAAGAAAGCAGCATCATTCCGGTATCATTCTGGTCACAGCAGAAATGTAATTCCCAAAGAATCCGGCATTCAAAAGAATGGGGATGATGCCGGATGATGCCACAATGGGACGGGGATGGGACGGGGATGGGACGGGGATGGGTGCGACGTCGTGTGAAGACACAGGGAAAAGAACCGCAATGGGACAGGGATGGGACGGGGACCGGCGGGGTTTCTCTGTGACGTCATGTGAACACAGGGGAAAAGGAAGCGGAATGGGACGGGGATGTGACGGAGATGGCACTGCTTTAGACCCCGTGTGATAATGTCCAATGTCAACTTCCATATTTCACATGATGTTTTTTATGTGTGTGTAGAGTATAATCTCTGTGTGTATGAACCAAAAGCTGAAAGATGGGAACTTTGGGTAAACAAGTTTTGTAATCCAGCAAAGCATTATGGGATGTACAGCATCATCTACCAAATCTGCTAATTATGAATGAATGGGTGCCAGATTGAAAACTGAAGACAGTTCCTTTCCCTTTAATGATTATGTGGAAGAGAAAATTCCAGCAAGTGTTGCTCATTACCTGATTGTGTGATTGCCATACCAACATCACGACAAGAGAACAGAAAGCATGTTTATCACTTTGGCCAATTCAAGACATAATGCACAAAATGGTATTCTTCAGTGTTATGGTTGCCTTCATATGAATCTCTCAGGATCTGTTTCAAGTACCATCAATGCAGTCCTAGCAATGTCATTGCGATTTTGTCCTCCACAATAATGATGCTTTAATACTTAAGGATAAATTTAAAATTATTTAATTTATATCCCACCTTTCCCCCAATATAGGATCCAAGGCAGTGAGTCACAGCTCAATGTAAATCTACAATCCTTGTATGCAAAGATGTTTCTCCATCACCAGGTTTATGGATCTCAGATATTATTTATGACTGTTTAAATTTAGTTAAATCATCTCAAAGCTGTTTACATAAAGATAGAATAATGGTAAAATCATTTTTAAAAAATCAAAACCAGACTGTGGATTTTAGCCTGGAAAAGCCAGGCTAAAGCTTGAGAGGAGTGAGACTCTGCTAAGAAATTCACACATTTTCTGAAATTATTTAAAGTTAAGCCCTCCAAATGTGTCTCAGATTGTGCTTTAGGCAAAAGTTGGTGGCCAGCCGCAAGACTTACAAATTTTCCATGAGCAATTTAATTATCATTCATTTAATTTAGCTTCTTTGGCAAAATTAGACCTGAAAATGCTTACTTGATTATGTTCCTTATTTAACTTCTCTGTTTTGTTTGTTTGTTTGTTTGTTTTTGGTAAAACTGATGACTGCATCCACACTGGAGAAATAACCTGGTTTGACACAACTTTAAGTGGGAAGTGTGCTTTGTGAGCCATGGCATTTAAAGTGGTATAAGACCAGGTTATTTTTCCAGTATGGGTGCAGTGTCAGTCTCAGTTCATCCAGAAAACTTAAGTCCCTGATTACAGGTGTGGAATTTCAAAATCTTCTCAAGACATTTTATTGCTTCCAGTGAAAATCTCCTCCCCTTCCATCTTCCTCAAAATTCCTGACTTTTCACTGCAGAGGAAAGTTCCCAAACACTAGAGATCCAGGTTTTGTAAAGTTGCCAGGAAAATCTCCATCTGGTCAAGGTGTGCATAACTCAACCTCTAATCTAGCACAAAATAGGCAGCATCCTGTGACTTCATTTTCAGTTCTAGAACACATTTGAGCAATATATTGACATGTGCTAACTTATTAATATCCTTAAAGTTAACATTATTCTTACCTCACTTGTGGTGGGTATATTAACAAAGTGGGACTGGAGGAAGATCAGACTGATAAAAGATGTGTGATTGTAATCAAATGTTTTTGTTTTTTTTAATCTTTGCAGCACAGCATAATCCTTATTATTCTTGTAAATTGCCAGAGGCAAATGAAAAGGTGGCAGAGAGCAATGCTGGTCTCTATCAGCTGAAGACCAGTGCTCAATTGAAAATGAAATTTGATTTGAATGAATCACATTCTTAATAGGAGACAGAAAACTTAAGAGCCATCTGTAGAAAAAAAAGGGAAAACACATTTCGCAAAGAATATGCAGTTTAGATTTCAAGAGTGCCGGCTGGTGCCTGCTGAATTTGGAAATATCATAACAAAATAGATTAGAGATGTTGAAGAATTTTCAGCCTGAAGTCATAACTTGTGGCTTTTACTGACGACAAGATTGCCTGCAGTGTTTGAGCCAGAAAATTTGTATGACTGCAAGGCTGTAGAAAAATGTATATTTTAATAGTCATGGATGTACTATACAAATTGCTTTATAATCCATGCCTTATATATCCACATAACACAAAGGAGCAGTTCTTTAAATGTTCCTATTTTTTGTGTTGGGGAATTCAAACTGAGAAAAGGTGACTGCACCATGAGTTCATATTCAAGAGAGAGGCCTGAATCCAAGTTTCTCAGGACTGAGTAAAATGAATCTTGTCTTGAAAAACATATAGATTATACCTTTTATATTATGGACAGCTGCTCATTTGTGGTAAACTGATAGTAGTTGTCATGCACTAGACTCAGGCTCATATCAAGATATCCAATATAGGGTCTGTATAAACCAGGAGTCGGCAAGTTTTTCTTACCTTGGGCCAGTCCGCTGGCCTCTTCCGCGGGCCAAGAGGGGGGGAATAGTGGTGCATGCGCTCACGCACGCACGGGCGGCCCCTACTGACCCCTGCCACCACTGTCACCTAGCCCTGCCACCATCAACCCCCACCGCCACCACGAGCGCTGCCGACACGCTGCCACCGCACACATGGAGTACTGCACATGCGCAAATACCTCACTTCACTTCACCACAAGTGAAGAGCCATGTGCCAGTTCTTAGGGTGGCCTTTTGCCACCCCTAAAAGGAGTGCCATTTTGTCACTCTTTTCAGGGTGAAAAAAGGGAGGATCGGAGCTGCAGTGTGGAGTTGCTGTGGCCCCAATCCGCTGCTTCCTGGGGCTGCTGAGAGTCACCCATCTGCAGTCACCCAAAGGGGTGAAACAGACAGGCAAAATAAGTAGGTTTCAGGCCATCTTCAAGGCGGGACATTTAGATGGCACATGCTTTGAAGCCAGCCAGAAAGTTCCCTCTAGTCGTCTTATGGGGAGAAAAGCCACTTCTAAAAGAAGCTGCTTTTTCTGCTTCTTCCTGGAACATGCACACCTTTGCATGTGCATATGAATGGACAACACCAGTGTGGCTCTAAAGGGACACTCTTTCCAAACCCTAACTCTAATTGTGTATGTAAATGCCCAATTGCAGGAGCACATTTAAAAGGAACAAAACTGCCATACACAAGTGGTGGGGATGGCAATGTCTGAAAGATAAACCATAGAACATCTCATGGAGATGAGTTCAACATGTACAAAACAAACAGGGGCATATTATGTTTTGTATATGTTTGTAAAGAGGGGGCATAGGATGAAGTGGGGGATGAAGGGAGGCATGATTGTACCTTGCTGGCATCTGCATTGGCACACCTCCGCTCTCATGCCATCCCAGTGAAGCACAGCACATGTGAATGTGTGCAGATTCACAGGGATGATCATGCAATGGGATGGCAATCACCAGTAGTTTGCTCCTGTGAAGGTGTGAAAGGATGGTTGTGGGGACAATTAAAAAAAAATTACTCAGCAGTGCAGCTTGAAGCCTTGCCATGTAGTCATGACATGAGCACTCCAGCCACTTTGGGATCCAGTGGTGTGGTTGATGGGGTTTCAATGTGGTTTTGGAAAAAGTAGTTCAAGCCACTTTTTCTTGCCTGTCTGTTTCGCCCCTAACTTTCTGTAGTGATGGGAAAAAGACAAATCAAGCCTGAGCCATCTCTGCCTCCAGAAGGCTGGTCTACAGAGGCCCTGAGACTATTATGCTTTGACCAAATCATGAGAAGAATTGACTCACTAGAAAAGACAATCATGCTTGGCAAGGTGGAAGGCAACAGGAAAAGAGGAAGACTGCATTGCAGATGGATAGACTCGATCAGTGAAACCACAGCCCTGATTTTACAATAGCTGAGTGGGGCTGTTGGTGACCCAGGGGGGAAGCAGACGGAGGCGCTGGAGACGCCGCCAGACGGAGCGCCGCTGGAGCGCAGCCTCCGCACCACTGCGCTCCGGCGGCGTCCCTGGAAGGAGCGCTAAATCAGCGCTCCTTCCACAAGACAGGGAAAGTGCACCCTAAAAGTGTAGGGTGCACTTTCCCTGCCTTTTCTGCTCCAGTGCGTGCAGACGCTGTGGTGGGAGGTTGTCCCCGGAGCGCCGGCCGTGCGAAGGGCCAGCGGCTCCAAGGATGGCCTCAGGAAAAGGAAGGGGCACCGCACATGCAGATGCCCCTCCTCTTCCTTGCATCGAAGACAACTCAATTAGTCGTCTGCCGAGGCCCCAAGTGATGTGGAAGTCTCTGAGCCAAAGCAGCACACCCCAGGGCAACTATTGAGGTTAACAGGAGAGTGGGAGGAGCTAGGAGTACTCTTTCTAAGAAAGTTAGCTTGGAGTTAGCTTTCTAAGAACTTTGCCTGCTGTTTCATCCCTCTGTCTCTCATTCTGGTCCAAATTCCAGCTGGCCTGAGAAAGGAACAGGCATCTAAAAAGATGACTATGCAAGCAAGTGACAGGCCTGTTTAACTATTCATGTATTTCTCTCAGCAGTTTTAATGGGCAGCTGACTGGGTCCAGCCAGCTCTTCTGCACACACAAAGTTGGCTTGTTCGACAGCTTGTCCTTTTCACTCTTATGCTCTGACAGTGACATCAAACTGGGAAGGATTCAAGATTATCTTAACTAGTTGGAGAAACGGGACAAAACAAACAAATTTCAAAAGGGGTAAAGGAAGTACTACATAACATCAAATACCAAAGTCAGAATTATGCAGGCAGTGGGAGGCAAAAAAAAAAAAACATGCACAGGCAGCCAGTAAAGGGGACATATGGTCTTAGATGTCTCTACACTAATGCACAGAGCATGGGAAATAAGCAAGATGAACTTGAACTCCTAGCACAACAAAGCAAATATGATATAATAGGCAACACTGAAACCTGGTGGGATGAGTCTCATGACTGGGATGTAGAAATACAGGGGTATAACCTCTTCAAGAGAAAAAGGCCATACAGGAAAGGAGGAGGAATAGCATTATATGTCAAGGATATTTACACAAGTGAAGAAATCCAGGACATCAATCCTGGAAGCCAAGTGGAGAGCATCTGGATAAAAATTAAAGGGGAAGGAAACAACAAGGATGTTATTGTGGAAGTCTACTACAGACCCCCAGCTCAAGCAGGAGAATTGGATGATGCCTTTCTAAAACAGATGACCACACACTCAGAAAGGAGAAGTTTAGTAGTGATGGGTGACTTCAATTATCCAATTATTTGCTGGAAGTCAAACTCAGCAAAATCCTCAAGGTCTAGCAAATTCCTCACTTACCTCAAAGACAAATTCATTGTCCAAAAGGTGGAAGAAACAACGAGGGAGTCAGCTATTTTGGATCTGATC
>CM034701.1:133185951-133197927 GCA_020142125.1 Phrynosoma platyrhinos | reverse complement strand
ACCTGGAATACTGTGTCCAGTTCTGGGCACCACAATTCAAACAGGTTGTGGAGAAAGTGGAGCATGTCCAAAGGAGGGCAACTAAAATGGTGAAAGGTCTGGAAACTAAGCCCTATGAGGAAAGACTTAGGGAGCTGGGAATGTTCATCCTGGAGAAGAGAAGGTTAAGAGGTGATATGATAGCCATGTTTAACTATTTGAAGGGATGTCATATTGAGGAGGGAACAAGCTTGTTTTCTGCTGCTCCAGAGCCTAGGACCCAAAACAATGGATGCAAGCTGCAAGAAAAGAGATTCCACCTCAACATTAGGAGGAACTTCCTGACAGTAAGGGCGGTTCGACAGTGGAACACACTCCCTCAGAGAGCAGTGGAATCTCCTTCCTTGGAGGTCTTTAAGCAGAGGCTGGATGGCCATCTGTTGGGGATGCTTTGATTGGGAGTTCCTGCATGGCAGGGGGTTGGACTGGATGGCCCTTGTGGTCTCTTCCAACTCTATGATTCTATGATTCTAATTGCTATGCATGATTGTGAAAGCTGGGCAGTAAAGAGAGCTGATAGGAATCACCATAAAGTGGACTTATAAGTAGTTAGCAAAAACAACAGCAACAATTCAATATTCTCTTTTGCTTTTGATTCTTACAGTCATTTGCCATTTCATAAGTTCTCCATTGGATCCAGATAAAAGTAAGTGTGTGAGAGAAGTGCCCTAGAATACTTCTCTTGTCCCCTCTTTCCCCACAGCAACAATATAGTTGTCCAAAAAGACTTCCCTGTGTGTTAGAGGACATTGCTGAGTGGATTGTGGTTCTACTGAGAGAAAGAAACATTCCCCAAAACAGGTCAAAGCCCATTCCTTAAAACGAATACTGTACTACATGAGGGCTAACCAGCTTTTCAAATTACTATTGAGATATTTCAGGGACACTCTACTTTTAATTAAAAGCTGGAGATTATCCCACCACTCACATAATCCAGCTTATCTCTTTTGAACTGAAGTCAAATTTGGGAGGCGGCTGGGTCCTATCACAGGGATTTTGCTGACAAAGCAGTCAGACAAGTCCAGCCTGGCTGCAGCCCTGGTCCCCAGCGTGATTCGGCAGCCTTATTTTGAAAACATGAAGTTTCTGACTTCAAAAAATGACCACTGAAGCACACTGGGGACCTGGGCTGCAGCCAAGCTGGACTTGCCCAGTGGCTTCGGTGGCACAATCCTTGTGATAGGACCCAGCTGCCTCCTGAAATAGACTTCAATTTGGAAGAGGTAAGCTGGGAATTATAGTGGTGGGCGAACCTCCGCTGTCTGTTCTGGACAGAATAAATTTCTTTGTTTCTAATTACTTCCTGATAATCAACATTACTAATTAATTGCTGAAAAATAGCCTCATAAATTATCAGTTCCTGTTCCTTTAAGGAGGAATTGATTTAATAATCAGTTCAATGTTATTATTTCCCTTGTTACTAGAAGTGAAGCATTTTCATATATATATATTTTCCCTACCCAAAAGCAAGATAGTCACATACACCATTGAAGCCAGGTGGTCATGTAGACTTAATTTACAGATCAAACACTTAGGAGTTGCAAAACAGAAAGATTCTCAAGAGACAGGGAAGCCAGGAAATTTACAACCTGGATGGGTTCTGACAGCAACAGAGATAAGCTTCACTACCTCCTGCTGGAAACTATCTCTTTCAAGGAAACCTTTAGATTTTTGTTTGGCCCTTTGATATACAGCTATCAATCTTCACCTGGGGCTGTTTTCAGCCTATACTCTACCAAAATTCTGGTTAAGTGTGTCTGCTTAAGATTCCTGGTGACATTACATCACTTTGACTTTTGATTCAGCTCTGGCTCAGTCCATGTTCCCCTGCTTTCTCTTAGTCAAGTCCATCTTCTCATCCGTTCATCTGGAGCACTCCAGACAGGTAATTATCACTAGAAAGCTTTCTGTCTATCAACATTAACTTGCATTACTCCTGAGACCTTGTGTGAGTGTGTAAGTGAATGTATGTCTTTGTATGCTTGATCCCTTAATAAAAGTACAACTTAAATCATAAAAACCTTGTCTCTATACTTCTAGTCCCTCAGCCACTTTCGTAAACACTGGATTTGCCTCCTGCTAACCATTTCAGGTAATAGTAAAAATTCCTCAAGGTTAAGTTGATATTACATTTGGTGAAAAGAATGCAGGTAACCCCTGACATTTGAATATTCCAAATTGCACAGTTGGACATTCTGATCCTGGTCATAGAAGTTAGAGGGATAGAGACTGTGTAGACCAGGGGTAGGCAATCTTTCCTTTAAGGGCCGAGGGACTTCAGCACCCAGAATCCCAGGTGCTATTGGCCAACATGAGACTATTGGCCAACATGGCTGAGGCTTCTGGGAGCTGAAGTCCCTCGGCCCTTAAAGGGGAAAGGTTGCCTACCCCTGGTGTAGACTCAAGGGCAATTTTGTATTTGTGTGAATTCTGTGTGTGTGTGTGTGGCCACAAGGGCTCTGGGCTATCATGGGTTGCCTGAAACCATTTAATCTCTTTGGTTGGTTATTCTGCAGACTGGCTCTGGCTGCAGAGATTGGGTCACCCAGTTGTGGGTTTCCAGATGTCCTTGGGTGTGGCAAAAGATCCTGAAAACCTATTTTTATTTTTCACTGGTGTGGGTTGGGTGACAGTGACAGCTCCCTTCTCACACCTTTCCACAATCCCCAAAATCAAGCAAAGTTTAGGAGTAGAGTGATATGGTATGTTCCAGTTGGGGCGAGGCAATAAAGCCACAGTAGGAGAGAGATGTCTCCCCTCCCTTGGTGTAAGACCTTATGTGGAACACCCATGTGCTTCTCCTTTTATGCTCCATTACATTAAATGCCTGTAATGCAGCCACTCACTTATAGACCACAAGGTTGTAAGTTCAATACTAGCTAGGGCTCAGGCTAGACTCTGGCCTGCATCCTTCCGAGGTCGCTAAAATGAGTACTCAACTGTTGGGGAGCAATGAGCATATAGTTGTAAACCACTTAGACACCCCATTGTGTGGTTTGAAGTGGTATATAAATGAAGCTGCTTTGCTTTGCTTTGCCTCTACGTGCCAGCTGCTCCTTGTTGGGAGGAGGTCTTGTGATTATGCCACAACAGCAAGCCACCAGGACATTTTGGCTTCTGCAGGACTTTGCACCTCCTCACCAGGGAATTTTGGTGGCCTCATGTCCAAGCAGAGGTGCCAAGGTGCCAAGGACCACCTGGGATCACCCACGGGTTGGTTGTTGCCCCTGCTGATGCCCTCTGGCCCCTGGAAGGTAGTGTCCATGGAATTTATTATGGACCTGCCTCTATCTGCTGGCTATACCACCCTTTGGGTTGTGGTGGACCTCTTAAAGATGGGCCAATTTTGTGCCTGGTGTTGGCCTTCCTACAGCAAAGGAGATGACTGAGATGTTCATCCAGCATGTCTTCTGACTCCATGGCCTTCTGAAGGGAGTGGTCTCAGATCATGGCATGCAGTTCACCCCCTCTTTCTGGACCAGTCTGCTGTGTCTTCTGGACATTGCACCTTACTTGTCCTCAGCTCATCATCCATGGTTAGATGGGCAGATGGAGCGCATCACCGGGATGCTGGAGCAGTATCTGTGATGCTACTCCAGTTACATCAGGAGAACTGGGCCACCTACAACAACTTCATGCTTTGACCCAGCAGACTCCCTTCTTTGCCACAGGGGGCTTTCATCCTTGGGGATGCCCTGCTGTCACCCCTGCCTCATTGGTCCCTGCAGCAGATCAATGGCTCCAAGAAATCCAGGCTGTGCAGTCTCTATTGCAGGAACAGCTCGAGGTGGTCAAGGAGATGTACAAGAAGGGAGTGAATCAGTGACACCAGGAAGGTCCTTTTTTGTGGGGGGGGGGATCTGGTCTGGCTGTCAATGTGGCACCTTCCACTTCACTGGCCATGTTGGAAGCTGGATGCCCAGTTTGTGGGTTCTACAAGATTGTGGTCCAGGCCAATCTAGTGGCCTTCCAGCTCCAGCTTCCTTAGATATGGAGGATTCACCTCATTTTCAACCAGTCCCTATTAGTTCCAGTCCAGGGGGTTCGACCCAATACCAGCTTGGCCCACCACCTGATCCAATCCTTGTCTATGGGGAACAGGAATTTGAGATGGCTCAAATCTTAGACTCCTGCCATTGTCTGTGTCATCTCCAGTACCTCATGAACTGGGTCAGGTATAGGCTGGCAGAGCACTCCTTAGAAGATGTTGCTGATGTCCATGCTCTTCATCTGGTCTGGGCCTTCCATTGCCACTTCCTTGACCAGCCTTGGCCTCCCTCGGGTGAGAGGGCAGTTGATGGGAGGGGGAATGATGTCATGTCCTGTCTGGACAAATACTCAGAGGATAAGGAGGATGAGTAAGAACTTCCCCCAGGTCCTGAACCTACAGTGGATGTGGAGCCCCATCCCACCCCTAGCAGCAGCCCTGCTTTGCCAACTCTCACAGAGCCTCCAGCAGAGCCTGTGGCTTCACAGGACGCTACCCCACAGCCAAGCCTCCTGACAGCAGAACTGTCAGACATGGAGGATCCAGGGACTGTGCCTGCCTTCAGCCAGCATTGAGCAGAAAGGGCAGGCCTTCAGTGCTCGAGGAGGCTTTATGAAAAAATACCAAGGTAATCAGGGTGATCAGCCCTAGCTGAGCTTTGGCAGCTTAGGAATTTAAGCAGGTTTGGAGGCACTGCCTTGGTGCCAGAGGTTATCTGAGCCTCCTGGCAAAAGCCTCTGTCTCTGGATCTCCTTGTTCCTTGGCCTGAACCCTTGACTATCGTGAACTATCAGAACCCTTAACCCTTGGACCATTGACTACTCGTGGACCTCTGTGACCTTGAACCTTGGACTATCTAGTTTCTCGGTTCCTCTGGAACCCTCGACCTTCAGACCGTGCTTGACCCTTCACTGACTGCCCCTCTGGATTGGTAATTTGGACTTGTTTGGGGACTTTCCCTTGTCTTGACTATCAGCCCTGCTGTCACTTTCCAGGACACTTTCCAGGACATTATTACAGAAGTATACCAAGGGCTTAATGAATCAGCTAAGCTATTCCTGGGGTCAGTGTGACTGGCAAACCTTGATTGGCTAGGCTTTATAGATCACATCCAGAGGTTCTCAGGCATTCTGAACACAGGAAGCCCAAAGGGAAATGGCTAAAGAGCTGGTAGCTGCCACAGGTAAGGCTCCCAAAGGCAGCAATAAGAGAAATGAGAAAAAGGAAGATCTGATTTATTTAGTCACATACAGTAATAATGGTCCTCACTCAAAACCCCTCAATGAGGAACATGGAAAGGCTGACAATAGGTCAGGAGGATTTCTCAACACCTTAAAGAGAGATTCAAATCCAATTACACACCCAGGGAGAACTCTGGAGCATATGGCCCTAGTATCCAGGCATATTTAGCGATTAGGAGAGAAATTTGAGGGCAACTGAGAGAATTGGGAGTAGACCTGGCACCATTAGAAAAGAAACGAACCATAGAATTGATGCAAGCTTTGAGTCAAGCAATGGATAGGGAACTTCAGCAGGCAGCCACAGCCCCTTCTAATGCTGGAGGACAAGACTAGGGCTGCCCAGGATTCCCTCAAACACTGAGGACAAGGGCAGGGTCATGGATCCTCTGAGCTCAAATGTCTCTTGCCCCAATGATTACACAAATCCTTTAGCAACTCCTTTGGCAGTAGTCACCACTGACAACCAAGCAGATGGAATTTTGCAGGCAAAAACCTCAGTGTCATCAGGTTATCTCAATTTTAGCCCTGTGCTTTTGGGGGTGCCCCATGGTGGAGGCATAGATTGGCCATGTCCCCAGTCAAAAGCCCACAAAGCTATTAGTAGATTCAGGAGCTGTGGTCAATATCCTACACCCAGATTTGGCTAGTATGGGTCTCAAGACACCAGTGAGCATGGCACTGATGGGATACGGATAGGGGCAACAGCAATCCTCCATTTGGAAGGACATTCCATTGCAGGTTGGCTCTGTTTCAGATCTCATCCAGGCATGCAAAAATCAGAGAGAAGATTATGGGCATAACATTCTTATAATGCCACAAACTAACAATTGATCTAGCAAACAGCTTCCTCTGGTAGCTGGAGGAGGGCCCTTTGTAGATCTTGGCCATCCACAGTTGTGGCACTTTAAAATCCCCTGTGCTTTTCTTCCCTCTGACCACCAACCCATGGGTAGTTGACTTTCCTGAGGTTTGGATTAAGGTCAAGATTGAATCTGGCAATGTTAAGGGTGCATGTGTGTTGATAGAAAGAAAGGACCACCCCCCCTCCCCAAAAACAATACCAGTATCCCAGAGAAGCGGAAGAAGGGATTGCCAAAACAATAGAGGGGCTGTTGAAATGGGACGTCATTATGCCAGTGCAGTCCATTTGCAACACACCGCTTTGGCCCATTTAGAAGGGAGATGGAGTCACATAGAGGATGACAGTGGACTTTTTGGCCCTCAATGCAGTTACACCCCCAGTAACCCCAGTTGTAGCGAAGTATAATGAAATCTTGGCTGCTATAGCAGCTGGAGCAAAGATCTATAGTGTTATAGACCTGGACAATGCTTTCCACTCTATTTTGCTACTTGAGAGTTGCTTCTACAAATTCACATTTGAATTCCATGGGATTCAGCACACATTCAAATTCTGTCCCCAAGGGTTTCACTCCAGTACTATTATATGCTATTCCCATGTGGTAAAAATGTGGACAAAATTGAGCCCCTCATTGTACCCCCATGTTTTATGCTATGTGGATGACATACTGTTGCAGTCAGATTCAGAGGACAAAATGGCAGAGATAACCAAAGAAGTTCTGGAGCTAATTAGGGAAACATGATTCAAGGCAAATAAGAGAAAAAGCACAGTTAATCAAGATTCAGGTCAAATACCTAGGACTGAACCTCTAAGACAGGGGTAGGCAACCTTTTTGAGCTGGGGGCCGGGTTGCTGTCCCTCAGACAATTGGGGGGCCAGAGCACCAATAAATAAATAAATAAATAAATAAATAAAAATAAAAAATAAAAAATATTCATGCACACTCACTCTCTCAGTCCCATAAAAGCCATGGCAAAACGCTTGTGGAGATTTTGCCAAGAAAACCCCAAGAACAAGTAATAACAACAATAATCAATATCATCATGGCGGGCAGTGGTGATGCTGAGGGATGGCAGCAGCGGTGGCAGTGGTGGCAGGACTGGCCTGGGGCCAATCAAAAGGCCTCAGGGGGCCACATCTGCCCCCCCGAGGCCTTAGGTTGCCTACCCCTGCTCTAAGCAGACTGTGGGACACCAGACTCACATTGGGTAGAACCATTGGCAGACTGCCAACACTCACAGGAATGACTTCGCTGAGAGCCTTGTTAGGAACTTTGAACTTCTCCAGGGAGTTCATTGAGGCTTTTGCCATCAAAGCCAAGCTGTTGTATGCACTGCTAAAGAAAGCAGTAGTTTGGAAGTGGGGGGCAGAGCAAGAGAATGCCTTTCCCACCCTGAAAAGAGACCTAGCACAAGCATCTGTCCTGATCCATGCAGATACTAGTCAGCCTTTTTGCATCCATCTTACCATCTCAGACAACCACATGGGAGAAAAACACTCCCAGCTCTGGAATAAAATACAGAGGGCTGTAGCCTATGCCTCCAAAAATCTATCCTCCACTGAAATCAAATTCATACCCTGTGAGGAGAACTGTGGGGGGTTGCAGACTGCCAGAAATAGTGCAAATTGAGTCCACTTTTAGGGTTAGGGTTAGTGCTAGGGAGTCATGGGAACTGTATTTTATTGTGGCACTAGAGCTCTCTGACAGAGAAGGCTCAATGTCTCAGAAAAAAAACCAATTCCCATGATTCCCTAGCACTAACCCTAACCCTAAAAGTGGACTCAATTTGCACTATTTCTGGCAGTCTGCAACCCCCCTGTCTTGCCCTAGTGTGGGCTCTCATTCAATGGGAATTCATCATAGGTGGTGCCAAGGTCATTGTTCAAATCCCTCACACCCCCTTAAAATTCATACTTTATAGTAAAGTCTAAGATGGACAAGTCCACAACAAAATGGACTCTGGAACTAATCAAAAGAGGTATTGATTACCACAGGTAGTCCAACGAGCTTTCTGCCCCTTATGGATTGGTAGTCACAGCGTCAATCCATGAATGTCCATTGCCCCCTGTTTCAGAGGACACATGGCCCATAAAGGCTGGAGGGCCACTCCAGGAAGCTCTTGCACAAGGATTTCAGTGTTGGTTCTGTGATGGGTCTTGCCAGAGGGGACCCATCTGACGGGGTATGGAGCTATCTGTGTAAATGATTTGTATACCCTCCAAGGAAAGGTTTACCCTCATTCTAGCCAAGACACAGAAATAGAAGCTCTCCATGCACTGCTAGAATCTGAAAGCCCCAATGTCCCCTTACCCATCTATACAGATTCACAGTAGACCAGAAATTCTGTCACAGACTGACTGCCATTTTGGATAAATAGGGAGTGGAAAACTACTGATGAGAAACTGGCAGTCCACATTGATAAGTGGCAGACAGTGACCTGGCTATTGTTAGAAAGTACAGCCCCCAACTGGGTTTCCTTTGTCAAAGGACATCAGAAGGGAACCAGTGAAGAGGCCAAGTGGAACAATGTGGCAACCAAGATAGCCAAGCAAGCAGCTGCAGCCCCCAAATCAGAAGCTAGTGTGGAGCCCATGAATGTGAACCCAAAATAACTCTTAATGCCACCTACTCTGCATTTAGCACAGCTCCAAAAGGGAGACAGAGAGATCCAGGAACTGATAAAGATAGGAAAAGATTCCACAAGTAGATACAAGATAGAACAAAAAGAGTTTGGTAGGCGGTAGATGTGGATAAAAATTATAGTTGAATTGTGTCCAAAGAGCTTCATAGAGGCTCATTCAGTTTGTCCATGAAATTGGACATAAGGGCAAACAAGCTACTTTTGAGAGAGTCAGGGAGACCAGTTGGTGGCTCTGATGTAGTCTGAAGTTGATCAATGGGTAGGCAACTGTTTATCCTGGGCCATGATTAATGTGGATCAAAGTGGCTCCAAGGCTCCAGTCCACCACCAGAGAATTGACAGCCCCTGGGAACATCTCCAGATAGATTTAATTGGTCTGTTACTAACCATTCTGAAGCAAAGCAAATACTGACTCACAATTATAGATAAATTCAACAAATGGATTGAGGTTTTCTTCACTAATGACAACACTGCAATTATGAATGCCTGAATTTTATTTAATCACATTTTTTCAAGGTGGGGTATAGTACATGTGTTGGATTATGACCCCAGGACCCATTTCTCTGGGGAAGTCATGGAAGAACTCTGCAAAGCATTGGAGATCCACGAGAGGTTTCACATTGCATATCATCCTCAGAGCTCAGGGCATATTGAATGGGCTAACCTGCAGTGGTTAAATACCTGTACTGCAGCCACTCACTCACAAACAACAAGGTTGCAAGTTCAATACCAGCCAGGGCTCAAGCTCCACTCAGTCTTGCATCCTTCCGAGGTCACTAAAATGAGTACTCAGCTTGTTGGGAGCAATTAGCTTACAGTTGTAAATGCTTAGCATGGTATGAAGCAATATATAAATGAAGCTGCTATTGCTATTGCTAACTGAACCCTTAAGGAGACACTGCGGAAGGTAGTAAAAGCCTCTGGAAGAGACTGGGATGCAAAACTGTCAATCCTCTTGATGGTCCTTAGAGGAACTATAGCTTCCCACATCTTCACCCCACAACAGGTTATGAGGAGATGCAAAATGCTCATGCCTGAGGCTTTTTGGCTCTTCCTTTGGACTTGGAACCAGTAGTATTAAATCAAGAAAGGGTAAAGTCCTTAGTGCAAAGAATCAGTGAAATCCATCGACAAATCACAGAGAAACTCAGGAAAAACATGCAAGCCATGGACCACAGGCTTGGATGGGTTAGAAATCCTCAGCAATGGGAGGTAGGTCATCTTGTATTGTCCAATTTCCCCCCCCCCCAAAATCATCATGCCTTGTTCACCAAGTGGGAGGGTCCCATTAGAATCACTAAGGGGGGATGCAGACCAAGGTGTCCAGGATGCCCTGGGACGGTGCGCCGCTGGAGCGAGGCAGCCGCACCACGGCGCACCGTCGGCATCCCTGAAAGTAGCGCAAAAATAGCGCTCCTTTCAGAAGTCAGTGTGCCCTAAACGTGTAGGGTGCACTTTCCCTGACTTTTCCGTCGCAGCGTGTGAGGATGCTGCGGCGGAAGGTTGCCCTGGGAGCGCCGGCTGTGGAGAGGGCCGGCAGCTCCGAGGGCAACCTCGGGAGGAGGAAGGGGCGCCGCGCGTGCGGCTGCCCCTCCTCTTCCCTGCCTCCAAGATGGCTCAATAAGCCATCTGCCAAGGCTGTAAGAGAGTGTCCCCAGCAGTTTATCAGATTTGCATTCCCAACAAACATGTAGACAAATTAAAATACTTTCATTCCTCCCAGTTGAAAGAGTGGAAGAGAGGTCCTGTTCCTGTGAAGCCTGTGATCTGTGATTGGCCTGAATTGCTCCCAGTAGATCTGTCCAAGAATTTTCTGTCTGCAGAAGGAGGGTAAAGATGGCTGTTGTGAACTCAAAACTGCCTCTCTGTTTCCTTACAGGGGCAAGAGATGGCACAGGTTTTGTTTCTGTGCATGTGGTGGATTATAACTCAGGAGAGGGTAAGCACCATTCTGCCCACCTATCCCGCTCAGTTCAGTACTAGCTGGGAATATAACATCAAGGCTGATTGTCATTGCGCACCCCCATACCCTGGGATTTTTGAATCTAGACATAATGGAAGAAGCCTGTGAATGGTATGACAAAAGACTTCCCTTAAGAATAGTCATGAGGTTTTATATAAATATTGATAAAAGCATCATATCTAAGGTCATTATGTTTGGCCCCCAAGGGCACAAATGATTTGAGGCAAATGCCAGAAAGCTCCCGTTAACTCTGGGAGTATGAAAACATAGTCCTTTTGATTCCCCTTTGAGCAAAGTGTCCCCAGCTTTTCACACTGTTCTCACTGTTGATCAATGTCATCCAACATGGACATGGAAAACCTGGCTGTTCACATGTGCCAGTATCACCAGAATGCCTGCAAACTGTGATCTCACCTGTCATCATTTAGGGTGTCCTTATATGCCTAAATATCCTTCTGGGATTCTCAAAGAGCCTTCTATTTATCTGGGAAATGTAATTGTCTGCCAAGATGTTTCCACCTTTGCATATTCAGAGACACAGCCAATTTTAACCACCCTGATTCTTAATCTGATCACAGTAAATGTGGCCAGAACAATTCCTGCTTGTAACCCTTATTTAAAAGCTGCTTGAGCACAGTGGGAATAATTAGAGAAGCAATGGCAAACAATAGAGCACCCACTCTTTAGGCCTAAATAGGATGTGATGGATATAGTATCTGGGAGGTCTGGGAACAGGCGGATCAGTTTTGAATGCCATTGATGATGAAATTGAAGCTAATAAACTGGGCTTGTGGGTTCTAGAACATGAGATTTGGGAGTCTCCATGACCTCAGGGAGCACCGGCGGCATTGGGGGCGTGGCCCCGTGTCCAGGGCAGGACTCATAAAGCCCTGCAGGAAGATCAAACCGTGGAGGATGCGGCAACAGCGCCGGCAGGAGGCTCCACTTTTAGAGAGGGGCGTGGGCCCGTGGAACGCCCGGCTCCCTCTTTCTTGCCACCTGGGAGCACCGGCGGCGTTGGGGGCATGGCCCCGCAGCCAGGGCAGGCCTCATAAAGCCCTCCTCTTGACCCAATACAATTTTCACCTTAGCCTGCTATTAAGAACTGGCCGCAGAGGATTTGACTGTCATCTTGGACTATTGGTGCAGGGGGCGTTATAGCTGAGCATCAGCTGGGTTGTGATCTCTTCTACCTGAACTGAGCAGTTCTTGGAACATCTTAATCTAGCTCTAGTAGATTCAAA
>CM034701.1:133164634-133177055 GCA_020142125.1 Phrynosoma platyrhinos | reverse complement strand
ATTATAAAAAGAAGAGGTGATAACGGACATCCCTGACGCGTCCCTTTGGAAGGCCTTAAAATTTTAAATGGTAACATGCATCAGTCTTAATCATAAAACATAACCTCAAACTATCTTCAGACATGTTTCTTTTATCCATGAGGACTGCTGCTCCATCAACTCCAACAAGCAGTGTGGGGAATAGAAGGGCAATAACATCTAGAAGGCCAAAAAGTATCCTCCATGATGTGATGGATTACTGAGGTTGCATTTTGAGCCTTGTTTACCTCTAATTTTTACTTTGTGATATTGTCTGAAAGACCAAAAGTGTTTCTCACAAGAAATGCCAATAAAAATAAAAGGCATTATATAAATAATAGTGATGAAATAGATGAAAAATGCAAATATTACAGTACAATTTGATTCTCCTTTGCAATGTGTGATTTACAAGGTATGCAAACTATTTTGCTGAATGTAAATACAGTGCAAACAATTGAACTTTTCCTATCAAAATCAATTGGAAATGTACAGAACAGGTTATATACACTACTGAAATTCCAATAAATTTCAACAGGACCTCCATTCCACTAAATTCCTCCAGATTCAAGTAAGTGTATCTCATGCTGAACTACAAAATTCTGAGTTCTCACAGAGGTCCCAATACCTTTCATCTGCTCCTGCTTACATTCAGAGGTATCAGCACCATTTCCCTTTGCTGTGATTCTGAAACATCCAAACAGTGTCCTAAAGGAACAGAAGCACTTGCTACAATGAAGAGCAAAATGCTTAATGATCCCTGCCTTTACCAGATATTTGTCACCTGATCCAAATGCTGTCATTTAAACTATATGTGATGCAACACTAGCAAGACAAATCACAGAGATGGTAAGGGTGGGGAGGATATTTCAGTGTTTGGTAATGAAAACGGCACAAGAAAACCAGGCCATATGGGTAAGCTAACTTTCTGTCAAGAATGACAGGCCATTTGAGATGAGGAAACAATGTAATGAGACATGATGAATTGAAACTTTTAGCTCTTGATTTGAATCTTGGTCTCCCACAGTCCTAAGTCCAGTAGTCAAATCACTACACCATGCTACTTCTCAATGGTTATGCACTAAGTTCTTAATCAAGGATATACAGTTACAGGCTTAAAACTCAAATTCATCCAGATACAGTGATGGTGGGACTTTATTCTGAAGTTTGTCTGCTTTTCCTGAGCAATATAATGAATCTTCCATTTTTTTGCTTTCAGTGGCCTATAAAACTCTGGAACTCAACTGCATGCTAAATGTCTTAATAGTGTGGTTACAAATACTCTAGAGAGAGGAACTGTGACCCCCCCCCAAAAAAAGGGCATAAGGGGACATAGATTTACATGAAATGTCAATGCACTCAGATAGATAGATGATAGCTAGACAATAGAAAAATATATTTTTATATTAAAATACAATACAGTGGGCCCTTGGTATTCACTGGGGTTTGGTTCAAGTACCCCCCCCCCCATGAATACCAAAATCCATGGATATTCAAGTGCCATTATATACAATGGCATAGTAAAATAGCATATGTAAAATTGCAAGATCAAGGTTGGCTTTTTGGAATGTATGTATATATTTTAATATTTACAAGCCGTGAATAGCTATATCCATGAATAAATGAACTGTGTGAATACAGAGGGCCAACTTTACTTTTTCACAGAATTGAAAAGATTTGTGACCAGATGACCTATATGTCTGCTCAGGCTGCTATCCAAGTGCTAATGCTGGATTGACAATGTTCATGCTCCTGCTTTGCCTTCTTACAGTCCTTGATCTTTTGACTGGACTTGAACTTTACAGCTCTTCAGGCCTTTCCTTCAAAGGCCTGCATAACCCTCTGTAAAACAGGATTAATGACCAATATACTTCGAGGAACTCTAGTCGGGGACTGCCATTAAAACTATAAGGTTATGCAATGGGACTGTTCATTCTTGGGCATTTAGTTGCTGGCATTTAGTTACCAAAGTTTTGCTTTGGTTGTTACAATATAGCTATTTTATTGTGTTTTTCCCCTCCTGCACAATTTCATGACTAACCATGTGTAAAATGGAAGGAATCTGAGGAGCCTATCTTCATCCAACTGGATACGAACATCAACTGGCTCCTTTTGCTCACTTTCATCTGGCATGGGACTGCTTTCTGTTTTCTTTTAAATGTCAGAAAATGTTAGAGAGACTAGTCAAATCTGCAACAGATTTTCAAGACCTCCAGGGGCAAATACTTCACCACAGGCTTTTCTTTTGCTCCACTAGTGGGACAGTGTTTGCATTACTTAAAATAAAATCAGTTTTAAAATACTCTTAATGATTACTCAAGATTGGAAAGTATTTCCACATCTTCAGCAATGCAAGAAACTCCCAAATTAAATTTCTGAAGAATAAGGAAAGAGGAGTGAGATATGCTCAGTTTAAAGAGATAAACAGAATAATGTGCCTGTCCTCATACTGCAGGGCAAATGCCTCTTCCCTGTTTCCCTCATCAGCTCATATCTCTTCCAGAAGCCATTCTAGGAAAGTTCCACACCTTCATCAGACCTCTCTGAGCAACCAGCTTACTAGGAATATAATTCTTTACCAATTTTATTCTTGAAGGGAGCAACAAGTAATTTTAGCAATTTTCTTTTCTTTGTGAGAATGTCTTCAAAAACTGCACAGTTTTTGAAGACTGTTCAGCTTGAGACTTGCATATTTGAACATTTTCCCTCACAGAAGACACCTTTAATGCATAAGCGAATTTTTTCTGTGCTTAAATATTATTTCTGTGCTGATGATGCTGTTTCTTGTGTAGAAAATGCCACATTCCAAATGGATAGAATCAGTCAAGGAAGCCACAGCCTTGAGTTTGCAAACCTGACTAGGGTTGTTGATAAGAGTGACTTTTCATTCTCTCATTCATAGAGTTGCCATAAGCTGAAGGCAATGTGATGGCAATTAACAAAAACCAAAAATATCATCTCATAACTTTTGAGGTTCACATGTATGCTTGTCAATGACTAAATAAGACCCCCAAAACCTAAGACTTAAGCCAGCCTGTACCCCAAACAAAGGGTTTCCATAATTCTGCAGGTTAGGACATGGGAAATTATGACTACAGTGTCTCCCAGTCTCAGAGGATATTGGGATAAATAACTACAGCAGGACCCTGAGGTGTCTTTCCAGCTGCCTGTCTCAAAGCACCCTGTGATGGGAAGAACATTGTAGTAATCATTCTCCTATGTTCCAATCTGCAGTGCCTCAGATGGGATGCTGCCTGACTTAAAAGGTAAGTTTGGCAGGGTGGTGGTGGTGGCATCATCAAAAGTAATCATGCACTATCTATGCAGGAGGTCACCAGGTCATAAATAACTGAAACAAGGCTAACACTCACTTTCTAGGTAAATAACCTAAAATGACTAAAGTTGTTCCAGGGCAATTAAACCATTTGTACTCTAGGGAAAATAATAGATTTAAGAATATCCCAAAGTATAAACCCAATGCTTTGGGAAGAGTATAGCACTTTTACAGCAGTATAAATACCACATTCCCCATGTGATGCCTGTCTTTACCTAAACTCAATAACCAGACTTCATGGATGAACCAGAAAGCATTTATTAAGATAGATCAGCACAGGAAGACATTCCTTGTTCAGACCGAGGACTTTCCACTAGTATCACCCCTCCCAACCACACATTCCGTTCCCAGACTGGCCAGCTTTGGATACTCATGTCCACTTCTCCCTAACATTCCCAAATCTTGAAATCTACCACCACCTGCATGGCACTAACACTACATACTAACATTCCATACACTAACACCATGGCAAAGGGACCCAAAAAAGGGACCTTGACACACAGACAGACAAACTAACCAAAATTGATTGAATTAGTGTATAGGTCTTCATCCAGCATTACCTTGCCCAGAACTGGTTCAGAACAGCAAGTGGCTCAAGTGTATTACAGAAGAAAAAGAAAGACACAGCTAGCTGTTATTGACACCTCGGTACTTATCCCAAGCTAATCTCCCTCAGTGGTTTCGTATAGATGTTGAAAACCATGATTGCATCTGCGCTGCAGTGGCATCCCTAGGGTTGTCGTCACTCGGTGTGGTGACTCATGGGGTCAGGACTTCTGGGGGTGGGACTTCTAGGGTGGAAATTCTGGCAGACTTCTGGAGCATGCAGGAGCACAGGCACATAGCCAGAGATGCCCCTTTTGGCCCCAGGGAGTAGCTGCTGGGCTTCAGAAAGGGTCTGGAAGCAGCCACTAAGCCCCAGATAGGGCCAGGAAGCATCTGGCGGGCCTTGAAGAGGGTCTGGGAGCACCCACCATGCCCCAGAGAGGGTCAGGGAGCAGCTGCTGGGCCCCAGGGAGTGCTAGGGACTAACCTGTTGTCACCTCCCTTCTGGGATGTCACCCGGTGTGGTCTACGCACACACCCTGCACACCTCCAGTGATACTACTGCTGCACTGCAGAAATAATCCAGGTTGACAACACTTTAACTGTCATGGCTTAATGCTATGGAATTCTGGGAATTGTAGTTTTATAAGACATTGTCCCCCTAAACAGACGGCCAATTGGGCCTTTTTGGGGGCAGAGGAGGGGAGGGGCAGCCGCACGATCGGCGCCCCATCCCCTTCCCCAGGTCATCCTTGGAGCAGCCAGCCCTCTGCATGGCCGGCACTCCAAGGAGGATCTCCCGCCACAGCGTTCACACACGCTGTGGTGGAAGAGTCGCCAAAGGTGCGCCGCAGCCTTTTGTGGCGCACCTTCGGCGACTTGTAAAAGGAGCACCAATTTAGCGCTCCTTTCAGGGGCAGCGAAGCTGCACCACAGGGCCGAGGTGTGGGGATACCTCGGTCCCGCAGCACAGCTTCCCAGGGCGGCCCATGGCCACCCGTCTGCTTCCCCCTTAGTTTTCTCTGTCAGAGAGTTTGGTGCCACAACAAACTACAGTTCCCAGAATTTCATGCACTGAGCCATGGCAATTAAAGTGGTGTCAACTTGGATTATTTCTGTAATGCAGATGCAGCCCATGTGCAATAAAACCAACTCACCAGGAATTTTGCCATGAAGTAGACCTTAGCCAGTCCTTCTGGAATTGATTATCTGAGTAGAACCACTGTGGTGGAGTATATTCATGTCCCAACTCATGTAGTCTGTCTGTCTGGATGATCTTATTATTATTATCCCAAGTTTTTCCCAGTCCAGGACTCAAGAAGGCTTACAAAGGTTGAAACAGACACAGCTTTAACATTTATATCATATGAAAATTGAAAATAGAATGGACCCTTTGTATATGCGAGGGATCCATTCTGGAAGCCAACCACCCCACATATGAAAAAACCACGGGGCTTCAAATCCTATTTATTTTAAAGGTGATGCAGTCCTGTGTGTGGTGGTGCTTGGGCACTGCAGCTGCACACACCATTTTGTCCCTACAAGCTTGCCATCCATCTGACCTCAAGTCCGCATATGGTAAGCCAGCATATGGAGCAGGATGACTGTATAGTTAAACTATCAATAGAATTAAAGTAGTTAAAAGTAAGAGCATTAAGAAGAAAACAAAACAAAACAAAAATCATATCACATTCCTCTCTGAACAATCAGCTATCAAAAGCCTGCTTGAACATAAAGGTATTTTCTTATGACAGCATAGCAAAGAAGGAGCCAGTCTAGCATCTCTAGGAAGGGAGCAATCACAGAGTTTAGAAATATAATATTTTTAGCTACATCTCCCAGTATCTGGCATCCAGCATGTCCACTGGCTAGTGGATTATGGAATTGTAGCCTGCTAAAATAATCTTTCAGTTTTTTCAGATGCAGCCATCCTTGTTATAACCAGCACACCATTTATGTTTTGTCTTCACTACGCAGAAGCATGATTATGATGTATTCCCTGAAAGGAAGTTCCTTTGGGACTAGGCAGCACTTGTATTTATCCATATTAAGAGAGCATTAAACACTGTGTTTGAAAGAGATGAAATCAAAGCAGGTTGTGTGCTATATAAAGTTTAAAGGAACAAAACTCCAGTGAAAGGACTGGAAGAACAGATTTTGAAATATTGTTTGAGTAAGATGGATGGATTGGTCCTTGCAGGTCTTGATCAGAGGCCAAGAATAATCTGTTCAAAGCAGAGAGGGTTCTTTGATCTCACCATCCTCCTCATTTTTGTCACTCTGAACCACCAAGGAATATAATCTTCCCAGCACAACATGGGGAAAAGAAAATGTGCCTCAGAGAGGGCAGGGAGGAAAAAGGTGGTGAGAGCCAGTGAAACAAAATCTGAAAACAAACACCATTTGGCAAAATGATGTTGCCAAGCCTGCTGGTCTGCTAGTGGAAGGGTTTGCTAACACATTTTATGTTTAAAATAAAACCAAGTATGTTTGTTCTTTTGTTACTCATGCATAATAAATAGTCCAGTGACATGTCCAAGGCAAAGTATCTTGACTGTTTTTGAAGAGAGCAGGAATGAAGGAGAGCTTTCTTTGTCTCCTCTGCCTTCCATCCCCATTTCATCATCCCCCCCCCTCCATGTGTGTACTTTATAGATAGTCTTCCACTAAGGCCTGGAAAAGTTACTTTTTAATTAAAACTCCCAGAACTCTTCAACAGCATTACCAGTGGCTGTGTTGGCTTATAGATTCTGAGAGCTATAGCCCCAAGAAGTGACATTTTTAAATTCTATCTTAAACCTAGCTCCAATGTAAGAGCAGATGTGTTAGACAGCAGACAAGGAGGACCTTGCTGAATCAGAATGCTTTGGCACGGGGAATGGGGAGAGTGGGGAGAAGTAGAGAGCAATTTTTTACCAGCCTCCCCTTGAAATTAGGTCTTTCTTTTCTTTTCTTATTTCATTCTCATATGCTGCCATTTATGTTAATTTTTAATATTGACAGGAGGTTCAAACACTGGAACTGTTCTAGACACTGAGAAGATCTGCACATCAATAAAAATACTTGTGTGGATTGAACCTCCCAGCCACAGCCAGTAATCATGCTTGCTGCAGGTTTCTGGGATTTTTAGTCCAAAAAGGCAACTTTCAGTCTTGATACAAAGTATGCTTACAGACATGTTTTCTGTGTTTTGTCAATGCACATGGCCCCATTTAGTAGTAGAGCAGAGGGAAAAGTCAGAAATCAATAAAAGGAAGTGAAAGCCATGGGAATTATTTACATCTTTCTGGTCTCTGAACAGAATGTGAAAATATGATTGAACAATGAAGTAATCCTAATGCACCAGTACCACTTCAGAATACAAAATCTAGGAGGACATTTAGATGATAAGAAAGTCAGATATATCCCTGCCAGAATAGCATCTGGATAGCAAGAGTTACATTGATATATTATTAAAACAGTTGTTGTGGGACCAAAACATGCATCTCTGGTTTTGTAACCCTGCCATTCAGAACTGGTGGTGGTCCTTGCTAGTGTTGCTGTTGAAGCACACACTGATTGCACACACTGATTGCATGGACAAGGTGCAGCCAGTAATTACAGCATCAGGAATTTATGCATCTTTTAAAATAGCATGTGGTTTTGAGTAAGATCAGGAGACTGAATACAGGCTGGGGCTCCTGTAGCTTTAATTATTAGCAGATCCACTAGCAGAGAGCACAGGAGCTGGTGGATAGCACAGAGGTGGGATCAGTTTCTGCAGCTGAATGCAGCCCTCTGAAGGTGTGTTATTGTTGTGTATTGAGTACAAATACTCAACACTTTTCACCAGCGATTAGCTCTCCCTCAACTTTGTGGTGGTGAGGCTGCAGCAGCTAAAAGGTGGATTTTAGAGAGTGAGGGTGGAAACAAATAGTACTTCTGTCTAAGAGAACTTCCTAATTCAGGATCGGTTGACAATTAAAAGTACAACACCCCACCCTAGCATGTGTGTCCAGCTGTTGTTGAATTTTAATATATTTTTCCCCACATTGGCCTATAGAGAAATATGAATAAGAAATAAATATGATGGTGATGATGATGATGAGCATACAATAGGGATGTAATTCTTCATGTTTCTTCTCAAATTTAGCAATGGGAAATTCTGGCCCTAGGAAATTTTGCAGTTTCTTCCTGCTGTACAAAACTCTTTGAAACCACACCGTTTCCAAGGGATATTTGCAATTTCAGGGCTTATTCTGTGCAACCCTTGTATATTTTGCACTAAAAGCAGCATTTTCTTCATGGAAAATATTTCAATGCATATTTCTGCAGAAAAAAAATGCCACGTTCTGCACAGTAAATTATGTTTTCTATGAAAAGCAACCAAGTGTAAACTTTATGGAGCTTAAATCCCCCACAACAGTATTTCTGCAGAGAAAACAGCATTTTCTGTGCAGAAATTAATACTTTTGTGTTGAAATATTATTTTCCATGCAAAAAAATGCTGTTTCCTGTTCAGAAAATGTTGCTCTCTGCATAAAGCAACCATGTGCAAATTTTGCGCAGAATAAATCCCAAATTGTGAAGATTCCAATTAGACCAAGATTCCTCTTGTCAGGGTTTCTTAACATTCAAAATATATGTTTTGACCATTAAAAAATATTTTCAAATGTTCTTTCCAAGCCTAGTGTATACACACACGCACCAACATGCACATCATGAGAAATAAGGTACAAAGTGTTTAAATATCATATCTAACTGATCATCTAGATTGTAAACAGATGTGTCCCTGAATTATTTTAGTTACTAGCTCCTAATAGGTGTGTCCTTTAAGCCTTCTATGATAATGTTTGTAAGTATCATAGAACTGAATGCTGTGATGATTGTCATGTAATTTTTGTTCAGCTAAACAAAGGACTGATGTAGACTGGCACAAAGGGCTGGCCTGGGGGTGGAGTTGGGGTGTTGGGGTGGGGCAGCCACATGCCAGCCACTCTGACTCCACCCTGCTGCCTGTCTACATGGCACACAGCATCAGGACACCCTTTTGGTGCAGCGTGCACACATGCTGCACCAAAAGGGTGTAAAAAAAGCTGTGGCAGCAGCTGAAAGGGTGGCCTTTTGCCACCCCAAAAGGTGGCATTTTCCCCCTCCTTTGGGGGCAGAAAAAAAGGAGGATCAGGGCCGAGGTGTGTGGTTGCTGTGGCCCTGATCTGCTACTCCCAGGGGTAGCTCTGTATCGGCTGCCGTGTCAAATGTCTATTTAAAAAAAACAAAAAAAAACCTTTCCCAGCATTTCCATCCATGCAGTTTAACTGCTTCAGTATATCAAAAAGATTCTGGTTCATATTTTCCTAATGTCATCTTCTAGGCCTTTTCAGTAATCCATTCATACCACTGTTCTTCACCCTTGTAGTCTAGTATGCCTTCTTCCCTCTGTTCTCCCTGTACTCTTCCTACTCCTTGAAAGCTATCTTTAATTGAAACATACTTCATCATTTCTTATGAGTCAAAGGGTGCAGTTTTCATGGATACAAAGTGATCCTACAAGAAAGCAGTTCCATGGATTCCCTATTTTATCCTCTTGCCCAGACCATTCCATGCTGACCAACCCTGCAGCAGATTTGATTCTTGATTGTAGCATTCCATAGCTCTTCCTCCACATATATACTGATAAAGTTTTATCTGTGAGATTATGGGGAAAACTCTAGGTTCCCAATGAGAGCAACCTGTGAGACTATGGGACGCTATATACCTTCTTCTTTGTGGGTAGAGAGAGGTTCCCAGGCAGCAAGTAGGGATGGAAACAATATTTGAAAATATTCCCCCCAAAATAGTCAAAAATGTGGTTCTCAGGTATCAAGAAGCCTTGATTCCTGCCTGACAAGGATCTTTGCATTTTGGGACTTATTCTACACAAAAAATCATACACAGTTGTTTTCAACAGAAAACATCATTTTTCTGCCCCAAAAATATTATTTCTGAAAAGAAAATGCTGTTCCCTACACAGAAAATACTATTTTCTGTGCCAAACTATTGCATATGAATTTTGTGCAAAATAAGTCTTGAACTTATAGTGTTCTAAAATTTCAATGTGGGGAGAAAAATGCTAAAATCACTCATTGCTTGTTCTGAGAAGAAAATTAGCAAAGAATTACCTGCCTAGCAGACAGCAAGCCTGACATCAGATAGGAGTTTTCCTTGGTAATTTATCAGAAAGTTCTATTTCATAGCCAGTGATGATACAAAGAATTCTGGGAACATGTAAGGGCTAGCATTGGATCAAAACTAGTTTCCACTCATTTGCCCCAAATCTAAGCTGTGAAGACTGGCATGAGAAGTCAAATCCTCAGAGTCTTAACTTCTGGAGATACTTCTGTGGGCTTTGACAACCAGCAATCATGTCTGCTGATAAATTTAGGACCTGATCATGCACCTTGCCCTGGAACCACTGCCAGGTCTCAGCAGCCTTACTCTCTCTGGAAAGGGTAAAAAATACCCCACTGCTGTAGTTGCTTACTCATTTTTCCTTTTATTTATATCAGTGGGAGATGAACATTTTAAAGAACAAAATGTGTGTGATATCTGTCTCTTTTACTTAAGTAAAAAAAAAAATCTTCCCTAATATTTGCGAGGATTGCTCTACCCATGGCACTATTTTAAAGCAGTGGTCCCTAACCTTGAGTTCCTCAGATGCTGATGGACCACAGTGCTCAGAATCCATGACCATTGTCCCTGTGGGCTCATGTTTCTAGGCTATAAATCCAACAACATCTGGAGACCTGCATTTGGAAAATACTATTTTAAGCACCTTGCACCATGGCTCACATCACGAAGTGTAAGTCTCATTTATAAAGACGTATGTTCTGAATAAATTTGTTTAGAATAGGGAAATATGGCTGCAGTCCTAAACAAATTTATCTCTTGAACTCAGTGGGAGTTACTTCCAAGGTCCAGGCTGGTCCAGGTTGCATAGCTGCAATCCTATGTATACTTACTATTATGCTATGGGGAGCCACACAGGATTGCAGCTGTCATTTGCCTTTTGACTCATTTTGTTTTTTCCTTATCCCCTATATCCTTTTCTCTTTTCCAAAACCATGGACAAAAGTTTCAACAACACGACATACAAGTGGAGAATCAGTTCTTCCCCTCTAATCATTAATCCCCTGTTAATACTTCTGTGAGTCATATTACCTTTTTTTCCTTAACAAATCTCAATAGAAGCTCATAACCTCAAATGAAAAAAGACCTTCTCAGCCACATCTGGAATAACAGGTCAATTATAGACTTTGACATTGACTCCAGGGTGTTATGTAGCAGAGAGATCAGTTGTTTTCTTTTCAGATACCACCCCAATATATACCAGTTCTGCCAAAGGCTGCATACTTCATAAAAATTCTTGGACAGTAGGCTAATGTCCACATGTGCTAACATTCAGCATCAAACTGAGGGAGGATAAATGCCCCCCAATCCCCCTTCCTCATATTGTAAATGATTTTTCACTTCTGTCTATTGCTTTTATTGACAATTACTTTGTACTATCAGGGCCATTTCTTTTTTTAAAAAAAAACCCTGCTTTTTACTGCCGATATGAGCTGAACATGTTTCAGCAAACTTTTAATTTAAAACTAGTAATGTGCATGTATGAAATCAAACACAAAAGGTCAGGCAAACCTTGCATAAATAAATAAAATCACTTTGAACCTGAAGCCTTCTTCCAAAATGCATCTAGTGATTTTTTTTCTTTCATCATCCTCCCCATTGCTTATGATTTACATTTTTCTAGCCAAACTTATAGAGCTATACTTTTATGACATGGTGGGGCAGGCTTATTTTCTCTGTTTTGCTGTTCCATACATGCTCACTAAGGAATTGTGGAGACAGCTGCTGTTTGCCTTGCCTGCTGTGTGAAGACACATACAGGCACAGGAGAATTGTCTATAGTAAAACCCTGTTTATTCCCAGCACAAGCTTTGTTTATTGCATCATTATCATTGTTTACTGCAAACCTGTTTCTGCAACCTGACAGCAAAAGTCTGTATTTCTCCAAACATCCTCCGGATGCTGTTAAGAAGCCTCTAGCTAGGCATAGGACAAGGAAAAAAGGGGAAGCTGGGCAGGCATAATAGGCTTCATGGGTCAAACCTCTAAAGTCATCATAAAAAGAGGCTTCACTACCGGCTGCTCCATTACATGAATATTGCCTGTAGAATGTGAAAAAGTGTGTATCAATTGCTATGACTACCTATGTCTAGAGCAGGGGTCGGCAACCTTTGTTGCCAGGGGGCTGGGAGGGGGGCGAAATAGTGCAGGGGGGGCTGGCGCGTGCGAAGCGCACTTGCCACAGCACGTGCACAGATGCACATGACAACAATGTCATGCGCATGCGCACGTGACACGGACGCCATTTTGGAAGTCCCCCCCCCCGTGTGGGGGCGCTTCCCTGGGCCTTGGAAAGCCCCATCCCACGCTCACTTGGGCCCTGTGCTGCTTCCCTGGGCCTTTCCAAACCCCTCCCCCCACAACTGCTGTGGGCAAATT
>CM034701.1:133125018-133140875 GCA_020142125.1 Phrynosoma platyrhinos | reverse complement strand
CTCACATTCCATATCCCTATTTTATGTGTAATGCTGCTTTGGATGCCACTTGCCTTCCTAAGGGTGTCTGCTATTTGTCTTGGCAACTTTCTTATGCCTTGACTAATCTTGCAAATGTGATATCCCTTTATCCCTCCCTCCTTCCCTTTCTGTTAATACTCAGATCCTGCCTGTGTCTCAGTTGTGGTGTCTCATCATCGGGTTTACTAGGTGATGGGATTACACAAGGAGGGCCACCTACACCTCCCTGTGTGCAGTGCCAGCCAAGGTTAGCTATGGTGTCACAATTCACTCCTGTCAGTGACACCCACCACTACTGCTGCTGCACAGTAGCTCTTTGTCTCCTTATATTATTCCTGCCATTGTTGTTTGTTTGCTTTCCTACCCATCCTCTTATGCCTTCCTGGGTTTCTGTCCTTCCCTTCCCTTGTGTCCTCCATTCTTTAGTCCATCCCTATCCCCACCCACTTCTTCCTTTAGTTTCTTTACTTCTTTCTCCATGGTTGGGGGAGGGCAGAGATGGTTGGTTGCCTTCTTCCTTCCTCCACTTGCCTGCCTGGTCCTCTGGTTGTGCTCTGTTATCCAGCTCAGCTGGGGGTGGAGACTGGGCTCACTTGGTGTTTAGCCCCAGTCCCCTTGCCTCTCTGATGGTCCCCTTTGTCCTGCTGTTCAGCTGAGGTGGAATCTGGGCTCAGTTGGTGTTTAACCCCTTGCCTCTTCGATGGTCCTATACTCACACATATGTTTCATAGTTTATTGTTGAAGACAAGCAATCTCTCAGAATTCTTTTGATTCTGAGAGATTTCAACAGGATATTTCTGCTTCAGTGATATGAGTGGTGGGGTTTGTTTAAATGAAGGATTAGCTTTTGTATGGGGGAAGAGAGTTTCCATTTTGAAAGTAAGTATATTAATAGTTTTGAAAATTCATTCCAAAAAATAAAACTAACCCATCCTTGGCAGGAACTGTACTGAACCACCACATCTGCAAAAATTATGAGTTTCTCTTTCATCATTTACTGCAAGCCACCACAGCATGAAATGTGTTCTTTTTGTTTTATTTTGTGTGGGGGTTTTTTGTTTTGTTTGTTTTCCCTTTTTCAAATTAAAAAAAAATCTGTTTCTTTCTAGTGCAGTTTCAATTCAAGGTATGGTTTTATAGTTCTTATCTCAGCAGCACTGCTGTAAAAGTATCATCATGTCAGTGCAAACTGGTTGATGAAATTTTACCACAGACGAAAATATCCTAGATACAACAGTATCAATTGCAAGTGAACTGGTTAAAAATAGACTTTATGGGAATAACATTGCAGTCACCGTGAATGGTCACATTGCAAGATGGATTTCAAGGTCAGAGAAATAATGCTTGATGTAGTGTCTGTGTTCCCATTACCTGTTGTAAAGCTTGGAAATTAAAAAAAATGAGGCAAAAAGAAACAATTCCTAATGCTGTTTAATCTGTTTCTTTTCTATCAAATTCTCACTAACACATCTGATTGTGTTAACAAATCAGTGATCTATGTAGTGTTGCAAATGAAACGTTAAGGTAATGTGAATTATTTTATGTCTAGTAAAAGTACTTCCTCTGCTTTCTATTTTGAATGGATTGTAATTTGGTATTTCAACAATAACAAACACACCATGAAATAATGAGACCAGACACAGGTAAATGGATTAAAAAGGGCTACTTTATTGACCTACTTAAGTTATTGTACCTGGAAATGTGAAGAGCAGGTTTAGACTCAGAAGAAGGAGGAAGGAAAATGGGATGAAAGAATATCAACAATGTAAGATTTGACATCATATCATTAACAGAAAATATCACAAACATGGAACAATTATTAGGAAAAACCAAAGAAAGTGCAAAGGCAGGCATACTGAACATGAGCAGTGGAGGACAGGATGTCTTGGAGGTGTCTCATCCACAGGGTTGCCATGAGTCGGAGTCAACTCAAGGGCAGTTAACAACAACTACCTGGGAATGAACCAAGAAGTGGGGTACAACCTTGTGCAGGCCCAGCTGAGGTACAAGTTTCAACCTGTGACCACCTTTCCAGTCTTCCCATGTGCTAAACACAAGACCCCAGGGCAATCAAAAAATTATTGGTTACTACTCGGATGGTCATTCACTGGAAGGCAAACCTAAGAAGCACCCCCTCAAGCCTCATGACTTTATAAGAGAGAGTAAACACCCAGGTCAGGCCTAAGGACAGACTCCTTTTCCACCCCCCAGTCCCATGTCACATGGAGGCAGTTCCAGAGACAAACCCTTCATCGAAAGAGTGCAAAGGTGTACACTGGTCTCTTATATTCTCCACCAGCTACCTGCCAATTGACAACTTATTTAATGACACCACTCATAGCCAATTGTATAAGTCCCATCAGATATAGTATGAGGGTAAGCAACCAAAAAAACAAAAACAAAAAAACCCACAAAACCTTAGTTGGACAACAACTAGAGTGCACCTGGAGGAAATCATGACTCTTACCTGACAAGACTTTTCAAAGGAACTTTCTTTGTTCCTATCGAGAGGCAATACATGCAGGGAGGAGATCCTTCTCCTCTGCATGTATTGTGTCTGCAGAGTCCCATCCAGCATTGCTGTTTAAGGTGGTAAGGGAGCTGACACAAGTACCTCCTGTGCAAAACCCTTTACTTAATCCAACAACAGCCTGCTGTGATGCATTTAACAACTTTTTTGCAGATAAAAGCTCTCAGATAAGAGCAGACTTAGAGGCCAGTGTTTTGAGAGAAACAACTGACGAGGTATCCAGCAACTCTGTTGATGATATTATTCTGGATCAGGTTCAATCTGTGAGTACCGATGACGTGGACATGCCCCTTGGCAGAGTGAGGAAGACAACCTGCCCTCTTGACCCTTGCCCATCATGGCTGGCCGTCCAGGGAGGGGATGCATTGAGGATGTTCCTTATAGACATCATCAATGCATCCCTCAGGGAAGGCTCTGTTCCACCTTGTTTAAAGGAAGCAGTGGTTAGGCCGCTTCTGAAAAAAACCTTCCCGGGACCCCCTGGATATGAATAATTATAGACAAGTCTTGTTACATTCTTGATCAAGGTAATTGAGAGAGTGGTTACTGTTCAGCTCCAAGCTGTCTTGGATGAAACCGATTATCCAGACCCATTTCAAACTGGCTTTAGGATGGGATTTGGAGTTGAGACTGCCATGGTTGCCTTGACCGACAATTTGCATCTGAGCATTGACAGGGGTAGTGTGACCTTGTTGGTGCTCTTAGACCTCTCAGTGGCATTTCATACTATAGATCATAGCATCCTCTTGGATCTCCTGAGTTGTTTAGGAATTGGAGGCACTGCATTGCAGTGGCTCCGTTATTATTATTATTAACCAAAACAAAACACCATAGTACAGAGGGGGAAAAATCCTATCCAGCCCCAAACAACCAGCAAAGTTCACACTGCACTGGGGGTGGGTAGATGCACAGGATGTGTCAAGGCAAATTCAAAGACAACACATGAAGAGGTGGCTAGGGCTTATAAACTCTTTCTCTGCCCCCCTCACATGATACTAACTTGGCACCAAGTGTCAAGCATGATTCATTCTGGACTCAATTCATGGAGGCCATTAAATCACCCCCTTCCCTGAACCATCTTTGGCCATGCTAGTCAGCACATTAATGCCCAACCATGACCAGGCACAGATAAATTGGTTAAACAAGGGCCAATTTATTGACCTATAACCTATTAAGTGACTATACCTGGGATTAGCCAATAGGTGAGAAACTTCATGCAGGTCCATCTGAGGCCCAGGTGTCAACTTTTTATCAGCTCCACATTCTTCTCTTGGGTAAAACGCTTGACTTCAAGAGAAATCCCAAAACTATTAGTTGCTGCTGGGACAGCCATTTGGTAGAAGCTACCATGCAAACACCAGTGCTGGACAGTCTCCCTCCAACAACACAAATAGAAAGAACAGCCAAAGTACAGAAAAAGTCACATTCCAAAACACGTGATCACAAATTGAATAGCAAACTCTAGAGCTGATAACTCCTTGAAGCTGAATTCAAAGAAAACACATGAAGGGGCAGCTAGGATTTGTAAACCTTTCACCTTCACCCCCTCATGTGCTACTAGCTTGGCACCATGTATTCTGGCTTCAATTCATGGAGGATATCAAATCATCCCCTTCCCTGATAATCAGAGAGCACAGTATCCAGCTAAAGAGAACCCAAGCATGGAAAGATTGCTCTTGTGACTATGGAGATTATTGGATGCAGGGGGGGAGAAGCCAGGAGTAAAAGGCATACTCCTGGCATAACTGCACAATCACACTGAAGATTTTCAGACATATCACACTCATCCAGGACTTACCCCATAAAGATCCAGGAATGCTCCTGCAACTAAACCATTTCTGGGATTTCTAAGGAAATTCTGGGATGACTGAGGAATTGCTTCCCCCAGATTGTCCTTCCCCCTTGTCCAGTTACAGTCCAGCAAAGATGATAATCGATAGATTTTATTTACCACGAAGAGAAACCACCTTTGAATTTAGAGGGGCTAATCTTAAATTTGAAAAACATTTTATGAATATTTTTGTCTATATCAAAGTTAACATTTTTTTCTGTGAATATTGTGGGAACACAGTCATTCAAATGGCACAAGCCAAATAGGTCCCTACAGACCAGAGGAAGGCAAATGAGTTCCTGAGTCTGCATCCCCTCCACTTATTTTTACTCTCCTTCATCCCTACAGGCACCCAGGAAACCCCTTTTTATAACAAAAAGAAGGTTAATTGCTTCTGCTGGAATACTTCTGAAGTTGCAATTTACCTTTAAAAAGGTTTTGAGAAGGTTTTAGAAAGTTTTCTGTAGAAAAATGGGATGCAAATATAATTGATAAACAATTAACTATGCTGACATCCTTGTGGAGTTGCTCGTACCATTTCCTGAATGGGAATGCATTCTAGCTGGGGGTAATGGATTAATGCCCCTCTTCCCCAGCATTCTGAAGATTCTGGACCTTCTTGCTAGACCCTTTCACCTCCTTTTCATTTCTATTCTCATTTTTTAGGAGTTTCCTCTGTTGAAGCCAAATATAACTTTGTTGGAACTACTTGGTGACTGTTCACCTCCATGTATGTTGAATTCCACAGGTGCCATGTGAATTTGTTATATTAGCTAGCATTCTTTTATTCTTCTGAGCAAGAGTGAAATACAATTGAATTGTAGAGAATTGATAAGATTAAAAGGAAAAGAGAGCTTGGTTTGTAAGGATGAAAATATTCAAAGTAACCAAATATGTGAATAAAGACTCACTCAGATGTTGTACTGGCTATTGCCCCAAACATGCTACTAGGATCTTGCTGAAAGTTTAAAAGAGTCCCAGATTATTATTGTTGTTGTTGTGTATTGGTTCTCTCTTCTTTGCCTGTTCATGGCTTGGGGTAAATTGCATATTGAGCAAATTGCAATTAATATTAATTTCCCTCTGGACCATTTCAAAATTTTCATTTTAGGTCAGTTGGCATTCTATGCTTTGACTTGATTTGCATGTCACAACAAATTATAGCGAGGCAAACAGAGGGTGGGTCTACACTTATCAGAATACTCTGGGATGTCACAAGAATATTTTGGCCCTGAATTCCCCCATATATCCCCTTACCTGCTCTCTTTTGTTGTGGGGTTTCAGCTCTTGCAGTGAATGATGGGTGGCTGTCTTCTTACGTAGCCTCCATTCATTGCTTGGGGCTGCTGCTGAGGTGCCTGGCTATGCAATACTGGACACCTCATTCTGACCTCAAGCAACGTATGCCCAATTAGTGGCACTAGACAGTTTTGTCAAATGTAGTCCCACCATCAGAGATGGCAGCCACCACTGAAGCTGCAAAGAGATCCAAAAACCTGCAGTTATTTAAATGTGGGTTAGGGGGAGGGAGCACTGAAGCACTGAATCAGGTGTGGGCATTGTAAAGACAGAACATGAATCAGAGGTTTGGCCTAGAGTCATATAAGCAGGACACAGAGAATTCAGGGGAATTTGGGGTAAATAACCCATGTAGACAAACCATGACAGAAGTGAGAGTCTATAGACATTTCTAGTTCCTAATGCTCACAAACATGGTTTGCAGGAGCACTAACCTGATGTGAGCTGTGTTTTTGTTCTATTTATGCTCTCTTTTTTTTGTTTGTTTGTTTTGAGGATGGCTTTTAGTGGCTTTGCCAAAATATTTTTTTATCTCTAAGTTGCAGAGCAATTATATGAGTTTCTGGAATATCTATCTTGTCTGTCTAGTTTAGCTTGGATCTCAGCTTATTATGATTATATATGTATGCATACATATATACATACATACAGGGTGATTAAAAAAGAATGGTGGAAAACTGAATAAGAACAGCTTTACCTTTGCACCATTCTTTTTCAGTCACCTGATATATACATGTATGCATGTGTGCTGAAATGTATTGGACTGTGTGCATCAGCAAATGTAACATCTCTGTGTGTCAGGGGCAGCTGACAATCAGTTTTCTCACTTTGGGAAACAGAAAAGCAAGATGTTCTGCCAATGTTATTTTCCTGCACCAGATGTCAGCAGGTGGCACTGTTCCGCATAGCCTCTGTTGTGTCAATTAGGGCTGTTTGCTTTTTAAACAAGAGAGCACTCTACTGTATCAGAAGTGGTGTGAAAAGTATGGCATCCACATATTTTCCCAAGAGAAGATTCCTGAACTATAACAGCATGCAAATCCAAGGAGGATGAGCCACACTTAGAAACAGGCTTCCATGCATAGACCAACTGGAGTGGATTCCGAAATGCACACAGAGGAGTGAAGTTTTGCTCTTTGATATTCTGCATCTGTCAAATGGGACTGCATATACACTTTCTCCATGGTATTTTAAGAGTATGGGGGCAAGGGAAACCAGACTGGCAGTGCCAACTATTTGAGAGAGAATTTCTGCATTCTCCAACAGGTAGTAATGGCTGTGCTGGCCATTAGGCAGGTGCCAGTAGGCAGGGCTTAGAGTTGCAGAGTGAAAACTAGAGAGGGTTACTCTGCCTTCAATGGTTGTATAGAAGAATTTCATCAAGTAACAAACAACCATCTGCTGATATTCCATCTTCTGCACAACCTTTAAAGATACAGGAGTTCTCTCTAGTTTTCACTCTGGCAAATTAGCCTCTGAGAGTGACTTTCAGCCTAGGGACCCCAATATATATATATATATATATATATATATATATATATATATATATATATATATATATATATATATATATATTGGGGTTCCTAGCTAGGGTTGCCAGGGTTTATAAACAGCAATGTGGAACAGTCATCTCTGTCACTAGGCTAGGCTAATACAGTTGAGACAGGCCTATATAAAGCCTGCTTCAAGTCTTTCTGTTTCAAGACAGCCTCACAAGAGCACCACTTTTTGTGAAACTTGAGGCAGACTTTATATAGGCCTGCTTGTGTGCTGCTCATCTCAAGCCACCTGGGCCTATAGAGTGAACGGGAGGAAAAACAGGCACCAGAGGTCTACTCCAACAGAAATTCTGACCTGATAGTTAAATGGAACTTGCATATTCACAGACAGTAATGGCTCCAGCAGGAACATGGGCAGCACTGTTTGTGTGTGTAGAGTCTGTAGACCACACTGGGTGACAACCTAGAGGGGAGTGTACACCCAGTTGTACTAGTGCAGGTGCACTTCCCTTTTCTTGCTCACCCAGCAGCACCAGAAGGGGGCATCAGAAGTTCCATAACAGTTGGCTGCTGCTGGGGAGTGCTGTGCCTTCCATTCAGGGTCTGGCATGGCTACTCCCCTAGAAGCTGCACCAGACCCTGAAGGGGCTGCAGTACCACCTTCCAAAAGTGCTTTGGTTGGGAGATGGCCAGCCAGTCAGAGTCAATCCATTCCATCCACAGTCCTTTTCTGGCACATGCACTGGGTGACACCAACCACGGTGATGTCACTGAGCACTGAGCTCAGTGGATGCTGGTGGAAAAAACAAACATATAGGAGGTCTATGTTGCTTTAAAGCTCTGTGTATGCACTAGTCACCTTTGGGAAGAACATTTCCAATGACAGGTCCCTCAGAAAACATGGACTCCATTTCTTCAGTACAGCAACTTCAGTACTGTGAGCCATCCAGGGATAAGTTCTTCAAACAAAACATGTGTCTGTTCTCCCAAGAAATGAATCTCTAGAGTTCCACAAAATCCAGAGGGAAATGCTTACATGAGTCTTATGTTTATATGATCTTGGTTTGAGAAATGTAGTGATTCTGTTCTCTCTCTACCAAAACCTGGCTAGCAAAAATGGCCCAGATACTTGAGCTTAGAGAATTATTCCTGCTATTCTAAAGCTCTTTTGCGTGTTTTATAGCTCAATAAGTACATCACGTCCTCTTTTCTTTCTCCTTGTCACAATTGCAAAGCAATTATCAGCACACAGAGGAGCTTATTCAGCCTCACTACATTTATATCTTATCTTCACAGTCAATGGCAAACACACATGCTGGGGCTTATCCTTATAATCAATGTGGAGAAAGATCATTGCATTGGGGTTTATTCTAAGCTGACAGCAGGGAAACCACCTGGGTGCAGAGAATAACACAATTGGAACCCTTTGGATTAATAGTCTTCCTTTGTTAAGCTAGCGATAAGCCCCCTGACACTTAGCTGTGAGTAGGGGAATAGAGGGGAACTATAAATGGAGGAGAGTGGTGACACAGGAAGGGACAAGGAGGAACCCAGCCACAATTTGGAAACAATCCAGATGTATGAAGTGAGAAAGAAAGTTGATTTTTTAAAAAAATCTTCATGCTGAGAATGTTCACTAAACCTCTGGTATTATTCAGCAGATGGGACCAGAGCTGGCCAAATATTACAAAAGCTTACAAGGCAGTCACGGAATGCAAGAAACAAGGAATGAAAAGTCTCCTCCTCCCTACAGAATAGTGAGAATAATGCTGTTAGCTCAGGCATCTGGGGTACCCACACACACAAACATTTATACATTTTTGGGGGCACAAATGCTTCTTGTATGGCAATTGCTTCAGCTTCTGAAATCAACTGCTGGTATTATTTCTCTTGCAAAAGCAGACAGTAGCCCCTAAAACCTGGAAATTTTTTTTTTTAATCATCAAGCATCATAGAGCTGTGAAAGGACTCAGGTCTGCTATGTCAAGAAGGTGGCAAAATGCTAATGTTGCTACAGGGAGAAACTTCAACTGCTTAACATCTTTGCCTCCACTTTTTGTCAAATGGAAAACCTGACTTGTTTTTTTCCCTAGAGAAAACAAAATAAACAATGGAGTGAGTGCAACTCAAAAACAAGTAAAGAGGGGTTACCAGAACACCTTGCTACTGTAAATGAATCCAAGTCTCCAGGAACAGGTAGTTTTAAAGGTACTAAAAGGACTTGTGGGTGTAGTCTCAGAATCTCTATCTATAAACTTTGAGAATTCTTGGACAACAGGAGAGGTCCCTGGAGACTACAGGTATTTGGAGGTAGTTTCCATCTTTTAAAACTGGGGGGAAAGATGACCCAGATGACTACTAACCACTCAACATGGTGTTAATGCCACAAAAGGTTAAAGAACAGATCAATAAGTACTCCAGTTTGTGAGAACTTAGAAATGAATGCTGTGATTAATAAGAGCCAGCATGGGTTTCTCATATCAGACTAATCTCATTTCAGTTTGGTTTAGGCATACTTCTCAAATTTGTAAATGACACCAGACTGAATGGGGATGGGGTAGGCATTACCTCATGGCAGAATCAGGATTCACCTCTTTTAACAGGCTGATGAACTTGGCCAAAACTAACAAATGAAATTCATCTGAAATAAATGTGAGGTAGGAAAAGCAATTTAGACAGAAAAATCAGAGGCACCAATATAAGTAAGGTTATACCTGGTTTAACAGTTGTACATATTAAAAGGATCTGGATGTCTTAATAGACCATATGTTAAACATGAGCCAACAGAGTGATGCAGCAGCAAAAAAGGTCAATGCAATTCTAGGCTGCATTAAGAAAAATACAGTACCCAGATCAACAAAACTAATAGTGCCACTCTAATTTGCTTTGGTCTTAGTTTTTATTTGATTCACTTTTGTTGTCCTAACCAAAACCTAATAAGACAGGAAAGTCCAGAGTTCCACACAAATAATAGCTGGCCAAGATTCATGTGGCAGCTCAGAGAGGAAGTTTGTATATATTCTCAACATACCATGAGCAAGTAATGTTGGGTAAATAAAAATGAAAGACATAAAAAGAACTATGTTCATTGCAGATCTCCTATCCTATTTTTTATCCAGTTTCTTTCGTGGTGACACAAAGATGTGGAGTGCTGGTTACTACCCAACATAATATCACAAAAGCAAAACATGCTATCCCTGGACTGATTTTTTAAGAGAGCGAGAGAGAAAAGGGGGGGGCAGATTCACCACATTTAAGAATTCTTTCTCCATTTCCATGTGGATGGTTTTTTTAAAAAAAAAACAGGAGAAATTTTTTTTTGTATGAATTTTTCAAATAGACACATAATGCATACAAACCTCATTAACTAAAGTGTGTTTGTGTGCATTATAGGCAATGTTTTTGGTGCATTTTCCAAATGTCCACATTCTGCAAATCATTTGTTCCCCCCACTGTTTTACTGAACAAAACTCCAAGACTGGAAATGGATGCATTTCCAACTACATACTGTATTCCATTTCATGCTCATGCTGAAAGGCAGGGGATCATGTAAATCTCTCAAAAAAAAAAAAAAAGGGAGAGAAAATTTGTCATATATCTTTGATTGTATATTAAGTATATTTTGGGCTCTGTGGTGCTTATTTACACTTGAATGACATATATACAAAGGGAGGTGTGACTAGAAAGCTATCTGCCACATGGTGTCTTCTGCCATAATGACCATATTCCCTTTCTCCCAGTGAGATGACTGCTGGAACTTCTGCAACTTTTCCTACAACTTCCATTACTCACTGCCCTATGTTAAAAAGCAGACCTGTGTAAGAGCTAAAAAACAAAAGAAAAAGAAAAGAAAAGGTACATTTTATTAGAAAACACCCAGATGAGTACAACACCGGTGCAGTCCCAGATTGGCAGAAACTTGATTGTGTTGCTTTACTTAGCATAATAGTTAATCCAGCCCTGACAGTCTCTAATAAAGGCTAAGCCTCTGGAAATTCTTGACTGTACTCCAAATTCCACCATCACCCTTCCAAGTTGGATGTTTCAAGTGCAGCCTTCCTTAAGAAGGCAGGCAAGCATTGCGTGGTTAAACGTGCATACCACTTTTCAGAAATTTCTAATGAGAGAAGTACTGCTGCAAGTGGAAAATATCCCCTGATTTACAGCCTGGTGCTTGTGCAAATACTGTAAATCCTCAGAAGGGTCCATTGGAGACAAACGTAATGATACTTTTAAGAATAACACAGCACTATGGAACACTCTTGACAGATCCAGCCCCACCTGCCTTAAATCACCTTTAATGGCCTTGAGCTGTGTCTTAGTCCCAGGTCAAGTTAAGCCCACTGTCATGTTCCTTCTGAGGCACTGTTGATGCTCCTAAAAGATTCATGTTGGAAAACTTTGAAGCTCAAGTAGTCCAGGAATTTGTTAACTGACATCAAGTCTACTCCAATTTGTGGTGACCCTACAAATGAGAGACTTCCACATCACCCTGTCACCAACAGCCCTGCTCAGGTCCTGCACATTCGGGAACATGGCTTCTTTGTTTGAGTCTATCCATCTGTGGGTCTTCTTCATTTCCTATTGCCTTGTACCTTACTAGTATTATTGTCTATTCTAGTGATTCGTTTCTTCTCAGGCTATGACCAACATACGACAGTCTCAGTTTAATTAGCTTAGCTTATAGGGAAAGTTCAAGTCTGATATACTCTAGGACCCATTTGTTTGTCTTTTTAGCAGTCCATGGTAGCCATAGAATTTTCCTCAAGCACACTATTCTAAATGAATTGATTTCCTTCCTGTCAGCTTTCTTCACTGTCCAACTTTCATCATCATGGAAATGTAATGACATAGATAATCCTAAATTCAATTATATGTCTTCAGAATCTTGCCTAGTTCATTCATAGTTGCCCTTCCAAGTCCTAGTCTTCTTCTGATTTCTTGACTGCAATCTCCATTCTGATTAATGACTGGGGTTGTGTTTGCATGGGCCAGAATACTCCAGGAGCAGCCCAGAATATTCTGGCCCCAGAGCTGACTCGACATTCTTCCATTACCTGGTACTCTGAGAATCCAGGTGTGTTGTCTACCACCTCCACCACCAGTCACTCCCACTGTGGCCTTGCCACCACGTCGGCAGCTTTTTGGGATTTCTTTGGTGCATTGTGTTTAGATACTGTGCCAAAGACAGACCCTTTTACCACTCACCATCTAGTCAGGTGGGCAGCTTGACAGCAGCATCAGGGCAAAGTTGGGGTGGCCGGCATGCAGTCACCACACCCCTACTCCACCTCCAGGCCTGCCTAAAGTGCCAGTCTGTTCTGCCCCTTAGTCTTCTGATTTTTTGACCACAATCTCTGTTTTGATTAATGATTGAACGAAAATACAGAAAGCCTTAGACATTAAATATACAGTGAAACATTGAAAGTCCAACAATCCATTTAACAACTTCTGGCCATAACAGGCAGACAGTAGCTGAAGACCAGTTAGAGTGCAATGGTCTTTGTCATCTGATGGAAAGGCACCAGAGAGGGGGCCAGTCTATCTTCCCTTGGCAGAGAAGTTTTATACTGAGGCATAAAGTACCTTGTTCCTTGATCCCTTTGTCCACCCCCAGGCCCCTAGCTCTAGATTCTTAAGGAAGGGCTCCTCAATGGTAGAGGTCACACTTGACATTTTAAAAATCCCAGGTTCAGTCCCTGAAATCTCCAAGTAGAAATGAGAAAGATGCTTGTCAAGACCTTGGATAGCTGCTGTCAAGCAACATAACAAATACTGATGTAGATGAGCCAATAGTCTGAACCTGTATGTGGGAGCTCCTAACTTCCTATGGAGCTCTGTGAACTTCATGACTATGGGTGATTACATTCAGTTGCTAGCCCCAACTACAGTAGATATACTGAATCAATCAATGTTATATAAATGTTGAGTTACCAAATCCCCATTGATTCACTAAACCTAATCCAGTTGGAACTGGCAATTCAATCTGGGCATCAGTGTTTTAGCAGGTACACTGATGTTAGAGATCATGAAACATAAAGCAAGAGAGGCATATTTCCAGGTATGTATAGAATAAATGTATGAACTCACACGTGCCCTCATTATAATGGATCTTATCACATTACCAAAAAAACCTTATTTACCACTGCCATTTTGAAGTCTATTTTGGGATGCAGCTGGGAATTATCGCACCAAAAACGCTGCCTGCCTGGCTGCATCCCGGCTAAATCCCAACTCCCAGCCACACTCAGACAGACTCTTTTCAAAAACAGGAAGCTCCCAACTTTGCAAATCAGCCAGCTGAGGGCAGCTGGGAGCTGGGATTTAGCTTGGATGCAGCTGGGTGGTGGCAAAGATGGTGCAATTTTTGGTGCAATAATTCCCAGCTGCATCAAAATAGACTTCAAAATGGCAGAGGTAAGATGAGTTTTTTTCGGTAATGCGATAAGGTCCAATATCTTTAGGGTATCTTTTAGCCTTAGCAATAGTGTGTCTGAAATTGGAACCAGTGGTCCACGAAGCTACCTAAAGGGATATTTACTAAACACAAGAAATAATATATATATAATAATTATAGTGGAATTATATTGAGACACAGAAATTATGACAGAGCTTCATAAATGGCAAACAATAAATGTATAATGAGCTAATAAAACAGAATTGCTTCAGATAGGAAAATGGCTACTCAAAGAAGCAAAACTTCCAAAGAAGACAGGATTCTAAAATCTACAGTGTAGTTGCAAGGCCTAGGAGTGCAATGTTATCATTATTATTTAATCTAATTATAGCCTGCATTTGAGACTCAAGATGGCTTACTAAAAATTTAAAAGACATAAAAAGTAAGTGAAATCACTAAAAAAAACCTTACAATTTTATAATGTATCTATTGAGAAGCAAAAGTCATGAACAATACAGCCTATTAAAAGGCCTTATTAATATTCAGTTCCCAGAGGTCTGTTAAAACAAAACAAAAATTATCTTCACTTGCCTTCTGAAGGATAGCTAGGAAGAAGGCAGTCTACCCTCTCTAGGAAGATAGCTCCAAAGCCTTTGAGCAGCCACCAAGAATGCCTTACTACCCCATATTCCCATCAGATGTACCTGTCAGGATGGTAAGACAGAAAATATTGCAAAGAATAAGCAGGGTCAGACAATCTGAATCTGAGCCTATAAGGCTTTACAAATCATAACCAGAGCATTGAATTTTGCCTGGAAACACAACAGTAATAAGTTGAGATCTTGTATCAAAGGAATGGTGTGCTTCCTCGGATTAGTCAATGGTCTGTCTGCAACTTTTTCAACCAAGTGAAGTTACCAAACAATCCTCTAAAGCAGCCCCATGTAGGCCTGATTGCAATAGTTCAAATGAGGTATAAAAAGGCACGTGTTATTGTGCAGATCAGACTTTTATACGAATTGATACAACTGGTATGCATGTTTTCACTGTGCAAACGGACTAAAGGGGGTTGCAGACTGCCAGAAATAGTGCAAATTGAGTCCACTTTTAGGGTTAGGGTTAGTGCTAGGGAATCATGGGAATTGGTTTTTTTCTGAGACATTGAGCCTTCTCTGTCAGAGAGCTCTGGTGCCAACATAAAATACAGTTTCCATGATTCCCTAGCACTAACCCTAACCCTAAAAGTGGACTCAATTTGCACTATTTCTGGCAGTCTGCAACCCCCCCCCCCCAGAATGAAAAGAATATTTGAAAATATTTGAAAATGGTCATAAATGTGTTTCTCAAGTTTTGGAAAAAAACTGATCAAAAGAATGTATTTATTTAGAGCATTTTTACCCCACTCTTCTGCCAAAAATGCTCTTAGAGCACCTTACAAATTGTTAATTTGATAGTTCCTTTCCCTCAGGCTTACAACTGAAATAAGATAGGACAGACAGGAAAAAAGGAATGGCAGTGGGAGTGGGAATTAAGTCCAGAAAATACTGCCTCTTCTCTCCCTGCAAGGCCACAGCAGTGCAGTTGGGATAAGTAAGAAACTGCCAGGACTGAGGGCAAATCTTGGATTGATGAGAATCTTCACAGTTCAAGAATTAATCTGCACAAAATTTTGACATGGTTTTTGCACAACTTGCATTTTTCTGGGCAGGAAATAACTTTTGTGCACAGAAATATAAATTCTGTGTAGAAAATGCTGTGCCTTGCAAAGAGAACATCTTTTCTGTGCACACACACACACACACACACACACACACATTTTCCACAGAATAAGTGAGCACCACCGCCTACGTTCGGACATGACTTGACAATCTTGTCAATGGGAAATACCTTTACCTTTTAAGTCCTTAGCTACACAGAATTTTCTCTAATCAGAAATATTAGGGAAATTGCTCCAATTACTGGTTACTTCCTTTGAGAACAAAATTTGAGAAGAATTACACCTCTAAAATGAATTCCTGGCCTCCACAGAAATCTGAGCTTCCAGACTCAAGGCTAAATCCAAGAGTATACTCCAGTTGTAAACCTGTCTCTTCACTGGGTGTATAACCCCATCCAGCACAAGCTTTATCGCAATTCCCTAATTTCCCTTTCAATTGACCAAAAGCAGCTCTGTCTAGCTGAAGTACAGTGGGCCCTTGGTATCTGCTGGGGCTTGGTTCCAGGATGCTTAGGCCCCTTAAATACAATGGCATAGTAAAATGGTGTCCCTTATATAAAATG